>JARYHS010011697.1:0-23236 GCA_031002005.1 Vandiemenella viatica
CACACCTCGTATGCAGAAGATTCTTCATTTTATAAATTGGTCCTTATTGTGGAGCAGATTAGTGTTTTTAAAAAACTGCTTAACGTCTCTTAACAGCGAGGTCTTTAGAGACGGGAAAGGATGGGGGGCAAGGAATGGAAGGAACTCGGCCATGGTCTTTTGAAGGAAGCATCCCGGCATTTGCCTGGAGTGATTTGGGAATCCATGGAAAACCCAAATCTGGATGCCCAGACGGGGAATCGTACCGCCGTCCTCCCGAATGCGAGGCCAGAACTCTAACCGTTACACCACCACGCTAGGCTAGTGTTTCTTTTGGGGAATACGAGGGATGATTGATGGTGGTACATAAACTGAAACAAATCATCGTACATAACTGCGGGTGCTACCATCTTGTTGGACTATAACCATTCCAACATTTGGGTTCCGTTCTCTCGCTCTTTGTCAGGATTCAATTCTATGTGAGTGTTCCGATTCAGATCCAAGTTTTGGAATTATCACGGGCTTTTATTCAACGCTTTAGTACACTCCGTGGTTGGAATTCCGCGTAAAACTAAAGATCCCGTTTACCTGGTAGAACTACCTGGTTAGGTTAAGAGTATCCACGGCAAAGGCGCATGGGTGACAAATCGGGGTCTCCCGGCCACTGATACCATACGCATTTACATTATTATGGAGTCATTTGTGCCCACTACGTCAATTCAATTGGAATTTCCATTGATAGTTTGATAAAAGGTGTAAAAGACATTTTTAAAAAAATTAAAAGACATTACCCTTATTTTTTAACAATTAAGCTGGAGCTTTATATATATATATATATATTGGGACCGTCAACCTGTTTCACAGCTTCACTATCGATAATTTATTTCTTTAAATTCTGAATGAAAAAAGAGCGTTTTTTGAAGCTCAAATAAAATCAGTAACTTTTAGATTAATTTTATATCTGTTGCACTATTCCTTAAAGAATGGAATAATGTTTTTTCTTTTCCTTAAAAAAAAAAAAAAAAAAAAAAAAAAAAAAAAAAAAAAAAAAAAAAAATATCTACCTCATATTCAGTATAAACCAACAAGGTGATACATCTGAAGTGTCTCGCGCAATACTTGGTACTACTAATACCGTTCCATTCTTTGGAGAATTTCTTGTAAAAAATCTTTCAACAGAAACGTAATTTTCTTAACATGTAACAACATCGTTAACCCAACTCGTCTTCTTGCCCTATATATATTGTGTCTATTGAGCCTTCTTCTATGAGAGTTGTTAGAAATACTTTTTAGTGTGCTGTTGTGAAAATGACTATAAAAGATGTCGCTATTACTCCAAACGACGCTTAGGAGTTCACGTCGCCATTCGACATATCAGTCACCGGAAAAGAGTCGTAACGTGTATGACCTCACTTCATACACTCAGAAGAGAGGTGTGCGGTTCTCCTAATCCTTTCATCAAAACTATTAATCACCAGATTCTGTAAGAAACATCTAACCTACCTTCATATCCAAGTCCCGAATGATGGAAATTCCTGCAACGTCAAAGCCTCAAAACAAATAATTCTGTTAAAACGCCGACGTAGCATACGATCTCAGTAATTTAGTTTTTTTTGGAGGAAGCTTAACTAAAAGTAAATTCTTTCGTATATATCGGCGAAATCCATTTGTGCTTTATATATAAATCCACACCGTTTACAATTTCTAATCCATTATATCTGTTAAAGTTAAATTCTGAAGTTCGATTACTACGTCACAGAAGTTTCTAACTTACTAACGTTGCATAATAAGGTTTGATTGGATATGAAAGCAACGTAAAATTTAAGCTGCCAATTGTGAAAATGGCTATGACAAATAAAAAAAGGTGTTTGACTGGCAAGCATAGTTACATATTGTAATAAAGCTCTTGCTGGAGGAGGGTGGAGTGGTGAATACCGGAGATCTCCACCTGGACCAATCTTACCTTCTCACCTTTATACTTTAACATGAAATCTAAATATTAAAAAAAATGGTTTTAATCTAATGGTTGCTACAAGGTGAACTAGAACCATGTACTTTACACCAGAAATAAAATTTGATTTATTGGGTCTTAAGGATGATACAATGCCAGGTAACATTTAACTTTACGTTAATCATATTTCAAAGGAAACTAGCTATACCCGACAGTTACATTCATAGGTAAAAGCAAACATAAAATTGAAATTAACTATTTCAACAAAGAACAAATGAACATATTATCAAAACGGCAACACATGCCATCATATCGATATTAACGTTCACAATAAAAGGGGAAAACCCATGGGCGCCAGTTTAAAACAAGAAAAAGCACTGTCTTGCATTTAACACAAACCTGCAAGGTGCTAAAATTGAAATTAATTATGAAATCAGCTAGCTCAGTGATTTATTTAGGACGGTAAGAGAGTCTGTCTCAGGGCCGCTTAAGGGTTCACAAGTCTACCAAAAAACCCACCGGAATGTGAACGTACGCTTCGTTACTTTACCATGCGTCGACGTGAAGAAATGTGCAGCAGATAATGCCACAACAGCTGCGAAACCAGGATGGTGGTTTCGCCACGTTCCACAATAACCCTTAGGCTATGGCAGGCTTGCCATATAATTTCCCGCTCTCCTGAGCAAGAAAGTACAAGTCAATGTGACCGGACCCTGTCACTCATGGCTGGATGTGTGCGTGTCGACTTCAACACGTCTGCTCGGTTGTCGGTCCGGACTGCAAGTGCCGCTTAAGATGGCTTCTTCCTTCTTCCTCGGAAAGTCGTCCTCCACATGTAACAAACTCCCTAGAATTAGTACTGTGGACCCTTATGACTTTCACGATTGGTGCATTGAAACAAGTCCGTCGTCACGTGTTTTTATATCGCCCTTCCATACGCTATCGCCGTTCGCGCACTTTTCGTGGCCTCGCGCCAACGCAAGTTCACTGTCCCTAACGGGTTTTCCAGCGCGTGCCTGCATTGTTCGGGGGTAGGCGTCTCACTGTCGCGAAGCCTCAACGACTTTGTCTGGCCCCAGACTGTTAAAATGGCAGCTTCAGCTTCCCAAACCAAATGTTACTGAACACTAAGCTTTACAGAAATTAAATTACAATAATAATGACATTGGCTGCCCGGGTTGAATATACAATTATTACCTATATAATATTTCTATTATCTACCATATTTTCGATCTACATAATTGAATATCATAATGAAATCTGAATATAACAAAGAAAAAATATCTGAATATAAATTAATTATTTAATCATTCGTTGTGGGTGACTCTGTCACATCACAATATCTCCGCAAAAAATAAGTGTCAGGGTATAGAAAATGTGACAAGTGTTATCAGGAAAATACGATAACCAATACAGCACTGCTGTCTCCCTTTCACGAAAATACGATTCCTGTGAGAATTTCGTTAGATAAAATACTGCACCTCAGACATTATTAATCCACTAGTGGATAACAGACGTGACAGGGTTCAGCCATAATAGCTTACTATAATTATTGTTTTCTAGTTGAAAGGATAACAACTATAATATGCAGTGCATTGTAAAATACGGCTTTATTGTCTTCTTCGTTCTACTCATCACTATAAAATATAATTAATATTTTCAAGATTCCAGATAAATAAAAGAAAAATTACATAGATTTAATAGTACATTAATAAATTAAACTCTGTCTCAAAGATTCAGAGTTTAAAATCTTCTTGAGATATATCTCAAATAAATATTTTCTCATCACAAAAATAAACTGAATGTTCAACAATTTTTTTTGTTTAGTGAAATTAAAAGTACCGCAAGTAAATAAAAAACAATATTCCATAAACATTGATTCTTCAGTTCATAATAAATTGTTACACATACAAATAACAATTCAAGTCAAAGATGAATGAAGGAAAAATTATTACAATTATAATAGATTTAAATTCAAGCCTTACATTCAAGGACGACGGGTATTCGATCCTCGATCCGGGCACCCAGATTACGGTTTTCCACGGTTTCCCGAAATCAATAAGACGATAGCTTTAAAGCTTCACTTAAAAGGCAAGGGGCAAAATACTCCCCGTTCCTTGTTCATAAACTTCGTCTTTGTAATGACCTCATCGGGGATGTAATGTAAAATGTTAATTAGGAATAAAGAAACTTAAATGGTTTGGTTAGCACACAGGAGCAGTATTTCGATCTCTCCATAATTCGGAATAAGATATTCCAGCTTCGTATGCTGATTAATTACTTACGCAATCAAACATGGGAGCGTTGAATTACTGGGTAGAAATTGAACTGCACAATATTTAACATTCAAAACTGTAACGAGCCGCGCTGTCGCCACGTTACAAGGTGCATTTTTATTATATATGTAATAATATAAGGGTAATTTACATAAATCTTGGGCGACCACGTGAATAGATTTTTGTTGTAATTTTATAAAGTACGCAAGATTCCAAGTGAGGACTGTAATGAAATGGTGAACTTATACAGTGTATCGTAGCAAAGCGAATATTAAAGAGTTATTGAGCTATGTAGGCTTGAAGCTAATCTTGGTGTTTCCGAGCCATGGCGACAGGACGTCGCAGATTTGGGATTTGCCAGACCACACACACTGCTCCCTGGGGATGGGTCACTCACCGAGCGGGGAAAGCCTGCCGTCCGAAACCCGAATGTTCTCTCGCCCGGCGAACTTAGCCGAATATGTCCGACCTCTGTTGGATTCTTTGGCCAAATCACATATCGAGGATATCACGTGACATTAGGTGCCGACCTGAAGGTCCAATCAAAATGAGCGTATAACTCAAAATCCTGGGAATTTTTGTTGTATGTGAGCTTCGAGACTACAAATGGGCGGAGCAAGAAGTTTCCTCGTGGACCGAAGAGCGAGGAGCTGAGATTCTAGATTCTAACTTCGATCGCACCAGTCTGAGGTTGACTTGGAAAGTTGACTTCTTTCGCTAACCGCAGCTTGCCTTGCTGGAGCAAGGTTATCACCGCAACACAGCCGGTAATGCGATGATGCGCATTGCCAGACCAGAGATGCCTATAGCCGACTTGTGAGATAATCTCACATATCGTGGGTCCGCTACACTCATCACAGACATCAGACGCAGAACTCCAATGGTAATTGATTACGACCAAGCCATGTGATTGTGCATTCCGTGAAACAGAACCCGTAAGCGACTTTGAGAGGATAGGTCCATGTTCTCACTTTGTAATTGTAAAAACCCCTGAGCTAGCGGCATAATTTGCCAGAACTAGTTATTTTCGAATGATATATTGTTCATTCTGGCGCCCATGATTTTCTTTTTAACTGTAAAGTCACAGTATTATGATGCCTTTGTCTGAGGTAGTCATAACTTGTATTTTTCATTGTTTCCAGTTGTCATTATTTCTTGCATTTTGATTCTGAGATATTTAAAAGTAAATATATAATTGTTTGCTTGCTCATGACGGCTAATTGTAACTCTGAGCGTTGCTTTTATGATTTTTCCAATTTGTGTTAATGTTAACGGTAAATTCGCTCAGACTTGTAATCGCCAGTGATAAGAAAATAAATGTCATATTGTGACAATTTTCCTAAATTCCAACTAACGTCGAGATTCTTGCATAAAGTAATAAATTCCCACTCCTTCATAAATAAATTAAAAAATCCACAATTATTAATCATAAAGGTATGAAATATAATTGTAATGTGGTTTGCCCACCAAGGCACCCACCACATAATGTCGCCCAACGCTGGTGCCAGATGAGACATTACTTCTTAATGTCTGCGAACTTGGTGGCACTAATTCAAATTAATACAATTTGGAGCCCAAATTCAGATAGTTTTATGGAATGTTGCACATGGTTTTTGGCTGTTTTATTATTCTTGTAGTCAATAGATATTCATACAAGATTTTATTTTGATGTTTCACTTGTATTTTAATGCATAAAGTTCATTTTGTTTCAATGCATAAAATTTATTTTGTTTCAACGCATTAAAAGGAAGTTCATTTGTGTAATTCAATTGAGATGCAATACACTTTGTATTGTAACAATTTTGTGATCAGTTTAAATTTTTAAATGAGTAACGTCAGTGTTGATTTCTTAATGCATGGTAGCTGCTAAGAAAATTAAAGACACGCATGTCTTGCCCATGTGTTTGAAAGTAAGTCTGCTTTCATGGTGTTGTGTTGCATGATTCATCGTTGCTTTTCTCTTGCTGTATTTTGGAGGGATATATATATTTGTATGTATTGAAATTCGCGGTATTTTTGTTGTTGTGAGTCTAGATTTCGTCATTGCACAATTGCGGTGTAAATTCATTCGTTGTGTGTTCTTATGAAGCTGCGATCCCGTACAGTAAAAGATTTCGATATGGAAGATCAGTCTGATAAGCAAAAATCTCCCGAAATCATGAACGATCAGGTTCAGTTAACGGAACAAAGCGAAATATTGGCTGCAGGGGAGGGGAACGTATGTTCTGAAGTTCCGACCCACTCATATAGTTCGCAGTCTACTTTGTCACCACAGGAAGAAAATATGGAAAATTTTTCGTTTCCTGTAGGTGAGATGACACAGAATACGCCCGCACATTCAGAACAGACGCAACAAATGACACAAATTCCTGTAGAAGCACCACCCCTCTCATCACAGCAAATGTTCAACATGTTGTTGACTGCAATATTGCAATCGAGGCAACAACTAAAGCAGGATTTAAGCCAACAATTAAGCCTGCAATTTAATTCAATAAAAGAGGACAATAAGAGATATTGGGATTCGCTTAAGCAGAGTTTTGATGTACGGTTTGATTCGCAAGCTGCGATTTCAACAAATTTGGACGGGAAATTATCCACCTTCCATTCGGAGTCACAAAAACACACAGAGGTACCAACTGCTGCGATTACCGATGAATGGATCGAAATTGCACAAGTAGAGCCAACCCAAAATACAGACCAACAGCTGGTAAACTCTGAGGAATGCGGGCATTCCACCATTACGTCTGTCGATTGTATGGTCGAAGCAGTTCCGGAAATACAAATTTTCAATCGGACACTGCTCGAAGACGTGACAGTGACGCGGCAGATTACTGAGCATAGTGTCAGCAAAAGCGTTGATACAGTGCAAAAGTCACTGCAGATCGCAGTTGTGAGTACGGAATGCGTCTGGTCAGACGCGCAGTTCCGGAAAACTTGTGTAAAGCGTTTCGGTTTGAGTATCCATGGAACAGAAAGGCATGATAGCATATACACCGCCATGATCGAAAAGCAACGGGAAATTTTTCTGTGCCCGTTCAGGTCAAAAGACAAGTATTTTGCTGCAGAAACTAAATTCTGGCGGATCAATGAAATCAGCTGGAAGGGAAGACAGACGAGAATGTTATGTAAGCCAGGTACCTGGTCGTCAGCTGAGCCCATTAGCAAGGCTAAGGGATCCGCTAGCACAATGCGTGTCCGAGAATTTTGTTAGGGAACGCAGATGTTGGACTTAGGGTCATCACTGAGTGCCAAACGTTTCTCGCCTCGCATCAGCGTTTTATCGCATTCAATAAACATGCGATGAGCGTGTATTCCGAAAGGAATTATGTGATAAAAAGAATCCATGGACGTCTCAAATTCGTCTTGTAGGCATTGTTCAACAAGTTGTGTAGCATGCCAAATACGATGACGAAAGGGCTGACTATGAATTGACCGATTTGAATCATAAAAAAGGGGGAAATTAAATGTACAGTACACATTCTTTTAGGTTAGACGCCTTACCTAAATTAATCATGCTTGAAAAACGCCGATGCCAGTTCCGCTAGTCTAAACCGTCTGTTTTGCTGGAAAGATTAGATAAACGGAAAATCAAACGAAATTCAAGTTACCAAATTGCACTTACAGTTAAAGCTATTTAGGATATTTCCATATTCGGAATTTGTAATGCTTATTTCGCTAATCCGAACTTTATATTTTGTCCACGTGAAATATTAATAGTCACTTTTGACTTTCACGCTGTTAATTGGACTTGATTTGATAAAAATCCTGAAATATTAAATGTTTTCCTGAGCCAAATAAATTGATACGCACTCGCGGAAAATGAAGCGCCAGTAGCAAGCACAATTTCTTGTCTTCGCAATCACAATGAATCTGACAGCGATACAAATATTGTGATATGCTTTCTAGGATGTATTTTGTGACATAAACGAAAAGGTTTTCAACATTTTGTGATGCAGGAGTTCGATGTAACATTTTACCTTAGGTAGTTGCATTATATCTTTTCTGAGCAGAAGTGTACAGCGAGCGTAATATCGCTTTGTCTGTGTTGATCGAAGATCGAATGTTATCTGATCAACGTATTTTACTTCTTTGTTTTGTGTATCTATCAAGGGTAGCGATAGTGCCATAGATAATTCCCTATAGAACACGAAACCTTGCCAGAAAGATTTTTTTCAAATTGTATTAGTCATCACAGAAATTAGGAATCATAAATCGAAGGATTACAGATACACAGGATAGCTTTCACAATACCTTGCTGTTATTTTGCTAACGATACAGTAGAGCGAGGTCGAAGAGCAAAAAGTTAAAGGCGACTGCATTTATAAAGGCTAAAGGGAAAAACTTTATTTACGGGATATATTCAATAATTCAGCTAACTTTGCAAAGTTAAGGTAATTATATTTGATGCTAACTTCAATTGAAAAGGAATTTTGTATATGATAAATGCACAGATGGTGAAGACGTGAACAATAAGATTATTGGTGATATCGACGTTTTTCCTGCTATATTTCTGGCCTTATTCGGTTGCCAGAGTGACAAAGTAACGGTTTCGAAAGAGCTGGGGACAGCTGCCATCGAACAGCTGAGGTCATTAACGCAGGTAGGCAGCAGAACTCAACCGGCAGGTTCCTAGAATTCTGGCAGGTAGCGCATACCCAAGAATGAATGGGAAAGAAAACAAAAGTTTCACGCCTCGTTCTAGCGGTATTTCGCGTACCCTTACTGTAAATTGTATAGTATTCCGTAAATTAGATTAAAACTATTGTTGGACAGCACATGTTTTACTCAGGATTGTGTGCACTCAACGCAAATAATTTCAAAGTTTATATTTTTGCTTTATATAGATTCATAGTATTCTGCTAGCGTGAAATCTCAAAATTGCTTTGTATTGGCAAAAGGAACACCTGAGATCGGACCTTTCTATGCACAAAGCTTATAACCTTTTTCATACAAGCTAAAGAAGCATAAGTGTATAAAGGAAAATATTCGCTAACTGGGATGGATTTTCGGCTTAAAACGTTGGAGTAAACGATATGTTAAAACGGTTATAATAACTCCTAAATAAATAAGAGAAATATTATATTCTTTGAATGTCAAGATAATCTCGAGTCATCAATAGACCGTTGTGAAGGAATCGTAATGTTACTGAGGAATGATAGTTACGCTATTCATTATCCTTTCATTTATGTGCGGAGTGGTTATGTGCGGGGTTCGCTTGTATGCAAAGATGCTACAACGACTTTGGTTGACGATGATGAAAAGTTCACGTCAAACCGCATAATGTGTATAATGTCCTCATATGGGAATGGTAAATTTTATAGAAATTCCATTACATATACCCATGAGCAAATACAGTACCTTTCGCCATAAAATTCGCAATCACTTCACAGACGGTATGTTAAAAGTTAGAGATGTCGACACATGAGAGACTAATTAGGAGACCACCTAACATTCAACCAGTAAGGTTCATAATTTACGTAACACACGAAAACATGTACTTACATCGTTCATTCCACACCACGTTGAATTATAAGTAAATGCCGCGTCATTAAAATCTAAGATTACAGTTAGTGATATTTGACCATGAACACGCACATCTTCTCTAAATGCTTATTGAATTAACCGTCGGTCATGACGAAATCACGTCACCGAATCCGACTAAACTATTCCGTTGTTTTGAGATTAAAACCGCGCAATGTAATGAGATATTTTACGCTCACCTCTAGCATCTTTATGGATGTTTGTTGAAGGCAGAATTATTTTTATGCACATGAGTAAAACATCACGCTAAATTGTAAATACAATGTATAGTTCAACAAGTGTTCTGACAATGTTTTGTTTTATTAATGTGTTTCATTTTAGTGATTTAATGATAAGATTTGATACAAGATTTTCAAGATTATTATTATTTAAACATGTATGTAAATAATTTTTTTCATGTATATTTTAGTATTGTGTTTAATATAACTTTGTATTTGGGAAGGCTACCTGAATTCACGTGCTTCTGTTTGTAAAGAATTGTAAGACGGCCAAAAGGACATATGCTCCCGTTATATATTCACCTTACAAGGCAGGAATACCGATGGTTATTGGAATCACATTTAAAATTAATGTAATTATAAAAAAATGCTTAAGTTTTTGTTGAGTCACAATGGAGATAGAATTAGGTAGTTAAAAATAAAATTATTGTACCATAATTTCATTTTTCACCAACGGCCGGCCATAATGTTGACTATTTTTTTTAAAAAAAAACTACTTTAATTATTGTAACAAAAACTGCCCAAGTATACAGCTGTATGCCAATTTAAAAATCTTCGTGCTTTAGCTGGTTAATGCCAGTGTGGCTTTACGAAAAGGCAAAACACGGTTCCAGGACCTAGAGAAGCGCCATGTTGGAGGTTCAGCCAGCCAACCAGCCTCAACCGCGGATGCCACAGTCCTTCCTACCTGCTAGTCGCAAGGAGGAGCAAAAAAAGAATGCCAGGGAATCTTCCGTGTGACTTTCTCCGTTCCGGGGACGGACTTTGAAGAATTTATGGTGCAGGAAGCGCGTTCTAATGATCAAGACCCATTGTATGTGCTTCCTAGCGTGACCAACGTCAGGCGGCTTGGCTGGGTAGCCCTACACGAAATATCAAGTTAATCGTAAGGTAGAAAATATTGTATACGGTGAACTGTAATAATATCTTTAAAACAATAGAAATTACAGAAAAACAGTCAGAATAAGGCTTTTTGTGTTTTTTGTCGATATGAGGGTAGTTAGAGACAGATTGGGGATAATGACTGCGAAAGAATTATGCAACCATATTTTTTAAAAAAGTATAGCTATTCGTCTGAACTGATTTCGGGAAACTGGAAAAAACTTAAATTAGCATGGCGATCGGAAATCGAACCCACGTCCCTTCCAGTACGAGACCCTAATGTTAAGCACTAATCTGCCGTGTATGGTGCTATAATTAGTCACTTTTTCCATTGTTTGTTGCTAGATATGATACGCTATTCAGTAAAGAATGGAAAATTTTCAACCAAACCTGGCTGGTCTGGCATTCGGTAGCTCGCTGTTTCAAGTCACCTTCCGGGCAATCAAGGTTTCCATTTTTCCATTGTTTCCCAAAATTACTTCACGTAAATGACTGTGGTTCGTCTGAGAGGCCGAATTCGTTACGGCCCCTTGCCCCCTGATCCTCTCCCGTCCCAAATGAAACATCGGCGAGCAGTAAAGGCCTAAACCAAATGAAATGAAGTGAATTTTCATCTCTAAGGTCATCTGGAGTAAAATAAAAAAAAAAGCCAAATACAAATAATCATTGGGCTTTTTCTGAAATAGTTTGAGAGAAATTGTGTTTACTTTGAACTGAAATTGTTTATGGTTTGAGAATTTTATCATTCTTACGTCTAACATTTTTATAACATATGCGATACTAACCTGGGTCGTTGTTGCATTCTCAAAATGTAGGATCTAGTAATGTATGAAAGGTATTCCTATTAACGCAAATTATTCGTTATGGAATTAAGATAAAATAGGAATTTTAAATGTTATTATTTCCAGTAAAGTCTCTTAACTTTCCGATATACGGTGTCAATTGTAAGGAGATTGATTTATTTAAAAAAAAAAAAAAAAAAAAATTGATATAATTATTTATTTCATACAATTAAGATTAAAATTTCATGCAGAATATATAATAAGCGTGCTTTGGATTCCTGTTAAAATTCTCTGGCCATTCTTGTCAACACATGACTTGGAAACATCATTGGGATTAGATGTCGCTTCTTGAAATAACAAGATCAAATTATTAATACCAAACCGGCAATCTTTCGGAAAAGAAGTAAACGAACCATAACCCTTTTAGATTTACAACGGGTGTTGATTTTTAAATATCGTTTTTATTAAATGAACTGTCTATAAATTTACTATTCCTTCATTTAAATGTATTTACTAATTATTTCTAATTTGTAAGAAGCCCGAACAACTGTTGAGGTTCGCGGACATAAAAAATAAAAATTGATTCTCCACAAACCAAATGCTATTTATGAAAACTTTATCTACACACTCTTCTCTCCGATTAATTGAATTTTACGCCTTTAAAAATCTCTATTAGTTTTATGCTTCCTTTTTAAGATAACCAAGTTGTTTCATGCTTGGGAACACTGAAGCTACTAAATATTACGTAAAGAAAGATTCGACCTAATAGTACTTTGGTTTAGGTATGAGTTCTGGCTAAAGATTAACCAATTGTAAGTTGCTATAAGACGTGCATTAATACTTACGTACTAATGAAATCGTATTCCGATTTCCCGTTGTCCGCAAAACATCGCATAGGCTTACCTGCAACAAAAACACAAAAATTGATGAATAAAAGAGCCAATTCTGGATAATAAAACATGGTCACATTTAATGTACTGTAATACAGAATCGTCTAGGTTAAGGAACGGAAATACATTTATACCATACTGAAAAGATACGGCATTTTATTATTCAATATTCACGAATGCAGCTGTCGCCTTTGCAATCAAATATGCTTTGTTTATGCATATAATTTACATTCAGCGAAAATCATGAAGAAATGTCAGAATTTATTAATCACAACGTTGGTATTTCATCAAATTAATATTTCTGTTACATGGTTACTTTATTTAAGAAATTGGATTGATAGTATGAAATCTTTGAAAAAAAAAAAATGGGGTGAGAACAGAATGTACGAGAGAAAACCAAGAAAAAGGAAGTTGTAATTAATTTTTACTCAATTTACAATTATCTATCAAAATTTAAACACTAAATAAATTGTTTAGTTGATTCAAGTAAATAGATGCGTTATAAATAAAATAAATTTTTTTTTCACTATGCTTCAGTATCCAGAATCTGGTATATTCCTCAGAATTGTAATTTTTATATTTTAGGATTTTCACTTTTGAGGCTCATTAAAATAATTTAAAAATTTCACTGAGTCTCGCAAACTGTACTTTTTAGGGTACTTCAAAACTTGATGATTTCAGTCCTCAACTTTTTAAAGAACTACGCGATTTTATATTTCAACAGCTTTCAAATTTAAATAACCCTTGTCACCATTCTAAAACAAAACTTTTATATTTTAACCCATTTTGCTTTCTGGGTCCATTAAATTCCTTTAAAAAGGAGGATGCCAGTTTGAGTCCCCGTTCGGGCATCCAGATTTACGTTTTCTGTGGTTTCCCCAAATCATTCCAGGCGAATGCTGGGATGCTTCCTTTAAAAGGCCATGGCCGAATTCCTTCCAGTTCCTTGCCCCTCCCCCCTCCTTTCCCACCTCTAATGACCTCGACTCCGACGAGGCGCAAAGCCATAACCAAAAAATAATAATAATTTAAAAACAGTTTTTATTATTTCAATACATTCCACTGTGTCAAGGTGAATCAAGACGATTTTAAAAATGTAGCGTTTTTTTATTTCAACACTTTTCACTTTTTAGGCAATGTTAAAATTATTTTAAAAAACGCGATTTTTATATTTCAGTAGAGTTCGAAAAATGATAGTTGAAAAAATTCATTTTGGGATCGATTCCGTGAGAGTTCTTCGTACGCACGTCACACAAAAACTACCATACAGATAAACTGTTTATAAACTGAACAGTGAGGCGCTAAAGATCATATTACATAAAAGATGAACACCCGTTTAAAAACCTGAATAGAAAGCTACCGAAGAGCAAATTACATCAAATATAATAAATCCGCTCTTTAAATTCTATTAATATTCTTGTTGACCACTTCTATTTGATTATTCAGTAACATGATACTTGTCAAAGAAATTTAAATTATTAAAAACTGCTGTCAGCACTTCACGATTTTTTTTTATTTCTTTTTTTTTATTGTCAGTAAACTGTTAGGCCCAAGTAGGTTAAACTACCGGCTTATGCTCTGTGTCGTGGCTGAATTATGTTAGAGAAGATAGTAAACAATTTTGGCTAAAAACTTATATCAACTTATAGACATGTAGATAAACAGCAATTGTTTGGAGCTAAAACGAAGGATGATAATGATGGTTTCGTTTTAATTTACACCAAGAATGGTGACTCAGTAGAGAGAAGATCAATTTTAACACAGCCAAAAATCAAAAACCATTAAACAAAATCACTTAGCATATTTATTGATCACAAAAGTACCACTATTTTAATCCATGTTATTATTAATAGCATATTTTTTTTTTCGAAAAGGCCCTATCGGATAATGCAAAGCTACGATTCTGATCATGGATTGTAAGTAATAATTTTTTTTTACTTATGGCTTTACGCCTCGTCTACGTCTAGGTCATTAGAAGCGGGATGGTATTGGGGACAAGGAATGGGAAGGAATTCGGCCATGGCATTTTGAAGGAAGTATCCCGGCATTCGTCTGGAGTGATTTGGAGAAACCATGGAAAACCCAAATCTGGATACCCGGACGGGGATTCGAACCGGCGTCCTTCCGAATACGAGGCCAGAACGTTAACCGTTCACCCACCACGCTCGGTAGTAATAATTTGTCCAATTTTTTTTTTTTTTTTTTTTTTTTTTTTTTTTTTTTTTTTTTTTTTTTTTTTTTGGTAGTAAGGACTTAGGATTGTCAAGTCTCGGGGCAATGGATAAAGCTTAAGTGATTCCATCTATCTGCGATTCACGTAACTTAGGATCTCTATGATAGATATATTTTTGTTTTTGAAATGCGTGGTTTATGCAGCGGAAATTGGTAACATGGCAGCATTCTCCAAGCTGACTGCGGAAAACCTATAAAAAAAAAAGTGCAACTAGGACTCGAACCTGGCCCGTTATACCTCCCTCACCCACTGTAGCGCGCAGCCACACTGACAGGTATTTAGTTCATATTTAATGTCCTTGTAATTCTTTGTATGTTTATGTAACAGTAACTTAAACAGTGAGGGTTATATCGGTACTCTATTCAAATATATGCATTTATTAATGAATTCCATAACGTAGCAGTGCAATTTCATACGGAGTATGATGAGTGAGTGGTGCTCTCGCCTCGCATTCAGGAAGACATGGGTTCGAATCCCCGTCCGGTCCTCCAAATTTGGGTTTTTTTACGATTATTCTAAATCATTCTAGGCCCAGTGGTCACCAAGGGAAAAATTTATAAGTGCCATAGGCCTAGTTATATTTTAATAAATATTTTTAATATAATTCATTGGATAATCAATACACAATCATACATACATTTATGTTTATAATACATTCATAAACAATTTACATGAAAGTAGTAAGTTTTAAGTAATGAGAACTACGAACGGAAAAGAATAAATCCACTTATTTTGGAATTTAGTGACGCTGATCTAATTTTTCCCCTAAAGGTACAAAGTCTTGAAAAAAATGCTAATAATATATTTTTAATAATTAAATAAGAAAACATTAAGTAAAGCGCCAAATGAATATAAAGATGATACAACACGAGGGTACAAATATTTCAAAATCACCAATAATTACAGAATCAGACACAACACAACAATAGTGAAGATAAAAAAAGTAACCGATGTGATAAAGCGTTCACAGTTGGCTTAAAACTACTGCGGTATTTTATTTAAATCGTTGTTATTGGCATTAAAGTTAAAGGTGGCAAAAGAACTTGCTTCTAATAATGTCTGGTAGCCTGCCTAGTTTTTATACATATCTCTCCAATGATACTATTAATTGCCGAAAAACATATTATCAAAGAGCCGCACTAACATCCTGAAACAGCTACATGTGGCTAAGGAGCCGCGGTTTGCCGACACCTGCACTCTAGGTGAAATGCCGAAATGGTTCCTTCAGAAGGCCATGGCCGAATTCCTTCCCGATCCTTACCTTCGCTCCTATCCCGCCTTTAATGACTTCAACGTCGACGAAGCGTAAAGCAAGAAGAAGCATGCAATTTCATTTACCAGAAGTCTACTCAGCGCGGCTATCCGTTCATGCGAGTTCCTCTTGAAGTGGGTCCCAGCACAGATCCCCGCGGGACCCTGGTGCCGTCCCAGCACGCCGCCCGTCTCCCTCGCTTAATTACTCCGAGGCACCCTCCCAGGCTGCGCTCCCTGTTAATTAGACAGGCGCAGGTAGCCCGCTCAGCCAAACACTTTGCGCCAACATTGGTACAGAGTGCTTCACCCTATTTATCACTAGGTTCGGACGCACCTGTTACTGGACAGTAAAACACATTTCAATCTCAGATTCACACCTCGAACCTGCAGACATGATACCGGTTTCAGGCAGTGATTCCGGTATCACTTAATAGAATATTGCGGCAGTACCCTCCCAACTAACTAGTGATAACGCTGTGGCCTGGCATTCGGGAGGAAGCGGATTCAAATACCAATCCCAATTTTGCTTTTTCATAATTTCCAGAAATCACTCCAGGCTAATTCTGGGACCTTTCCTTAAGAAGGCAATGGCCGAATTCCTTCCAATTCCTTTCATCCAACCCTCTTCCCCTTCTAATGACCTCGAGGTCAACGAGGCATGAAGCCAGAAATATACATATATATGTATATATAATCTCTCTCGGACTTCAAAACACTGTAATACGAAATACTCTTCCGCGATTCTTAAATGCTTTCAAGTCACTTCCGTTGCCTATTTTGATGCTGTAAACCATTCTGTAGTCTCTTAGGCGTTACGTTCTTCATGTCCCCACACGCATTTCGATCTTGGAATTATTGTATGAAACCTAGGCGTGTAGCCGCTTTGAAAGCTTGAGGTAGTTACTTCTCGCCTATGCGATCCACTGATAGTTCCCAGCACCATCACAGTATCCAATACGTTTGACCCTATGTTGAGTTAAAGTAAGTAGGCTGGAGTCTCAAGCACTGAAGCACTACCCCTTACGTCATATCGTACTTAATGACAACTCATATGTGTACAGTAAACAAGGGAAAAATGAGATGCGTATTGCCAATATATTACTTTGGTTTTCATGAATGCTTTAAAATGTCAATGCAGCGACATGATAGCTCAGTGCTAAGATTCGTCCAGCTTGTAGGATGTCTATAAATTGGTACAGGAATTCTGGTATAATAGAATAATTTGTCTGCTCTATGAAACTGGTTGAAAGCACCAATTTGTGATAAAGCCGTCCAATTAAATCAACATTAACTTGTTTTTTTTTTTTAAATTTATTTAAGAGATTTGCAAATATTTTCTACGTATTACTAAATTCAGCTCAATTCATTAGGGAATTCCCTTTTTCGCATTATTATTATTTTTTTTTTTTTAGATTGGCTAAACATTAGTTTCTGCCCCCTTCAGAGAGAGTTGAATTTTTCAGTGTAAAAACGTCGAGAGAAGAATCACAATATGAGGCTAAATATTCATTTTCACTATCGGTCAATGAACATCTGTCGATGCAAGCTTCGGTCAGCGGAAGCGTAGGTCAGTGCAAGAATCGGTCAGTGCAAGCGTCGTACAGTGGAAGCATCGGTCAGTGCAACCATCGATCGGTCGTAAGAATAGTCAATAGATCCATTAGTCAGTGCATACATCGGTCAGTGCAAGTATCAGCCAGTCCAACCATAGGTCAATGCAACCATAGATCAGTGCAAGCATCGGTCAATGGAAGCATTGGCCAATGAAAACGTATGGCAATGGAAGAATTGGTCAATGGAAGAATAGGTCAATGGAAGAAGAGGTCAGTGAAAACATCGGTCACTGGAGGTATTGGTAAATGTAGGCATTGGTCAATGAAAGCCAGGACATTGAATTGTATTGAGCTAGTGGAAGGAACAGCTGAAGAAAAGGTACTGATCTGTGGAATTTGTAAGAACTGTATTTGCGCGCAAATTTTGTAGCGTAAATTATATCGATTTTCAGGTGTTTGCAATTTTACTAGGTATGAAATATGTACATAATAGTTACAAATAGTTTCCCCCAGTTTCATAATATTTCAATCAATACTCCTCCTCGAGTACCTGGCACTCTTAACACAACACACCGAATAAATACTTCGATTCAGAACTATTCTACGATTTGTTGGAAAAAATGGACACACATTTGATCATCTATAAATAATTTCCCATAGATATCGCAACAGAATAATGAATTCGTCTTGTTTTCACTTTACTTATAACATCCAGAGACCCTAATACAACGGAAAAAAATAGCTGAGCATTGAATCGAACAGAAAATAAACTGTTTCATAATATGTGAGTTCTCTCTATTATTTATTATCTTCTTCCGGCCAGTAAACGACGCGGTACTAATTGGACAGTGTTACAAGTACAAATTCCCGGCTTATACACTGTTCCAAAGAGACGTTGTACGCTCCCTTCGCGGCGTCCGTGGACAATGAGAAATGACCCCCGTAGCAACGTCACAATAAGAAGGCTAAGGGGGTGGATGATACAAAGAAGAGGAAGAAAATTGCGCCGCGGGGCATCTTGGGAAATCGCCACGCGTTATGCGCCAGAGACGCTGCGAGAGGGTAGTAGGGGGGGGGGGGGGGGTGAATATTTCACGCGGCAGACGCGAGGGGAGATTAATGGCTGCCGACAACAAGAAAAAGGGAGGGGAGGAAAAACAGGGAGGGGAACTTCTTGTGCGACAGCGCCCGGGAAAAGTGGGGAATTCATCACGGACAAGTAGACTGTCGATTTTCTACTATGAACATAACTCTCACTTGATGCATACATAATCAAAGTATATTTGAGTAAAATTATTTAATGAATCTGTATCTATAAAACGAAAACCGGACATATTGGTCGTATAAAAACTCGGAAAATACGGGGCAGATTTCGATGGAGTTTTCACCGTTTTAAAGCTTAGAATCTTAATTCACTTGTCTGGCATGTCTTATATTTCAACGTTAAATAATGTAGGAGCATTAAATGAAATTCTGAACGTATGGTAAGAAATTCCACAGAAGGAATCACTAGATGCCGCATACTCCGCACTAAACACACAACACAATGTCTCTGACCATAGCCTTTAATTAAAGCAATAAGATAACTTATAGTAATAACTATTTGGCACACTAAACTAAACTTTAAGTATTCTTTCTTTTAATTCGATATATTCAGTTTTTAAAAGTCATAGCTTGAAGTATTCTTTCCTTTAATTCGGGATATCAATTTTTAAATGACGTAGATAGCTGTAAAAACAACAGAGATTTCTTTAAGCACGATCTCTGGACAATATCTCTGGCCTTCAGCATTAGTCTTCTGTTTACGATAATATTATTCCGGATTCACTTTTGATATTTTATCTGCAGAGATAAAGGATCTGCGTTTCGAGCCACAAGTATATCCATTCACTTCGCAATTGAATCAAACGTGAGTTTTTAACATAATCTAGGGTTGTTCAGTAATGTAGTATCGAAGCTAGATATACATGAATGTTTGCAGACGAATGAAAATAGTATACGTGCAAATAAATTTCAGCCCACCAGTTTCTTGGTAGGGGCGGGTGAATGTAAGTTTGCTTTAATTCTGAAAAAGTTGGCGCGTATTTTATGAAACTTTGTTCAAATGTTTTGCGGGAATAAAAATAGGGTACGGTTAAATCTACGACAACTATACCGGGCAACGCCGGGAACTCCGCTAGTAGTTAATAAGAACTCCGATAAAACTGTTTTTTATTTACTTCCGCATGCGTTTCACCTCTCATTGAAATATCATCAGCGTTATATTATTTACATCTATGTTGTTACGGTTGGTATTTGCACGTTTTTCCTTCAAAGTGTGCTCAATTTCAAAATATTGGTAGCTAGATGTAGTACAGTTAGCAATTTTTTGGCTTAATCTTTTGCCACATAAATTATGTATCTTAATTACTATTTTCCCGTAGCTTCATCCACGCAGAAGTTGGTGATCGTAGAATTTAATTTGACTTTTGTTTTTCTTCTAGTAGCAAAACATAAACGTTTGTAATCTATAATCCGTGCAGACTTTATGTAAATTAAATTTCATAATTTCGTTATGCTGGTTAGTGTGTTAATCTTCAATGTAGCAGTCTAATTTTTGCATATTCTTATATACTATACTTCAGAAAACTGGAGAAATAAATAATCAATGTTACGTGGTCAAGAAACAATTTTAGCAGAATCCAAAGGGCATTTATATGTGTTGCACAGTGATCTTCGATCGGTATCTCATAAAGGTACATACTTTGACAATTAATTTGGCCGCCGCTGAAAACGTCTTTCACTCTTATTTTGCACAATCTGACATCAATATCATCCCAGGAAATAGTAACGCAATATTGGCTAGCCATTATTGCGCTACTGTGTCTTAGAATGACATTGATGTCAGATTGTGCAAAATAAGAGTGATAGACTTTTTCAGCGGCGGCCAAATTTATTGTCAAAGTGTGTACGTTCATCCATGTGCAGTGTTATCTTCGGTGCCTATTTGTTCCGGTTATTTCTTGCTCCGTGGATTTTAATGTAGGTAATAGACTTTCAAACCGTGGATACCCCATCCAGTTTAATTCTGTAGTTTTTCATGATTCCTGGAAGAAGGGACAAACAGACCTTCTCGCCCAACCTAAACCAGTATTCTATCGGGTCCAGGAGACCTGCCGTTTAACGTGGAATCCGTAACACAGTACATTTATAACGTACTTTACATAAATAAAGCAAATTTGGCTAAACAAACAACATTTTAAGGTACTGTATATATTCCAGCATGGACATAGATTTAAACGCAGACAACTGGAGACCTAAGTCAGATACTTTATATCACTGTTTATGAATTAAACTCCGTCTCTTAACCACTGTTTTTTATTAATATTTCTTTCACCAGACACGTTTCACTCTTTTGGAATGGGTCATCATCAGTGGTGGCTATAAATATATACATATTGTTGTAATTATATCTGTATGCATGATTAAATATTATATATGTATTCTCATCCTACAATGTTGTAAAGTTTATATACTATTATATTAGTTCATTACACTACTACTATTATTCTACATAATTTTTTCATATTATATCAAGTATAACTTTGTATAAAGTCACTTCATAATATTAAATTAGTTGTACAGTTTGCATACTTTATTTATATAACACTCTACTCACGAAAATTGTGGTGGCTATAACATATCAGTGCGCAACAGCATTTTCTGCATTTTTCTGGACTGGTATTCCTTTCTAAAATTTAACATTTCTCACTGTAATCTTTCATACACTTCACTTTCTGCTATTTGTTTTGAACAAGCACTTGTTGTGATCACACACGAACTGGTTTTTAGTGTATACTGTGATTTGTTTATTTTGTATTTACAGCATTACCAACCTACTTCCACTACGTGTTGCTGCAGAATCTACGTTCGCTATCTATTAAAATATATCTTTGTTGTGTGATTATATTAATTATTGTTTGTTATTTATGTGTCATTTTTTGGTTGGTTTTCATGTGTCTTTGTTCTTTCTATTGTTTTGAATAGTGTTTTTTTTTTTGTTATGTTAGTAAATTCATTGAGCACTATTTTTCCCTGGGTAATGGCTTTGTGAATTTGGTAACTTTCTTGCACCGTTAGTAATTATTTTCTGTAGTTATTAGTTTTTAGAACTTTCATATCTGTTTCAATACTTGTGGATGGATAGTTATGATCCAATAAGTGCTCAGCAAATGTCGGATGGTTTGTGCATGTTATTGCTCTGATATGTTCCTGATATGTAATGTTGGAATTTCTAGATGTCTGGCCCACATATATTGCTTCTCACTGTTGGCAAGTCAGTTGATATATTGCTGACTGCTGGTACTGGTCGGTTTGAGTATTAGTTTTTAGATGCTTGTGTATTGTGTTTTTTGTCTTAAATGCTATTTGTATACCTTACTTTTTGAATATATTACTTATTCTATGTGTATGTTTTTTGATGTAGGACATTGTGTACCAGTGCTTGTTAGATTGATTCTGCATACTGGTGTGTATTGTGTAGTGTGGAATCTGTTTGTATGCTTTGTTCAGAATTTATTGTTAAGTTGTTTAATTAATTTTTCAGTGTATCCATTATTCCTTTATATCACACTAGAGTTGCCAATTTATTTGTAATAAAAAAATAACAGATTCTTTTCTTTAGATCAGCAAAAATAAAAAGTACACGAATAAAAATCTTTCAATCTAGGTACTTATTGGTTTCAGTATATTTTCTTCATGCTTAAGGAACTAGCTACTCGTTTTTTAGTTTCATTTCAAAGTGTGATAACTGGTACCACTTTCAAAATCTAGATTTTTAGATGGATACACAAGTCTGTTTTAAGAGCTTCTCAGTTCATACACTGTATATTTTATACAAAATGAAGAATGTTCACATACTTTATTGTTAGGCTGAAGAATTCCGGCCAAAAATAAAGGATAATACTAAAACATAAGGAACTAGTTTCTGATCTCGTAAAATATGACGGGTTGAACGCAAAGTTCTGGAAATACATTTTACAGCTCACTGTAGCTTACTAATATTGAGAGTATAGAGAAAAATCTGCGTCGAATAGAAATAACTTCTAAAACCGTTAAAAATAATTGGTTGAACACATTCTGTGGATTAATTTCCTCGCAGATGATTAGCTAAATATAATTGTTATTAGATAACGACTATAAGCTCAAATTTGCAGTAACATATCTGGCCACGATTTGTGCTGAAACGAAGGCCTGGCATGTTACGTCAGCATCATGGAGACAATGACAAGTGGCTAAGGTTAGCCTTTTATTAGAACTTTTTGATGGTCGGCAGCCTAATGTCACACCCATCATTCTAGCCCTTACAGTAACACAAACATTTTCGGATTCCACCCACTGTCTTGATCTCAAGAATGTGACTAAGATAGGATGGATAACGGTCAAGTATTTTGTAAAACATGGTTTCTATTTCCATGACAGCTATTCAGATTGCAGTTACCAAATTCAGTCCAGCAGAAGGATAGAATGCAACAGCTTGAAGGGCAATAGTGACGCCAAAGTGACATAGTTCCATTTTTCGCGGCATTTCGTCTCTCTCGGGTACATGTAACCTAACACACAAATACTACCATTACATCCATAAGCCTAGTTCCTACTAACTAAAAATCTTCACATTACCTAAACCAGGGGTGTCCAA
>JARYHS010011698.1:0-67861 GCA_031002005.1 Vandiemenella viatica
CATGCGAATTACATGTAAACATTTTAAGTGACATATTTTTTAAGTGTGTTTATTATTCGCTTTATTTTCAGGATGCTAATTCAACAGCAGTACATACATAGCCTTAGGAAGTATGAAGGTTTCACATTGCTGAAAGTGGCCACTAAAAAATGTCCGCAATAATTTGATAAATCAAAATAACATCGAAGATGTTGTTTATGCTCACGGTTGTGCTACTGTCATTACTAGCCGGAATCTGTTTAACTCTTTTTGTTCTGTGGTATATTTTTCGTAAATATTTAGAAACTGTGCCTTATGTCGGGCCTCCAGAATCTCATGAATATGGTGCATTTACACTGCCACAGGTATGTTCAATATGTTCGTATATGCTACAGTACATGTGTAGTGTTGTATATTGTTTCCTTTTTTACTGTGTTGCATGCAGCAAATTTTGCGTTTATTTTGATATTGTGACCTACTCTGCAATTACACCAAATGTTGAATCTATGTATAAGAAATTTTACTTTAGTAGTTCTATACCAATTATTTGATTCAGTCGTCTACCTATTTCTATCCTGTATTTTTGTCATTGTGTACCCATTAAATTCTTAATTATCCATCTCACTTAAAAGCTCTTCATTTCAACTGTTCCAGCAAATCAACCAGCTCTATATGTCACCAGATGTGGCCACAATAATTCTCTGTGTGTGTGTGGTATTTTTTTCAGATTTTTTCACAAACTTCTTTCTTTACAGATTAGTTCCTCACTATGTTAATTTTGTACTTTGCGAGGTCACTTATTAGTCATACCATCATATTCGAAATGCTTCAGTTTTCTATATTTGTGAGCAAGAAAAATAAAAAAAATTGTTTCGATAAAATTCTGAAACCACATGTACACTTTTAGAAAATCCTTTGTTTCCCTGGTCATTGTCTGTACACTTTATTGGGTTCTATTTACCATTGGCAGTATGCTTTTTATATCATTTGGTCATTCATTGTAATTAAAAGCTATGTAGTAGAATTATTTTACTTCCTCTGCTACATCTGTTCCGGTGTCCAGTTTTCTCTTTTGTTATTTGTGCGTTTCTTGCTGCACTGATAACTTCTCATAGTATGTTGTACACAGTGTTGAATAATATTATTGTATGTTTGCTCTTATTTTTCATATTTTTTATGGTTGTAAAAAATTAACAACAGGGCTCTATATTCTACTTAATGGTCCGGGTGTCATTAAATCACATATAACAGCTTTTGTCTCACCCCATTTTGGTTGATGCTACTAGGTTCTTATAAACTTAAAGCTGACTTGTTTAAACTTTTGAAGATATTATAAATTGAGCTTCACTAGAAATTCATTCAAAACTATAAGCACTTGCCAAGTATTCTTTTTTCCCTGCATGCATAGAGGTGAGACATATAATGCAAGTGTAAGATGTGTACATGCTCAGACTCACCACATGACTGAAACCAAATATGATCAGTTTGGGAAGGGTAGGGGGTGACAATGATGGGGGGAGGGGGGGGGAGTAAAAACTCGATAATTATGGGAAAGTTTGATCATAGTAGGCAAACTGTCAAACTCTCTTTGCTGTGAATGTTTCGTTGTTGTCAGTGCTTGAGTCAATTGGATTTTGTACTAAATCTTTAGTGAGAATACGGTGAAGAGACCATTTCTTGTTCACAATGATGAATTGAGGTTACTGGTGTCTTGGCTACACTCTTGCAATCTGCCATGGTGTTTTCTTTTGAACAACCAATACAAGCTTGTGTCGTGGGTTTTCCACCAACAACTGAATCAGGACCTTTTAATTTTATTTATTATTCTTTTCACAGTGATCAATTCGGAACATTATTTCTACCAAAAATTGAATGCACTTTACTAATTGGGGCAGCAAAACTTTCACCATTTTGGTATTAAATTTAACAACGACATGTTGTTAAACTATGTAGCACTCCATCTTTACTAACTCCTATCTGTCTCCTACTATCTTTCACAGTTATTGACCTATTGAATAAATGGCATGCAATTCAAATCTTAAACCGGAACTCTTAATAATACACAATTTATTATTCCTAGCACTTGTTATTTAGCTAGATGCAGTGTGTTTACTGAACATCCTGCAGTAACATGAAACTTTTGCGTCTCCTATTTACTATACAATTTAAAAAGATGGTTTTGTCTTCATTCTTAAAATTTAATTGCAGAAAATGTTCATTATATCCACGGGTGCTTTAGAAAAATATGATCTTGGTGTAGCAGATTTCCTTTAGCATTTTACTATTTTAGGTCTTGCAGTAAATAGAAGGGAAAAGTGTTCATTTGGTCTGATCCCTGTTGTGTGTGTTTGTAACAAATACAATTCATAACTTTCTAACATAATTTGGCCAGAAGCAGAGAGATGGAGGGACAAAAATTTCTCATTGTCTAAACAGGTAATTACAGTACACAATTTTTTGAAATATGGCTTAATTTAATCCTTTGGTAATAATAAGCCTCTAGAATTTTTAGTTCAATTTTATGAACTCGATAAGTCTCTTGAAAGGGCATTTAAATCTTAGATTTTAAACTTCCACATGACATTGCTAGCCGTCATGCTGCTTTGTTCGTGGTGTCACTAGATAGCAACTAACAACTGTCAACCGTAAAACAACTTTGAGAGTGGCAATGAGAGCGATATAGAAAAGGTACTACTCTAAGTATTTTATAATTTTAATTGCACTAAAAGTAGAAGCATCAAAAGTCGCATCAGTGGCTAATTTCATAGCATTTAGATGCTGTTATTCTTCCTTATCTGAGTTAATGTCATAAGCCAACTTTGTCATGACCCCAAGTATCTTTTGCTGCATTTCTATGTTGCTCTTGTGAAATATCTGTCAGATTACTGCAATAATATTCAGTTCAAAATATGGGGGGAACATTCTGTATTCATCATATAGTTGGTTTAAATAGTTAACAAGCAATGTTAATCAACAGCAAACATTTTTGTAGTAATCTATCAGATATGTGAAAGAACTGAGGAATGGCTTGGTAAAAAGATAAATTTATTTTTTGTGTGCCATCATTTGTATGGTTGCAACCTGTAATTTGATAAAAAAAAATCACTAAGTTATAATTAGTCTATGTGTTATGAGAGAATGCTTTCTTCTAAAGTACCGGTAAATATCGACTCTTGTTGAGCATGTGTGGCAGAGAATTTAACTAATTAAAAACACTGTACAAACTTTTCAAGTTTATTTGTTTTTCATTAGCTTAAAATTCTTATCACTAGTTTTAACTTCAAAATTTCACAAGTGAGTGTTATCTTTTCTTAAACTTGTTTATTTACCCACTGTATTTTATGTTTTTCTCTTGTATGTATGATTTAAGAATGGCACCACATTCTTCAAATTTTACTTTTTATATAGTAGTTGTGGGAACAATAGGCAACAGTGACATCATCACCACTTGATGGAAAATTCGGTTAGAAGCCGCAGCAGGGATGTTTGTTAGAATGATGGTTACCATGGCTAGAGGCGTACTGAAGAAATTCTATCACTTCACCGTACTCTGTGTGATGGTATTAGGTCGCTGCAGTATGTCATACTGGCAGGAAACTTAAATTGACGATACTCAAATATGAGTCGCTTTGCCTCAGAATTGCAGAAGGAGGAGGGCCTTAATATTTACTATAAGATGATGTCATGTAGGAATCCATTATGGCGGCTACCGTTTCGCAACAGATGAAATATATTGAGTCTTTTAAATTAAATAATTTGTATGTTTTGTATTTTTATGTATTCAAATTAACATATTTTGATTACTTATGACTATAAGTACCTTATTTATATAGTTTTAGATGTTTTCTCACACATAATAAAATATCCTATTGTGTGCCAAATTGCATTGCTAACCTCTCTACAGTACATGTAGAATTAAGGCAGCAACACGGTTGGTGATTATTAATATGTTGTATGTGGACACTAAACCGGGTTCTAATGTTTTTGACAAGTGGAATTCAGGTGGACGTGATTTACAATCCCTTTCCAACAATTTAGATTTTGGTTTTTCATGGTTTACCAAACTCACTTCCAGTGAATGTGGGGATGGTTCCTTCAAAATATTATGGCCAGATACATCACTGTTCTTTGCACCCCATTCTTTCCTGCCTATAATGATCTCCATGAGTTGTAAAGCCCTATGAAATAAAATTTACAGGATAGATAGTGATGACAGCAGGTTTCACTTTTACCCTCCTTCATCTACAGGCTCTGATGGCTTTAATATCGATTAGTTGTAAGGCCTTAGTGGAAAAAATTCTTCATTTATTTACATTATATACCTAAGCGAATTAGGGAAAAAGAGAACAACTTAGTAGCTTGATATGATGAAATTGATGTTGCACAAACTTAGCTTATCTTTTTAAATATTTTTACCATCCCGTTCTGACCTCATTTTGGCTTAAGTCAAAGCATTTGTAATATTCATATTCATTGTTTCATTTATGGCAATATACTGGAGATCCACAAAACCTCAAACAGTGGCATAGCTAAGTTAATAAGGGCCCAGTGCTTTTTTTTTTTAAGCTCTTCCAAGACTTGTGAGGTTTGCTGGCACGGACTCCCTGAGCTTTAGTGGGCCCCCTGAGCTGCGCTTGGAGGCTTGGTGCACCACACCTCTTAGTCCTCCAATAGCTACGCTTCTGACCTCAAACCAAACCTTGCTACTCAGTTTACTTTCTATAGTTAGTTATCAATCTTCCCACTTCAATACTCGTGTTTGATTATAACTTTCCAGCAATCTTTCTTTCATGTTCAATTTGTGTACCTCATAGATCAACTATCAGTAAAAACATAGTTAATGTTGAATTTTTGTTTACAGAATTTAAATGAAAAATTAAAACAAGATGGTGACCTAAAGAATGAAGACTGTCTTGCTATCAATCTGTTGTTCCAGTTCCTTTTTAAAGAGCTTAGGTATACAATGGAAGTCCAGAAGTGGTTCATCAAAAAATTGAGCCTTGAATTTGAAGAACTCCTTACAAGAACAACAACTGGCAAGCTCTTTGACAGTGTAACTGTAAGCTGATTATTGTAATATACGTTTACAATTATTGAGTCTATGTTGTTGATATATTTCTGATTGTTAGACCTATGCTGTAGAAATTAAACATACAATAGCTGTGCAGATCTATTAGAGAACACACAATACCACTAGGACTGAGACATGGATAATGTTTGTATTTCCAGCGAAAGTAAGCCTCATAGATGAAAACAGAAGTTATCAGTGCTGTTGTGGATATTTAAATCGGGGATGTAACGGATATCCGCAGCTGCAAGTGCAGAACTTCGCATGAAATCCTACATCCGCTTTCGCATCCACAATTTTTAATGCGGATGTATAGCGAATGTTTTGTTTACAATGCAATATATATTATTCTTTTCTCTTTATTCGAGATTCTGCCAATCGTCACTTAGCTAACAAAAAAAGTGGTCGTTTTCTGACGATCTTGCAATAAAAGTAACAATAAACTAAATGGTGTTTATTACCTAAGTGACGAATTTACAAGTTTGAACTTGCATGCAAAGTATAGGTCGGGCTACAATAGACCACATGGAGCCAGCCAGCACTGTCACCGACCGACACTTTTATTATTGTTGTCGTTCACTCAATTGAAATGAGTTCAAACACCACCGCACCGTGTGTCGGCCATCATTAGTTTGGTTTAATTTTTGAGGGTGCAGGCCAGTGCCGGTAGTCGATATGGAGAAGCCTATACAAAGAGTTCAGAAATTGCTGGTCCGTTACGACTAAATGTTGTTTTAGCGTTACTGATTGCTTTAGAAAAGTGTCCTTTTTATCAGCCTTACTTTAGATTCATCAGATGTTTGTAAAATGTAGGTAGAGTCCTTGCATGTCAAATTAACAAATCAAATCTCTGCCAGACATGAAGGTCGATTTTAAGGCCTGTAAAAATTGCATCTGAGACCCGGATTTTGAACCGGGGACCTTCCGTAACCGAATCACACACTGCAAGCATCTGAATTTAGAAGTACTGAAAAATATGTATTCAATCATATAAAAGTATATTTGTGTTTTGATATAGCAAAAATAAATTATATAGATAAACAGTACGTTTACTTTACTATGTTTGAATATTTATTTGTCATTACATCCAGATTTGTCTTTTGACTCAGATGGATACGGCGTACGATTGGGGTACTGAAAGTCCTTTGTTCAAATCCCTGTCTCGGCTGTAATTTTCATGGGTCTTAAAATTGACAGTCACCTCTGGCAAAGCTTTGATTACTGCATTGGGATACTATTTTCGTGCATAAGAGGTGATAACAGGAGACAGGCAAAACTAACAAAAAAAAAAAGAGAGTATTTTAACGAACATTATTACTTTTGTAGATTATAAAGTACACCTACGCAAAATAAAGTACAGTACTCCATAATAAAGTACAGATGGTAACACTAGCTGCGATGCCCAAATCAACTTCAAGGTAATTTTTTAACATTAATTCCATGAAACTACGAAATGTATACATTGAAGGAGACTGAAGACAGAGTAGAAACCCGTCCGTCACACGGGTTTCCTCAATGTAAACATAACTTAGAAATTAAAATGTAGTTTTGTTCTAAAAAGTTCACTTATTGTCATGTAATTAAGAAAACTTGCATAAGAATGAGGTCTTTCTCGGTGTTGTACACCGAAGAGCAAAAGAAACTGGTATAGGAATTTGTATGCAAAAGCAGAGATATATAAACACTCTGAGTACGGCGCTGTGGTCAGCAACACTTATATATGACCACAGGTGTTAGATTGTTTACTGCTGCTACAATGGCAGGTTATCACGATTTAAGTGAGTTTGAACGTGGTGTTATAGAGAGATGGGACACAGCATCTCCAAGGTAGCGATGAGGTGGGGATTTTCCCTTATGACCATTTCACGAGTGCAGTGCGAATATCGGATAACTGGTAAAACATCAAACCTCCGACATCACTGTGCCCGGAAAAAGATCCTGCAAGGAATTGGACCAACGACGACTGAAGAGAATCGTTCAATGTGACAGAAGTGCAACCCTTCCTCAAATTGCTGTGGATTTCATTGCTGGGCCATCAAAAAGTGTCAGCGTGTGAACCATTCAATGAAACATCATCGATATGGGCTTTCGGAGCTGAAGGCCCACTCATGTACCATTGCTGAGTGCACGACACAAAGCTTTACGCCTCACCTGGGCCCGTCAACACCGACATTGGACTGTTGATGATTGGAAACATGTTGCCTCGTCTGACGAGTCTCTTCCAATTGTATTGAGTGGGTGGACGTGTACAGGTATGGAGACAACCTCATGAATTCATGGACCCTGCATGTCAGCAGGGAACTGTTCAAGCTGGTGGAGGCTCTGTAATGGTGTGGGACGTGTGCAGTTGGAGTGACATGGGACCCCTGATATGTCTAGATAGGACTCTTGACAGGTGACATGTAGGGGAGAGTAGGGATACATGAGCCACTTTTGAAATAAAAATTTTTGTAGCTTTTATTTAACAGCTTTTCAATTTTTAAAATATTGTGTTTGGAGGAACAATGTTTCCTTAATTCAAAAATATAAAAATAATGGCTAGTTTTGCATTATATTATTGTGTAAAAAATACTTATACTTCTTAAAACACTTGCAACATGGTTCAAGTATCCCCATGCTGGGGATACTTGAGACGGGCATTAGGGATACTTGAGGCAGAGGTTGAAATTTTATAAAATATGTTAAAAACTTGCCCTAACTCTAAGTGCTTACATAAATAAAATAGTAACTTATTGTTAAGTTCAGATATAAATAACAGAGCACTAGATATATACCTTCACAATTACATTTATATAGAAAATTAACGCTAGTTGAATATTTAGTATTATCACCAAATACTAAGGAGTTACAAATGTTATTTAAAAATAGCTTAATCTGCCATGTAAATTGGTGTACCAACAATTAAAATAATCATAGGGTCAAAGATTATTCAATACCCACTCACCAGATCCAATTTAAAAAAAATAAAAATTGCAACATAATTTTCTTACAGTACAAAAGGTGTTTTTAGCAACATTTCTATTCACCCTTTATCAACTAATAACCAGTCATTACTGTTTGGCTGCCTAATTTGTAAACCTTTCTCACAAATAACCACAAACAGAACAGAAGAGTTAATATACCACATAGTTGGAACATTTTTATTAGTTGCAGCAACAAATTCGTAAGCTAATTTACATACATATTTGTGGACAACCCATAGTGAAGTTTGGAAGCTTTCAAAACATTCTTTTAAAAAATTTCCTTCCTGATTTATTAAAATTTCTTTATTTTCAATCAGCTCATAATAAATTTTCTTCTCCTGGGCCTGATTTATATTTTACTGTGTACTTTGAAAGCATTGTTCAGTTTATGTTATACTTCTTCTCTACCGCTCTCAGTATTGTACTTCCCTCAACAACTTCGCTGCAGGATTCCGACATTATGTGCGACCATCCTTCCTTTTGTTAAACTATCATTTTTTTAAATAAAAATCATCATTTTTAATTTTTTGTACAGTTAAAATTTATAAATATGATATTATTTTTACAAGTAGGCCTACCTTTCATAATTATACAAGTAATTGGATATATTACCAATAGTTTAATGAAATTATACAGAAAATAGATCAAAAGTAAACACAAAAATGTTGCTATCTTTAATACATGGATACTTGAGACATGTCTCAACTATCCCTAGGTTGTCTGTCTCAAGTATCCCCACACTAATTTTGTTTACTCAATCTCCGCGTTATGTGAGACTTTAAAGAAAGTCTGTTAGTACCAAATAATAACTAATATAGTAAGCTTTCTACCTATCTTCATACATTAGGTTAGTGACAAATAGTTGAAGAAAAATAATTGTTAGTTCATATACATAAATATTTACTGTGAGGCCACAAAAAATCAAAACCCTCCATAAAATTTGTAACTGACCATTTAGCCAACTCATTTCTTCTGACTAGCTGATACAAAGAACAAGTATTAATGGGATGCCAATCTTGCCATTTCAAACTGTTTTACTAATAAAAAAAATGGAAGTGTCTCAAGTATCCCATATGCTCAAGTATCCCTACTCTCCCCTACATATGCATCCTGGCTGATCACCTGCATCCATTCATGTCCATTGTGCATTCCGGTGGACTTGGGCAATTCCAGCAGGACAATGTGACACCCCACACATCCAGAATTGTTACAGAGTGACTCCGGGAACACTCTTCTGAGTTTAAACACCTCCGCTGGCCACCAAACCCCCAGACATGAACATTATTGAATATCGTATCTGGGATGCCTTGCAACGTGCTGTTCAGAAGCGATCTCCACCTCTTCGTACTCTTACGGATTTATGGACAGCCCTGCAGGATGCATGGTATCAATTCCCTCCAGCACTACTTCCGACATTAGTCGAATCCATGCCACGTCATGTTGTGGCACTTCTGCGTGCTGGCGGGGGTTCTGCATGATGTTGGGCCAGTGTACCAGTTTCTTTGGTTCTTCAGTGTTTTTGAATGTCAGTCTTTAGAGGATAGATTTCAGGAACTTATATAGTAAGCTAAATATTGATTTATAGTAGCAATATTAGCAGTAGTTAACTTGAAAATATTGCTTAATTACTGTGCATAAGTAAACAATTAACTAGCAGCAAGCATTTATCATGACAATATATTAATATTCAGATGAGATGATACATTAATTGTGAGGATAAAGTATAGCTAAACCTGTCAAAATGAAGCTGTATTTGTATTAGCCATAGGTTATTTGAAAATAATAAATATACCACATTGGTAATGTTTTCGAAAATTACATATTTTGGGAAGAATTACTAATTTCCTAGATGAGTAAATCGTGTATCAAATTATATAGATGATGTCTGAGCAATTTCATCAGATTTTAAAGATGTACGCAACTTTGAAATTGATAGTTCACTAATTGAAAGACATTTAAGTTTTGTCACAGAAAATATATTAAGGTACACAGTTTATTGAACATGATAAAATATTAAATAAAAATTTGCATCAAAGTTTCTTTGGAAAAATACATTGAAGATTTTGTAGACAAATAATCTGAGTCTGATTGTGCAAGTTTTAGACACATTTTCCTTGTTTGGACTGTAAATAAACAATTTGTTTGATGTGTTTACATACTGAGGTACTACACACCACTTGTAAACTGTAGAACTCATTGTATCAACAAAATAAGCAAATCATCACTTTGTTTACAATAGCATGCACTGAGACGTGACATCATAACAGGCGAAATTCCAGTTGCAAGTGTTTCGGTGCAAATATCAAATCAGCATATAAAAATACAAAATTTTACATTATATAACCATGAAATAATAGGTGCTAAGTAGCGAAAATGAATTAAAAATCAGGATAGAGAAATGAACCACCACTTACCTTAGATGATGGTCATGTGGCGCAAACACGTAAAAAAGACAAGAACACAAATGACATAGTAATTTTTGGTTCTTAGCGCTTTATCAACAAGAGAACATTATGGATGGTGGGTGGTGTAGGAGACTGCCTCTCAGAGTGACTCTTAACCAGGAACGTGGTGGGGGTAAATTCAGACAGGACAGGGAGAGGTGTAATGATACACAAGCATTAAAAAATATTGTGAAAGGAGCAGAATAATATAAAAAAATTTAACAACATAAATCTGAGCAAGCAAAAATCTTATAAAAATAAACTTGTGTGTCATATTTCACACTGCAGCCATCGCTACCTAGTGCAAACCACTGTTTTTGTGTGCGGCAGTAGCATGGAGTTTCCCATTGTGCACAGTATTGGCTGAATGGCAGTAGCTATGGGGGTGTGGGAGATATGGGGGTTGAAAATGATAGGTCTAGGACATTTTCATATTTTGACCAAAAACGTGTCCCTATAATTCTCATTGCTGCTACAACTACACAGCACAGACCACTGGCGTTTGTTTGTGGTAGTAGCATTAAGTCTCCCATCATACACCTTGGTGGTAGCATGTCAGTATGTATGGGGGTGTGGGAGATATGGTGGTTGAAAGTGATCGACCTGGAGCACTTTCATATTTTGACCAAAGACGTGTGTGTCCCTATATTTCTTTTTTCGGCCAAAACTACCTAGTGCATACCACTAGTGTTTTCTGTGGTAACAGCATGGAGTCACCAATCATGCACCATGTTGGCTGAATATCGGTAGCTGTGGGGGTGTGGTGGATATGGTGGTTGAAAGGCGTCAATCGGGGACATTTTTGTATTTCGACCAATGACATGTGTATCCATGTATTTCACTTTGCTGCCACAACTACCTAGTGCAGACCACTGGTGATTGTATGTGGTAGTGGCCTTGAGTCTCCCGTCATGTGCTATGGTGTTTAGATGTCGGTAGCTATGGGGGTGTGGGAGATATAGTTGTTGAAAGTGGTCGACTTGGGGCACTTTCATATTTCGCCCAAAGATATGTGTGTCTCTATATTTCACTTTTCGGCCAAAACTACCTTGCGCATATCATTGGTGTTTGTGTGTGGTAGTAGCATATTGTCACACATCGCGCATAACATTGGCCGAATGTTGGTAGGTATGGTGGTTAAAAGGTGTCGATCAGGGACATTTTCATATTTTGACCAACGACATGTGTGTCCGCCTCAATTTGCTGCCACAACCACAGACCACTGGTGTTTCTATGTGGTAGTGACATCAAGTCTCCCATCGTACACTATGGTGGTTAGATGTTGGTAAATATGGAGGTGTGTGAGATATTGTGGTTGAAAGTGGTTGACGGAGGACATTTTAATATTTCGGCCAAAGATGTGTGTCCCTATATTTCAATCTGCAATCAAAAGTAACTAGCACAGACCACTTGTGTTTATTGTATAGTAATAGCCTCAAGTCTCACGATGCCTCAAGTCTCCCATCGTGCACTTTGTTAGTTTTATGTTGGTAGCTGTGGGGGTGTGGGAGATATGGTGGTTGAAAGTGGTCAACAAAGGGCATTTTCATATTTCGATGAAAGATATGTGATCCTATACTACACTTTCCAGCTACAGCTACGTAGTGAAGACCACTGGTGTTATGTGTGGTAGTAGCCTCGAGTCTTCCATCGTGCACTATGGTGGTTGCATGTCGGTAGCTGTAGGAGTGTGGTAGATATAGTAGTTCAAAGTGGTCGACTGAGGGTATTTTGTTATTTCGACCAGATATGCGTGTGTCCTTATATTTCACTTTGTAAACACAACTACTTAGCATAGATCACTGGTGTTTGTGTGTGTTAGTAGCCTTGAGTCTCCCATCATGCACTGTGGTGGTTGCATGTCAATAGCTGTGGGGGTGTGGGAGATATGAAGGTTGAAAGTAGTCTACAGAGGGCATTTTGATATTTCGACCAAAGACATGTGTGTCACTATATTTCACTTTGCGGCCATAAATATACTGCGCAGATAATTGGCGTTTGTCTGTGGTATTAGCCTTGAGACTCCCATCGTGCACTATGATGGTTGCATGTTGGTAGCTATCAATCAAAATTCTTTACAAACATGAACAATGTCTTGAGCACCAACTGGTAAGTAAATTAAAAACATGAATTTTGAACCAAATAATCTATGAAGTTAAACATCACCTCTGGTTAGTGGTGGTTCAGTTTAGGTAGTGGGATGGAGCAAAGGACAGGATAGAGAGAAGGAAAAGTAATGACTGGGCATTATCTTAAATTTAGACCAGGAGGTTATGTTATGCCCAATTTGTAGTGGTAGGCAAGCTCCCACCTTCTGAGTTCAGAGGAGCTGCTGCTGTTTGGGAGGATTCTGATAGCGTGGACCTTGAAACAAGAATTATAATTATTGGTGTCATGGGAGATGGCGTGGACAGCTGTTAGATATTTTGGATTCCAGGTGACTACTGTCTGTTGGTGGCCTTTCATTCTAATGGCTAGTGGATTGGTAGCCAATCCTAAATAGGAAGCCAGGCAGTGTTAGCAGTTAGGTGGTATACTACATGGGAGGTTTCACAGTCGGCGTGTCCTATGATGGGAAAACTCTCCCCAGTGACAGGGTTTGTGAAACTGATGGAGGCATGCCGTATGTTGCACATCTTACAGTGGAGTATATTACATGGGAAAGAGCCTAGGGGCTGTCTGATGGGATGAGGAAGATTATGTTTGTGGACTAGGAGTTGGTCGAGGTTGAGAGGCCTGGGAGGGGTAGGGAGTATTTCGGGAAGAATGGATCACATTTCTGGGAAGGTTAGCAGGAATTCATAACCTTGTTGAAGGATTCTATGGATGGATTCAAGGCCTAGGAAGTGTTGTGTGACCAGGACTGTGGACTTCGGTTGTTGTTTTTTTTTGGGGGGGGGGGGTTTAGGATGATCAATAGACTGAGCAGGTTGTAATGTGGCCCGTTAATGTTGTTTGTGAACCAAAGCCGTAGGGTAGTTGCAGGATATCTATGATTGTGTGATGTTATTTGAATACTGCATGAGGTATTGGTGGTTGGAGCATATACGATTGTCCTGAATGCCAAGACTGTATGGGAGTGAATGTTTTGTATGATACAGATGGCAAATGTCAAAATGGAGATACTACTGTTAGGGTTGGTTTGGTGTGGACCGAGGAGTTGAGGTGGCCGTTGGAGAGAAACAGATCAACATCCAAGAATGTGGCCTGTGTGTGGGGGTTGGTCCATGTGAAATTCAGTGTGTTAAAGATATTAAGATTGTTCAGAAAATTTAGAAGGTTGTTTCCCCATGTGTCCAGATCATAAAAATATCTTCTATGACTCTGAGCCACATGAGGGGTTTGAGAGGGACTTTATCCAAAAATGTTTGTTCCAGGTGGCCAGTGAAGAGCTTAACATAAGAAGGGACAATTTGGGTGCCCGTGGCAGTGCCACAGAATTTGTGGTAGATATTGCCTTTGAAAGAGAAGTAGTTGTTGTTAAGTATAAATTCTGCCAAGGTGGTGAGGAAAGATGATCCAGAAACTGTTCCATGGCACTGAGTCCATGGTAATGTGAAATATGTGTGTACAGAAATGTGATGTCATTGTTACCAGGTTAGAGTTGGTTGGTAGTGGATTGGGCATAGTAGAAAGTTGGAAGAGGAAGTGTTGATATGGGAGGAGAGCTGACAGACTATAAGTTGTTGGTACTGGTCCACCAATGTAGAGATTCGCTCAGTCGAAGATTCATAAACCGCAGCAATAGTGTGTGCCAGATTACCATTTATGGATTTTGGGAAGGAGGTAAATGGTAGGCATACGTGGATTTTGAGGAGTTTGAATTGAAATTGACTGTATGGTGAGATCTTGAAGGGGCCCATTGAACTGTGTTTTCTTGTTAACAGCAGGTGTGGGATCTTCGGTGAGGTGGCAGTAAGTGTTGGCATCTGATAACTGACAAAGGGCTTCAGCCACATAGTCACTGCAATTCATAATTACTGTGGTTGAACCCTTGTCTACTGGGAGGATGATAAGATCTGGATTGTTTGAAGATTGTTTCCTTGCTGACAGATAAGAATTGCTCCAAAATTTGGATGGGGTGTTCTGTTGAACTGGTGGCGGGTAAAGTGTGGATAATGGTTTGAGTTTCTGGAGGCTGTGTTCCAGGTAGCCCTGAGGCCCAGGTTCACTGGAATGAGTGGCATAGTGGTACCGCCAGCAGAATTTTCCACGCAATGAGTTTCATTATAGTAGAGGCACAGCTACAATACTGACTACTTTTTCAAAATTAGTCACCAAGCGTGGTGGGTGAGTGGTTAAAGCTCTGGCCTCACATTCGGGAGGATGTGGGTTCAAAACACTGTCCAGGCATCCAGATTTGGGTTTTCCATGGTTTCCCCAAATCACTCCAGGCGAATATGCCAGGATGCTTCCTCCAAAAGGTCACAGCTGAATTCCTTCCTGTTCCTTATATCCCATCCTTTCCAGCCTCGACGTCAACGAGATGTGAAGCCATGATCCAAAATAAATAAATCAAAATTAGTCAAGTACCCTATTACAAAATAATCGTTGTCTCAGTTCTAAAAGTATTATGTCATTGTATATTAACAGCTCTGTTAGGTTAATAGTCTGGGCTAAATCAAATGTTTTTGTGATAATTTTTATCCTTTCCACCTGAACTAACTGGCTGAAAACTTTTGTTTTCTATCAGCTGAGTTGGCCAGCTTCCTTTAAATTTTGTAGTAGGGAAGTTGTAGCCAGAGCTTTATTTGATAACAGGTTAGATATTTACATAGCTTTACAGAAAGTAAGACATGTTCCACATTAGTATATTTATCTGCCTTTGAGAACTCAAAATAAGTTGTAGATATATGTTTGCAGTTGACAGAATATCACTGCAAAATGTATGAAAAGATTAATATGAGAAGAAGGATTATCACCATAGACAAGGGCCTGAATTTGCCCTAATTGTACTGGGCGGGAAATGGTGTTAGCTGTACAGGAGAGAAAAAAGTTGGGATTAGTTTAATAACGGAAGCAGAATTCAGATAGGTAGTGAAATTAAACATTATGAGGGATAATATACTAAATGTTTTCCCTGTAAAAGTGTATAAATGGATCCACTCTGATTGGTAAATAAATGTTTGTGGCCTATGGAATCTATCTACAGAGTTTTGATTTACTGTGTGTTCCAAAACTGTTGTAACTTAACCCTACCTAGTAATTCTATCACGTAGCTTAACGAAGAATCTAATTATGATACTGTGATTGTTGGTGGTGGGGTTTAAGAAGATAAAGAGCAGAAAATGGAATATAAGCAGTTGCAATTACAAGAAATTTAGAGACATGCCATGAAGGAACATAGTGTATGGGTGTAGGGCTGTGCAGTCAGAAAAGAGATTATAATTAAAGTAGAGGAAATACAGTCTTATCAGAGTAGTGAGTAGAAATCAGTTAGAAGCATAACTGTTTAAGGGTGTGTAGAAGTTTAAGTGGCTAATACGAAGGAAGCCTTACAGAGGGGAGAAACTGGAGGAGTGGTAGTAGATAGAGATAGTAAATAGACAACTGAAGCTATGAAATAGAAAGCAAGTTTGTGATTGTTAGAGCGGCTGTTAATGACAAATCAAATAATTTGTGATGCTGTATTAACAATCTGAGGAAGACGTATAATAAGGAGAGAAATGTTTTAAGCAGAGATCCTAAGATGTTTGCAGAAACAGAGAAGGATAAATGGGTTAAATGCCATAGCACCCAGTGGCTATTACCTTGTGATGCAGACGAAGGACAGGTAAGCTAGGAGTTGAAGAATGGTAGAAAGGAGAAATATGTGGTTCAAGGTCCATAAGAATGGCGTGTTATCAATGCCGTAAACAATATTACCATGAAAAAGTTAAAATGTGGGGGAAGGGATTACATTATTCTATTCCTAGGACTATTGTTCTGTCTGAGTGTACAATTTATCAAGCTTGAAAAGTGTTTCTACTGGTATTGTTTAAAAAAAAAAAAAAAAAGTTGTCTAAAAGAAATGGCCTTTTTTACGGTATATCCTGTGACATGCAGCTACAGCTGTATGCACTGATTTGCATGGCCATTTTTTTCCTTCCAATTAGTACTGGTGTTTAATATACTCATTATGGTTTTTGAAAATTAACTAAAAAAGATATTCAGCAGTTGGCAGTTCACTTTACAGAAGAAGTGATCAGCAAATTTTAAGGAGGTTGGAGAAGGATGGTGATTGAAAATGATTACACTTTGCTTTAAGCTCTATTATTATGGTTACATTATAAGATGGAGTATGGTCTTGCAAAAGTCAGTCAACAGATTCCGACGTCTCAAACTCTTTTCAGAAGCTTCTCAATTGCATCTTTAACAAAAGTTGATTGTTTATAAGCAATAATTAACATAGTTCCATAACATTGTTGTATCACTAACACTTCATTGTTTACTGTAGGAATCATTTTCAGTGTTTTCTTACCTACCAGGAAATAATTCCTATCATTGGAAAGTATTTGTTCAGAGAGTTCTTGGTATCTATAAGTTACTTTTACCGTATGGATTGTTTTCAATACATTTTATCTGATTTTGACCAAGCCCAGCGGATGAACGGTAACACTCATGCCTGGCTTCCCCATCTGGCCATCCAGATTTTGGTTTTCCATGGATTCACAGAATCACTCCAGGAGTATGCCAGGATGGTTTCTTCAAAGGCTATGGACAAATTCCTTCTTGCTCCTTGTACCAAGTGCTGCCTGCCTCTAATGATCTAGATGCCAGTGAGGTGGAAGAAAAAAATCCAACTTTGAAACACAACTTACACACTGCATGTTGGTCAGTGATCAAATCTATATTGTGGCTTTTTATGACATTAAATATGTTACTTGTGCGATGATGAGATTATTCTGTTGGATACCTCTTGTCATTGGCCACACCAGATAAAATCTCTTCTCAAATTCTAGACCACCATAATTGCAAAGATTTGCTTTGATTCTGGTGGTTCTTACTGTTGTCATATTTTTCATAATTTTCTTCAGCATTGGATGTTCCAGCCAAGCTATGTTTTCTGTTGTTGTTTTGATGAGTTAACTTGGCTGTGTTCTTGGCTGGTATATTCACTTTATTTTGAAGCTGGCACTTGATCATAATACAGTGCTAGTCAAAATGATTGCAGTGATTTCACAATTTTCCTTTTCGCTGTCCTTTTATATGTACGGTGATGGGGTTTGCTGTTATAAGACAAGTGGCTCTCCAAGTTTTGATTGCACTAAATACAAGCTTCCCGCGGTGACCGCTAGAACGCTAGAGAGTAAGATGGCTGAAAGTGAGAAAGTGTACATTGTTCTCGAATTTCATTCGACTCGGTCTGTGGTAAGTGTTCAGTGACACTTTAGAACAAAGTTCAGCAAGGATCCCCCACATGCTAACACCATTCGGCATTGGTATCAACAGTTTAAAGCCACAGGATGCCTTTGTAAAGGTAAAACAACGGGTCGCCCTCCTCTATCTGAAGAAACTGTTGAACGTGTGCGCGCCAGTTATGTTCGTAATCCACAGAAGTCTACTCCTCGAGCGAGCAGGTAATTAGGTATTCCACAGAAGACTGTTTGGAGAATCCTATGGAAGTGACTGTTTATGAAGCCTTACAGGTTACAGTTGCTACAAGCACTGTCCCACAACAATGAAACGCATCAGTTTCAATTCTGTGCCCCGTGTCTAGAACAAGACGAAACATTCGCAGAAAAACTTGTGTTTAGTGATGAGCCCACTTTTCATGTGATTGGAAAAGTGAACAGGCACAATTTGCACATGGGGGGGACTGAAAACCCCCATGCTTATGTGCAGCACGTTCGTGACTCTCCCAAAGTGAAAGTGTTTTGTGCAATCTCACGAAAGAAACTTTATGCACCTTTTTTCTTTAATGAGGTGACGATCAAAGGGAAAATCTATCTGCAAATGTTGCAGAATTGGCTCATGCCACTTCTGGAAGCTGACAGTGAAGATTTCATTTTCCAGCAGGACGGTGCTCCACACCATGTTTCTCTACTTGTCCGTAATTTCCTAAACACCAGGATTCCAAACAGATGGATTGGTCGTGCTGGGGATGCTGATCATCAGCTGATGTCATGGCCTCCTCGTTCCCCTGACCTAACCCCCTGCGACTTCTTTGTTTAGGGTTTCGTAAAAGACACAGTGTTCATGCCTCCAGTACCAGTTGATCTGCAAGACCTGCGGGTTCGCATTACCAGTGCTTTTGCTCTTATTGACAGAGACATGCTGCATCAGGTATGGGAAGAACTCGATTATAGACTTGATGTGTGCAGAGTCACTATAGGTGCACATATTAAGCATCTGTAGACACTCAAAAAAACTTTCACAGTTTGTTTATATATCTGTGTAATCTTGTAAGTATATGTCAAATAATAAATCTGTAGTAATTTCCTGAAATCGCTGTAATCATTTTGACTAGCCCTGTATTTGGTCCTGACTAAAGACTCATAATTTAAGCACTCTTCTTGATTACATTAATTCCCCATATATAGAATATGGGCTCTAAGAGCATTTTCGCGTACACTGGCAAAACTGGAGCCAGTGCCGGATGCAATGTGATTAAATTAGAGTCTTCACACATAGTTCAGTCTGTCACCGGCAAATGGAACTGGTGTTGAACTCGAAAATAAGATGTATTATCTTGGTTCTGCGCGTGGAGCCGTGTCGATTTGTTGAAACCTAACATTTCGGCCATCGTGATTTGACCTTCATCAGAGGACTGCCACAGCACGATGGCCGAAATGTTAGGTTGCAACAAATTGATGTGGCTCCACCCGGAGAACAAAGACAATACTTACGAAGACCGTGGAAGCCTACGCAATTATTTGATTGAAATTTGGATGTTGTCCCGATCGCTGGCCCTATTCTTAACATATAATCATACTTCTCCATGCTGGTGTAAGTGATGGAGAGGTGTTTATTCAGAAGGTATGGAGAAACTCCCTTCTGAGTATTCTCAGTCAATGGAGGATGTAACCATTACCATCTATTTATTAAATACGTTCTATATTTCCTTCTAAGGTTTAATAATCGAATGAGATAACATGTGTTGAATGATGCACTAATGTTTCTTCTGCCAAAGCTGAGAACCTACTCCTCGTGGTATGAAAAGTTTGGCACTGGTTCTGATTGTACTCGTGCATGTAAAAATGCCCTCTCGCTGGCATTGGAAACTGCGAACAGTGGCTCACGTTTTGCCTTTAGTTTGCTTTATCCAGGACAAGTTCTTTTGAACTCTCATACATATGTAGTTGGTCACTAATAATTTAACTAAAACCTAGCAGAGTTCACTTTTTCATCATGTTATCACACCTGATTTATATTAACATAAGCACATTTGTTTCCATCTCCCTCACAACAACATATTTTAAGAATATCAGCTTGTGACATAGTACAAACGCTGTGTTTTTATTGCACATTGTCTACTGACATCAAGTATACAATTACTCTTATTGTCATATTCAGATGCTTTATGTGTATGATCAAAAGTTGGAATACCCTCATCATGGTTCATTAATAAATTATAATTTTACTTCGGTCAGAACTGAGAATTTGTCAATACAGATGTTTACAGGTACCTTTGTCATTCGTCTGTAAGTATATTGCTACTGTCCTGGCCAAATGATCTTTAGCACATCTAGTTTTTGTCATAAACCACATTATATAAATTTGAGTATATAAATATTGATAAACTGGAAGCAGTATTACAGAGCGTGGTGAGTGAGTAGTTCACGCTGTGGCCTCACATTCGGGAGGACGGCGGTTCGAATTCCCGTCCGGGCATCCAGATTTGGGTTTTCCATGGTTTCCCCAATCACTCCAGGCGAATGCCGGGATGCTTCCTTCAAAAGGCCATAGCCAAATTCCTTCCCGTTCCTTGTCCCCAGTCCCATCCTGCCTCTAATGACCTCGGCATTGATGAGGTGTAAAGCCATAAGTTAAAAAAAAAAAGAATCGGTATTACTTACTTGTATTTTTCACCTTGTTTGTTTGCAGAACTACTTTTTTACAGTGTCTGTTGCTGAACAAATAAATATCTGAAACTTTTCTTTCAGATTCGAGATATTCATCTTGGAACTCATTTTCCTGAAATAAGGAACATTTCAATAAAGAATGTGACGGTGAATGATGAACACAAACACATTGACAAACTAGAGTTGTGCCTTGATATTGAGTATTCAGGCGGATTCCAACTGTCTATTGATGCAAACATGGTTTTAGGGAAAACAGCTTATTTGTCCGTAAAAGGTATTGTGAAGAATATTTCTATTTAGCTGTAGTTTTTCTGTTTATTAATTAAGTATGGTTTTAGGTGCACATTTTAGTGATTTATATCTCGGTGATTTATCTCAATTCAGAAATCATCCCTGAATAACTTATAGAATATCTCTCATAGACCTTTAATACCATGAACAGTTGTCCCAAAAAGAAGAATCCAATTTCAAATATTGCAAAAAAATGAAGAGCAGTAATTGAGCTTCCCACCACTACAATTTCAAAAGCAGCTGTCAGATTCTTTATTTTTTTTTTTTTTTTTCATACTGCTGGGTATAGTCACAGGTGAAATGCTGTCACCTAAACATAAGAAATTCTATGTGCTAGAGTTTTTTTAAATCCAATCATATAGTGTGGTGCATCATGTTTTTAGATGGCATTTCAATACTGATCACCCTGCTGAGAAAAGTATTTGCGATTGGTTTAAAAAAATTGAAGCCACTGATTGTCTGTATAAAGAGAAAATCACAGGGTGACCACACACTCTCAAACAATCCATGAGTAACATTTAGGAGGCTTTTGAGCACAGTATGTATAAGCCAGTTCACCGAGCCAGCTGTGAACTTGCACTCCCTGAAACATTGAATGTTTGGGCTGTTGCATCAGTTGCAACTTTTATGGCGTAAAGATTAACTGTCATCTTAACGTGTGCCATTCATTCGTTTCACTTGAGTGGTAATGTTAACTACCACAATGTGCATATATTGGGGTTTGAAAGTCCATGTTAAATTGTTGAACAAGAAAGAGATTTTCTGAAAGCCAACATGTCTTGTGCCATCTTGCTTATCCCACCTTTCAAAGAAGATTTGGAAGATTTAATTTTACAACAGGATGGAACTCTTCCACATTGGCATCTAGAAGTCCAAGTGTCCTCAGTGATACATTCCCTCAACACAGGATTGGTCATCAGGGATCCAGAGGCATGGCAGTTTACACTCATCCTGCCTCCCATTTCTCAGACCTTACACCCTGTGATTTTTTTCTTCTGGGCTTATGTGAAAGATTTGGTTTTTGTTCCACTTTATGATGTTGAAGAAATTAAAGGATCAAAAATGCTGTGATAACTATCACTGAGGATATTCTGCATAGGGTCTTGGATGAATTTGGTTATTGCTTTGACGCCAGCCATGCAGTATGTGGAGAACACATTTGTAAGGTGGTAACAAAAACTTGATTCCATCTAGAACTGATTGTTTTCCTATCATTTATATCTTAAAATTTAACTTGTCTCTGTTGTCTTTTGGCCATCTTATTTACTGCAGCCCTGTAGAATGCAGCCTCAGTTTCTAGTACCTATTAAGATAAGTATGAGATAAGGTTTTGTATGTGGTTTATACTGGTGATAACAAGCAAGAGGCTGTGGTTACAATAATGAAACCTGTTGTGAAACCTGCCACAATTGCCTAATGCATATGGACTACTGCTTACAGGATAGTGCTCTGTGTTATAAACTGCAAACTTCCTGGACTAGAACTTATATTCAGAAATCTAGCTTGCATGTTCTTTCTTTGCTCATTTAAATAAAATGCCATAAATACATATTTGATTGATAGAATATAATGACGAACCCTATCTACAAGCTGGTTTGAATCTTATAGTGATGGTTAAACTTGTTTTTACTCAATCAGTATAGATAGACTTGAATAATTTGTTCCCAGTTAGTCATAATGTGAGCAGAGAAAACTTCAGTTTAGTTTTCTGACATGATGGAAGCAGTTGACCAGATGTTCAATTCACATCACAGTGTTCATAGAAGTATATAGGTGTCCAAGGATGAAATGAAATATTTTTTACCTAAAAATTAATCATCAAATTTATATTTTCAATTTTTATTTTTAGCATACTCTCCCTTGATATCAACTGCTGAATTCTAGCAGTCTTCTAATGTAATTATCCGATTCCTGCTTGAATTTTGAAACTTTGGTTAACTGATTTGCATATTGCTTGTTTCTTAACAAAAGTGCCTCCTAACTTATAAACTTTTTTTAGTGCAATTTTTTGTTTAAAAAATAAGTGTAATCTCAGAAAAATTATCAACTTCCATTTGCCAGTTATCTAATACTGTACCATCTGTTTTTTTATTTAGTTATACTGGTAGGTCACTTGATTAAGACTTATATGGGCACATTTAAATTCAGCAACATGTTTTTGTTTATTGAAAATGAAGAATAACAATCCCTATAAATGATTTTACGAATTTCTTTCTTATACAGTGCTTCATATTGAATTTTATCCCTTTTAAGGAATATAGACATTTGCTATAGGCAGCTGAAAACTATTTGATAATGAATTTTAGTCTTATCTATATGCTTATGACTATTGTAACTTTCTAGGAAAAAGTATTTGATACTGTACACACTTAAAAATTTATGAAGCAGGAAGACAGACAATGAGGTGATTATAATATGGAAAGGAAATTCAAAGTAGTTCCATCAAATTCCAAAGTTGAAGGAAGAAGGGGTGTGGTGACAAAAAAATACACAAAGAAAAAATAATATTTTGGGCTTTGCCCTTGCACATGGAAATCGAATTTGAAGCACTTTGCTAAATCAGCATGTGTGCCTTTCTTTTTTTTTTTTTTTTAAATCTATCTTTGTGCTTCTCTTTGTAGGAGATAATAAGTCTGTTCCTGTCATGAGAGGTTTGGGATGCTGCAAGTTTATCAAAACTTTGGCTATTCCCTATCAGAATTATTTTTAAAAGCTATATTATTTATTTATTCATTGAGGCCAACTAGGACCACGTTAAGCCTTTGTGCATTTGGCAGCGAGTTTTGTCTTCTTTTGGGCCCAAAACTTCTTCATTCGTTTTGAATGTGCCTGTTTGCACTCCTCTGTCCAGAGTTTACTGCGTCTGCTGTTGGAGTGTTCGTCTCGGCTTGTCCCACTTGTCATTAATTTCTTCCGAAATATATCTCTGTTGAAAGCATCTTCTGGTTCTAGTCCCATCAAATGAAGATCTTCTTTAATATTTACGAACCAGGGCATTAGAGTTTTGGGTCTGGAATCAAATAAATTAAAGATTTTTTTGTTAGTCTGTTCTCCTCCATCCTTTTGAGGTGGCCATAGAATCGAGCCCATCTTTTGCGGATTGTTTCAGTGATTTTCTCTATTTTGCTGTAGACTTCTTTGTTGTATCTCTTTTGATGGACGCCATTCTTAAAGTTGGAACCCAGATTTTCCTATAATAATTTTTCTCTCTTTTTTCTCCAGTTCTCCCAGAAGTCCTTTATCGGCATTCAGGAACAAAATTTCAGCTGCATACAAAACTACTGGTTTCAGAACTGTTTCATAATGACATATTTTAGTATTTTGTGAATGACATTTTTTATTGTAGACCTCTCACGAAGTTTTGTAGGCTATTTCTAGTTTGCGAATCCTTTCCCGAATAGCTTCTTTGTCTAATCCATTTTTCATAATGATCTCACCAAGGTACTTAAATTTTTCCACTTGATTAATGTCCCCGTATTTGGTTTGATGTTTCGGTGGAGCATCCTTGATGTTAGTCATTAATTTCGTTTTCTCAAAAGATATCTGTAAACCAGTTTGATCAGCAATTTCCTTCAGCAAATTAATTTGGATCCTAGCAATTTCTAAGTCATCTGATATGATAGTGATGTCATCGGCAAAAGCCAGAGTGTCTATTGTGATCCATTTAGATTTTGTTCCTATTCTTGATGGGCTGTAGTCAATTTCCTTTAATTTTGCTTGCCAGGTCCGAATGATCTTTCCAAGAACACAGTTAAAAAGTAGTGGAGACAGACCTTCACCTTGTCTGACTCCAGTTGTGACTTCAAAAGGATCTGACAGACATCCTAAAAGCTATATATTTTCAATAATTTTTACAAAACAACCTTATCCCTATCAAAATACTCTCCATTACAACTAATACATTTGTCCCACTGGTGCTTCCACTGTTTGAAACATTTTCTGTAGTCATCTTTAGAAATGGCTGAAAGCCCCTCCCTTGTTTATTTTTTTCTCGACCTCTTCAATGTTGTCAAAAACTGTATCCTTTCATGCCCCTTTTTATGCATGGAAATAAGAAAAGTCACACAGAGCCAGGTCAGGTGAGTAAGGTGTGTGGGACAGTGGAACCATGCCACTTTTAGACAGAAACTGCCTAACAGAGACAGCTGTGTGTGCAGGTGCATTGTTGTGGTGGAACAACCAGTCTCCTGTCTGCCACAAATCGGGTCTTTTTTGAGGAACACTGTTATGTAATCTTCTTAAAACTTCCAAATAAAGGGTTTGATTGACGGTCTGATGTGGGGGAACAAACTCTGAATGAACTACACCCTTGGCATCAAAAAACCAAATGAGCATTGTTTTGATGTTTGATTTGACATTTTTGGACTGGTTGACAGTGACATCTTCCATTGGCTTGATTGTTGCTTTGTTTGTCATAACCATCGCACCATGGCTTATCACCAGTAATGACCTTTCATAGAAAATCTGGATCAATTTCAAGCACTGTTTCAAAGCATGACATACTGCAACTTTACATTCTTTGTGATTGTCAGTCAGAGCCCAAGGAACAAACTTGGCAGCAACCCTTTTCATTCCCAAAACTTCTGTTAAAATTCGTTAAACTGAGCTCCAAGATAACCAACTAATCTCTGACAGTTGATCAATTGTCTGTCAATGGTCTAAGAGCACAAGGTCTCAAGTTTTTTCAACATTTTCGTCGATTCGGACAGTTTATGGACATCCAGAATGAGGTTTGTCATCAATTGACATGTTGCCACTTTTAAACCAAGCAAACCACTTGTATACTTGAGTTTTTCCCATAGCACCATCTTTATAAGCTGTTTTAAAGATTAAAACAGTTTCAACAGCATTTTTACTGAGTAGAAATTTTTTTTTTTTTTGTAGCTGCACGTTGTTCACTAAACTTGCCATCATCAAAAACGAAACAATAACAAAACAGTGCTAGCAAAAACAATCACTGCATATCAGCAGAACAAGCCAGGTCGACAACACAGGTGGCGCTGAACTGACAATGAGTCGCACTATAAACGCCTAGTGGCAGAAATGCATACTACCCAAGCTTTGCCCATGGCAATGCTATTCTGGTTATTTTTGGGTACCCCCCTCATATAAGGAAGTGTAACCCAGGCAGTCTCACACTGACATCTAGCAATATTTTTTTTTATATATATCATGGTACATAATAGCCCAGCACCTAGTTTCTGCTCCGGGCTCATATTTCCAATATATTACAAGAAGTACATAAGATAAAATTATAGTTTGAAAATAATAGCTAAATATTGTTCAGGATGTAAAACTAGTTTGTAACAAATAAAATTATCAAATTTCACAAAAATTAGTTACATAATTAAATTAACAATGTGTAAGAATGTATTTTATGGATATATATACAGTAAATTAGTAATTTGAGTAAAATACATTCACACACAGATACTGCTATATATAATTAAACAAACAAACATTCACATACACAAATCACTTACTGCACTGGTGTCTCACTGTTTCTCACTTTGTACATTTATGATAATTTTACAAATTTACTCCCAGCACAGCCATTTCAGAGTAACTTACCTCCCTCAGGAGATGATTTCTGGAAGTAGAGGTGTCCTCCTTCGACCCATCGGGAGTTTCTTTCTTCGGGAATGATCACTGCTCGGTTGCTTGTTGCTGTCAGTTGAAACTGTTTCCGTCTGTTTAGACAAGTGGTCGGCAACGCGCGGCCCGTGACCTCTCTATTTGCGGCCTGTGTCTGTCTTATAAAAATCATATCGAAAGCCCATATTATAAAATAATAAAATATAAATGCATAAAAGAGTGAACGTGATTTAACAGCGCAGCGAATGAACTACGCCAATAGAGTGCGAGCAGGAATGATTCCCCCACTCTCTCCTATGATTGAAACAATAGGTCAGCGTTGACAATAACCTTCTCTAGCTTGCCCGCCGTCCGTCTGCGCTGGTTGTGTCATTGAGTGAAACATATCATTTCACGTGTGCACGCCGCCGCCACGGTCCTGTACCCACGATTTAGTTATTGATCTGTGTCGTACGAGTATCTAATATTTTGTTTACAGTTTGTTAAGTGTGAAGTATTGATAGTTCATACAATTACATAGCGAAATTTAGTGAAATGTTTTCAACATGGCTTTTATTCTTACAGCGTGTACTTGGCATTGTTGGTTATAAGTTTTACTGATGGCTACAAAAAAGTGGAAGTTAATTGAAGAAAATAGAGTATTTAACGATGCATGGACAGATTTATACTTTTTTACTAACTGTAATGGAAAGCTGCTATGCTTAAAATGCCAAAAACCCTTGCTATACAAAAAGAACATAACGTCAAACGTCACTATCATACCGAGCATAAAGCAAAATTTGCGTGCCTAGTTGGTGATTCCTGGAAAACCAAAATCAATTCGCTCAAATCTTCATTCAAGAACCAACAAAGTATTTTTAAGGTGCAAATTCAAAGTAACGTGTCAAATATACATGCAAGTTTAAGGGTGGCGGAAATACTTGCCAAGTCTGGGCTACCGTTTACCGACAGCGAATTAATAAAACAGTGTTCCTTAGCTATGGCTGAAGAGGTATGCCCAGATGAAAAAAAGAAATTTGAAAATATAAGCATATCTGCCAGAACTTGTACCCAGCGTACTGAAAATTTGGGTGCTAATTTGTGTGAAAAACTTCGGGAAAAAGCACAACAATTTGAATGGTTCTCCTTAGCTACTAATGAAAGTAATGATGTGTGAGATACTGCCCAACTTCTAATATTTGTTTGTGGAATTGATAAGTACTTCAACGTGTATGAGGAACTTTTACAGTTATGTAGTTTGAAGGGAACGACTATGGGGGAAGATTTGTTTTGTCACTTAGAACAGGCAATGACGTCAATGCAATTAGCATGGGAATAATTGGTAAGTCTAACAACTGACGGAGGTAGAAACATGAGTGGGCAAAACAAGGGCCTCGTGGGTTTGGCAGAGATAGGATTTGAAATCCCATTATTTTTTCATTGCATTATCCACCAAGAAGCGTTATGTTCCAAAGTCGCTTCATGGAGAAAAGTAGTGGACATCGTGATATCCACTGTAAACTATATCAGAAATAATGGGTCAATTCCGAGAGTTTCAATCCAAAATGGAAGCAGATCATCAAGATGTCCTTTATTATTCAGAAGTAAGATGGTTAAGTAGAGGTGCAGTACTGAAAAGGTTTTTCGATCTCGGAAAAGAAATAAAAAATTTGATGAATCAGAAAGGTTAATCTGTTCCAGAGCTAACAGACCCTCAATGGTTAATAGACCTTGGATTTTTGACAGATTTAACTCGTGAATTAAATACGTTGAATGTCAAGCTTCAAGGGAAAAACAAATTAATATCTTATGTGCTTACAGACGTATAGGCGTTCCAAACTAAAAACCAGCTCTTCATAAAACATATTGATGAAAAAAATTAGATCACTTCCCGAATTGTCTAAAGGCTGTCAAGGAAGCTGGCATTGATTTTAATTGAGATAATGAGAAAGTGAAAGACATTTTAATTGAGTTACAACGTCAATTCAGTGACAGATTTGGTGATTTCGAGAAGGTTTCGAACAAACTGTAGATTTTTGCTAACCCTATTTCATGCGATGTTGAGGATATATCCAGTAATTTACAAATGAATGTGATTGAACTTCAATCCAATGAGAGTCTAAAAAATGCCTTTTACGAAATGAATGATTTGGTCAAAAATTTTATGGTAGCTTGCCGTCTGATTTTGTCGAATTGAAAAAGTTTGCTCAGCAGTTTATTTCAATTTTTCAGTATTTCAATTGTCAATTATCGAAAAATAAATACGCTTCTTGTCTCACAGATAAGCAGTTAGAAATATATTACATATTTCAACTTCTAACATGAAAGCTGACATACAAAAACTAGCCAGTCAAATGCAACCTCCAATGTCACACCGATTTTAGTATGTAAGATCAATTTTATTACTTTTCTTCATTTGTATCCTCATTTGTATTAATAAAATCTGAAAACTGAGTTTTCCCATTTTTACTGTGTATGTCTTTACTTTGTTTTGCCACCTTGTGGCCCTTGCCTGCTAAAAGATTGCCGACTGCTGTTTTAGACTGTTTCTAAGTGCCAAGAACCTTTCTTTGGCTGCTTGTGAGGCCAGAGTGCAAGCTGCACCAAGAAAGTACCGTAATTCCTGGTCGCGCAATATCTCAAAAATGCGCCTGCCCAGTAATATTTGCTGGTATGACACTCTTTTTTGCGCTGTTAAAACACATTCCCATACAACTTGTTCCAGAGTGCCCTCGTTTCCTCAGTCACAGCTACTGCTGTCCACTATTCCTCTTCTTTGCAGTTGACTGTTGTAAGGGCCATGACCTGTTATGTAATGTACTCCCAGCACAGCCACTTCGGAGTAACTTACCTCCCTCAGGAGATGACTTCTGGAAGTAGTGATGTCTTCCTTCGATCCATTGGGAGTTTCTTTCTTTGGAAATAATCACTGCTCGGTTGCTGTCGGTTGAAACTGTTTGCCAGTTTAGACTGTTTATAAGTGCCAAGAACCTTCCTTTGGCTACTTGTGAGGCCAGATTGAAAGCTGCATCAAGTAAATACCATAATAATACCCTGTAATATTTGCTGGTATGGCGCTCTTTGTTCTGCTGTTGAAACACATGCCCTCGTTTCTGCAGTCACAGCTGCCACTGTCCACTATTCCTTTTCTTTGCAGTTCACTGTTGTTAGGTCCATGACCCATTATGTAATGTACCAGCCCAGGCGATGGGAGAAGATGTGACATTTTGAGTCTTTCACAGACACTTGGAAACATATCATACGTCCTTCTTCCTGTTGCGCTAACATTCCACCTTTGCTGCCATTCTTCCAAAAACAATTTGTTCACCTCTGCAGCTGTTGCTGCTGGTGCTCCCGTGATTTTCTCTACTTGTTCCAGATTCCCTTTCCTGAGCCAGTATAATGCTCCCCACTTGCGAACTGCCAAGTCCAGTGTCCACACCCCAAGTGCCACAGTAAGGGCATCAGTTGCTGTTGTTTTGTAAGCATCACTCAGCCTGATTAGAATACTTTGCTGTGTCCTCCTCAAAAGTTTGCTGGGTTTTACTTTTCTGAGGTGTATCGCCCTGACACTGGCTGCATACCCTACAATTGATGTTAATATTTTATTGTACTATATTCGAATAACAAGCGATGTAAGTTGGAAACGCCTTTGCCCCATACTGATTAGTTTATTCATAACTGAGGTGGCTTTCCCACATGCTTCCTCTATATGGGCTATAAAATTTAGACTTTCATCTAATTTCACACCAATGTATCGATTGAAAGGACTTCTTCTTACTGTAACTCCATCTATTTTAATGGCTGGATTGCTCTGTAATCTGCCTTTCAGTAAGTTATAACAAGTTTTTTGAGATGCTAATCTTAGTTTGACTTGTCTGCACCATCGCCTGAGTTCATGCAGAGCCTTTGCACTTTTAGCCTCAATTTTTGCTCTGGTTTTAACCTCTATAATTAAGAATAGGTCATCAGCAAAGGCAACAAGTCCCAGGAGTTCTGGCATTCTTTGCAGCCTTGCCATTCCCGGTTCAAGCCCAATGTTCCAAAATATTGGACCACAAATGGGTCCCTGTGGGCAACCTTTTGTTAACTTTTTATCAATGGATACTCCAGGACACCTAAGTTTGTCATATCTGTTCTTACAGTAATCTTTAAAGGTGTTATAAAATTTCTTTGGACAATTAAGTTCCTTATACCATGCAAAAAGTGCAGGCCATCATAGATTATCAAATGCCCCAGATATATCGACAAGAATCACGTAATTCTGATTTGAGTTCTGTATCAGATTCATTGTCTGGTTGATTGCATCCTCTGTAGATCTACCCACTCTGAATCCATATTGGTTTGGATTCATCCCTTCCTTCTCCCAATGTTCTTGTAACCTCTTGCATAGCACCTTTTCTTGAATTTTCGCCAGCACGTTTAGCAAGCAGATGGATCGATATGATTTAGGCAATTTTGGATCTTTGTAATCTCCCTTCTTGATGATTAATATCTCACTCTGTGTCCCGATGTTTGGTACTCTTCCCTGATGCAGGCATGCATTATAGAGCTTACACAAAGTGGGGGCTACTTCAGCTGGAATACTATCCGGACCCGGAGCTTTGTTCCTGGGCAAGGCATTTATTGCTTGTACTACCTCCAAGATGCTAATATCTGGAGTGTCGGTGATACTTTGCCTATGTTGGTCTATTTCCAGATGGAGTGCTCTGTGCTCCATCTCGTCATCTTCCACTTAATCATCTGGAAGGATTTCTTGGAGTAACACTTCTGCAGTAGTTTTCCAGCTCGTAGTCATGGTTCCATCTTTTTTCTGCACAGTAGACAGTGTAGTTGGGGGTTTTACCTTTCCTGCTGCAATTTTGTATGGGTTACCCCAAGGGTTTGTACACAAGTTTGTTTTCACAAATGTTTCCCAACTTTTTTGTTTAGTTAGTATTAACAGTTCTCAGAATTCACTTTTAAATTGTCTATATCTTTCCAGAAGCTGTCCTCTAATATTGGAGATGATGCAACATTGGTAGTCTTTTCTTGCATTATACATCCTTTGTCATAGTCTTTGCAGTCTATCAGCCCAAGGTTTGTCCACTGTGCCAATGGTTCTCTTTAGAGAAATAGATCTTCTCATTGATATTTGGAGTGCCCGGGTAAGGTCTCTTGTGGCTTGATCTACATAATTATCATCTAATAGGATTTCTGGTTGTGCAAAACTTTCCCTCAGCCTGTTCCAGTCTGCCCGTCGGATGTTGTAATGCACCTTGGAAATCTGCGCCTCGATGTGTCAAAATCGTTCCTCCCTCTGACCAACTCAAAAGTAATAACATTATGATCGCTGGTAGTTAAAAATTCTAAAATGTTCCAATTCCTCAATAAATTCACACATTGCAGATAGGTCAATGTTACATCGATGTTTGACTGAGCTCCTGCTCGGTTGCTATATGTGTAGGGTTTATGTGGTAGATTTCTTACTCTAGATTCAGTTCACTAATAGCCTCCACTAAAAGCTCGCCTCTCATATTTGTCACCCCACTATGCCAGAGTTCAGATTTAGCATTGTCGTCGGCCATTATTACTATTGGTCTGTTTCCTAGGGCAGTGCACATTTCTCTTATTTTCCCAATGTTTGGTTCAATGGGATCACTATATTGAAAATACATGTTAATGAGAATTACACTACCCCACTCAGCAATGAGCTCCACACATGTGGTATGTTCATCACAGAACTGCACTATTTTAGTTACATAACTTCTCTGGATAGCACTACTATTGCTGTCATAGGGTTTCTACTTGTTGAGATTATCTGTGACGATACCGGCATGTAAGGAATCTTCTCTAAGCATGAATGTATCTCCTGAAGGCATATGACATCCCATTTATGTTCCTCTGACAGCTTCCTCACCTCATGCAAAACCAACTTGCTTCTCCTGGTGTTTAGTTGTGCAATTCGTAGCTTACAAGACATTTTGTGATCATGGATGTCTGGTGTGGACATTGCACTGTGGCAATGGGAGTTTTAAATCGAAAACTATGCGCCCATGAAATAATACATACTGTTTATATATTTGATCGGGATCAAAAGTTTCATTCCTTCTTTCAAAGACTTTATGCACAAGAGAGAGAAGCTGAGCAGTCTCTGTAGGAAGATTGATGGATTTTAGATGTATACGATCAATCGCTTCTAGCTGAGGGAAGGTTACATATTTACTGGCTGTATGCGCTATTCGAATTAGATGCCCCAGTGCCACATTGAGATTCGGAGCCTCCTCCAGTTGACCGAGTTTTAAATTTGTTTCAAAATCACTGTATATTGTTTTGGGGTTTATAGAACTGTGTCTGTCTGCTATGTTTCCAAAATTCAGTGGTTCCACCAATTTTGGACTCGCTACAGGTCGTGAGTAATGTTCAAGCCGCCTTGATCTGTCTGTATTCCAACCCAGACCAATCCTCTTGACATGAGGGTTCCAGGGATGACTGGCAGAACTCGAAGAAATTTTTTTAATCTGTAATGAATGGTCATCAGTCTGCGTTCCAACATCCTGTTTCTTACGGTTCTTCTCCGTTTTTAGTTTCTCTCTGAAGCAGGCAGCCCTTTTTGCATCTCTTTTTTGTCTTGAAGGGTGTTTTCATTTCGTTTTTGTAGTCTGCTTCCCAATTACATCCTCAACTATTTTCCTAATTACATTAACCAGTTGAGAGTATATGTTGTTTCCCATATCTATTCCTTGTAGTAAACTATCCATAATCAGTCCTGTTTACAGCTCATTATAGGAATAATTGGTAAGTAAGACACTCTTTGCTCTTCTTGCTGCAGCTTTTGCCACGTCTGTTGCATGGTGTGCATACTGAAGGTTCAGAACTTTTCTTGCACTGATCCCTTTGGTGGTTTTCCTCTCCACAGTGTGAGCAAGAACTATTGTTCTTCTTACAATGCTTACTGACATGTCATAAATCCAAACATTTATTGCATTTTGGTATGACAACATAGTCTTTCACTGTTATAGCAAAAAATTCTAAGAAGACTTTCTTTTGCTGCAACAGAAGTTTCCTAACAGAAGGACTCACCTCCACAACATGATGAACTGTTGCTCTTTCTCTAGGTCCTGTCTTAAATTTTGGTTGAAAACCTTCCATAAATTGACCTTTCTCTATTTTATCCTTAAGGTTTTGCTGGTACACAGCATCAGCAAGGTTGTCTACATGAATTGTTATTGGTATGTCGTAAAAAATCATGAGTGGCCTTTGTTTTCTAGTGAGTTCATCTTTTCAGCCAGTTCCTCATTATTTAGAATTTTTTGTGAATCCTCAGGAGATTCTGTTCATCTAGCAATACCTTGACTAAAGTATCTGTGACCCTCCCTACACCAATACATCTTTGTTAAAATTTAATGAAACATCTGCTCTGAATGAAAGACCCCACCCTTTGCTCCCAGCTGGTTCACAAAAAATTTCACATCTTAATTTCTTACAATACACACTATTAAGCATAAAAAAATGCTCTCTCTCGCTCTCTCTCTCTTTCTCTCTCCTCACCCAACAATTTTCAGATTCTGAAGTAATCTAATGTAGTGGGTGCACGGTAATGCTTTGGCCTCACATTTCGGAAAAAACAGGTTGAAATCAACATCCGGCCAACCAGATATGGGTTTCCCATGATTTCCCCTATTCACTTCAGGCGAATGTCGGGATGCTTCCTTCAAAAAAACCGAGCGGGGCGGTGTAACGGTTAGCGTTCTCACCTCGCATTCGGGAGGATGGCGGTTCGAATCCCCGTCCGGGCATCCAGATTTGGGTTTTCCATGGTTTCCCCAAATCACTCCAGGCAAATGCCGGGATGCTTCCTTCAAAAGGCCATGGCCGAATTCCTTCCCATTCCTTGCCCCCATCCTTGCCCCCCCATCCTTTCCCGTCTCTAAAGACCTCGATGTTAAAAAGAGATGTAAAGCAGTTACAAAAAAACAAAAAAAAAAACAAAAAATATCCTTCAAAAAGGCCATGGCTGCATCCCTTCCTTCCCCTACCACAGATCATGTTATAAAACTTGCAGTGTGCCTTCCTTCCTTCCTTCCTTCCTTCCTTCCTTCCTTCCTTCCTTCATCACTTGCACAGATCCCACCACCATAGTAGCATTCCTCATTATGGATTGTGAAGTCCTACACCCAGCTGATGTGTACATATTATTCTGTCTTGTGATGTCAAGACTTGTACGTACATTGACCACTGTTTGATTATTGTTACTGAGTGTGGTGGGTGAGCATAAATGCTCACTTTAGGAAGGATGCAGGTGAACAAAATTAGAAACTTGTTAACACAACTTTCAAATTATTATGGTCCACACCAGCATTTCTCAAATTTTCTTTCCTGTGACTAGGGATTGCAATCCAGAAAAGCGTGATCCCCCAGGATCCTGCATCATAAGACAGTGTGGTGGATCCCACACAAAATTAAGTGGATTCACAATCCGCAAAATGCGGCAAAAACTTGTGTCAGTCTGTGTGACTCGCTGTCCCGTCATTTTCCGACCACACTCAGTCTCTACAGGATGTATTGCTCTGTTTGCCTGTACCCTGGCAGTTGGCATTTGACTCGTGTGAACAAACGTTTGTTTTTGTCAACCTTCGTCATTCATAAGTAAATAGATACTCTTTTTATGTATCCATTAAAACTTACGTTTTTTTTGACGACACATGACCATAATTTGAGTGATGTTACATATTTAGTACGATTTTCTAACAATGTAATAAGTATTTTTTATGTTTCGCACACGTCATCTGAACTACATAATTAAAGCTTTTTATTCACGGTTTCGCTTTCCCCATTTTCTGTATTTGCAGATAAAATAATTGTGTCAACTTCCTGTATTTGCGACTGAAAATTTGATTGTTCATTGATACAAAACTAATTTTCTCGTAATTTTAACGATGGCATACCTATTTATTTAGCAGCTATCGAAAGGCAATTGTATAGCCTTTGACTTATTGTTGTTTTTCCCACTGCCTCAATGAATTTGAAACACATTTTCTTAGAGGAAAGCAGACTGCTTACGTGTGCTGCTTTGGCTTTATATTAATCCCTCTTGGGATGATTTGGTCAATTGCCACAATACATTATTTTTGAGTGAATAGAATGTGTCCTTTCAACTCCTTGTTATTATTTCGACTAAAAGCAAATAAGAAAAAAAGCTATAATTAAGTCTTCATAGCTGTATCACCAAATTGTGTTGTAAAAACACCATACTTTGACGGCTGCCTCCGCCGTCTTCCTCAAGTGTGAAATTTCATGTTTTTACAATGAAATCCGGCAATACATCCGTGAGGACTTCATTGCAATCATATGCTGAGAAAGTCTCCTTTCTTACTAATAATAATAATAATAATAATAATTTTCACTCTAAAAAAGTCGTCATGCCACTTAAAGTTAAAATGAAATACTTGAATGGTTATGTCTTGGTGAGTAATTTCTTTTAATAACAATCAATCGGCTATAGGATTAATTAAGGAATCGGGGGACTTAATAATGAATGCCACAAAAACAATTCATATAAAATAGGCAAAGTCTTGTCCTTGTGCTGTGACGAAAAGTTATGAGATCTTGTTCTTAGCCACATCTACACTTTACAGAGTCTCTTTGGAATGTTTATTTAGAATTAAAAAACTGGTAATGGCCATTATCCATACCACGTTTTTAAACTGATGTCATGTATTGTAAGGCTTATTTATTTAAAAATTGGCTTAGATTTAAAAACAAAAATGTAAAACCTTGATATATACCTAAGACATGCTAAAAAAATTTAATGTCATTTTCCCAATGAAAATATTGTTAACTGTTAATTATTAACATTTAACATTAAAATTGATTTATTAATTTAACTAACAGACATTTAATAAGGTATGCAAATAATTTTCTGCAACACAGCTACTTTATTAAAGTAACTGTGTCGCAGAAAATTATTTGCATACTGTATTATATTAAAACAGTTACAGACTTTCACAAAGTCCATATATCATGGATAAAGTAAAAATTTATTATTTAATGTATTAGCGCTTTAAATAACTATGTTTTAAATATACATGTTAAAAACTGTTGGCACCAATCCCACTGGACCCCACAAGATTGGTGCAAATCTCACAAAAATCCCGCAGGATTGAAAGGATTGCAATCCTTACCTGTGACCCATTTATTTTTGGGATTCTTGTTTGTGACCCATTAAAAATTTTCAGCCTGTCTTGAGATGTGTTGGTAAAATTTAATGTTATTTAGATGTCAGTACAATTTTCATGTGTTTTAATAATTGCTTATGAGTCTTACACAAAATTTTTACAAAAATAATTGCAAAAATGAAATTGAACAAGATCAAATTATTAATGAGAAGAGTGGGGCTGTTTCTTGCTAAATTAAAAACTTCAAGTTTGGAGGAAAAGGTGATAACTTAATCCTCACATCTGGTTCTAATCTCAATCTGTTTCTGTATTTATTTTCTACAAAAACCAGAGTTGAAAATCCACCTTCACACTAGTAGCTCATGACAAAAGCCATATGACATGACAACTAAAAATGCACCATGGTATTCTTTCTTATATGCAGCTGAGTATGTGTGACATGATAGTTCAGTTATAGATGTAACATCTGCATCTGGCAATTCTGTCTCTGATTCTATGTTAAATGTAAATGGATTCTTTATCTATTCTTGTTGCTGTTGATTGGGGGAAATACTCATTTAGGTCAGCCTCCAGGCCTAGCAAATGTTCTGTGATATATTCTGAGGCATAGACTGCTGCCAGGTTCCACCACAATTTGAGAAACACTTGTCTACACCAATTAGTAAATAAATCAACAAGAGTGACAGAATTCAGTAAGAAAAGAATTTTCATATCTAAATATAAACAAAGTTGAAGTTTACAATCCAGTTTTCAGTTAATATTTCACTCAGATATTAATGATGGATGTAATAGAAAAAAATATGCACATTGTCTCAAAAAAAAAAAGGTTAGGTTATTCAGTGTAGAAAACATTGCATATTACAACAACTTATTATGTTAGGCCTGAGTGTGGTGGGTGAGCAATAACACTCTGGCCTTGCATTTGGAAGGACATGGGTTCGACTCCTTCTGTCCATCAAGATTTTGGTTTCCCATAGTTTCCCCAAATCACTCCAGGTGAATGCCAGCATGGTTCCTTCTAAAGGCCATTGTCGAATTCCTTCCTGTTCCTTCCATCCAGTCCTAACCCACCTTGACGTCGATGAGACATAAAGGCTGAATAAAAAAAAGTAATGGATCATGGTCAGATATATTTTAATTAGAGGACTTAATGTTTATTAATGTATTAAAACATTACATCGATAAAGCATTTCCTTTAAAAATAAAAATTAAAAAAATTATCTGATAACATCTGGATAAGAGTAAGAATAAAAAATTCATTTAAAAAATAAAGACTTTATAAACAGAAACTTTATAAAGGGAACCACTCTGCGCCTTAATTTGAGGTCTGCTGTAGAAAATATATTACACAAAGTTATAAAACAAGCCAAAACTGCACAATAGATTTAGCTACACTTCCACTAACAAAAGCAAATCTATGGGGGGGAAGTTGTAATAAAAAAGAAAACGGGAAAAACTACAAAATCACACCAAAATATTTCTTTAAAATGTAATCAGGATGCAATTAATAATAACACAGGTGTAGTAAAAAACCTCTTCCATAATTATTTTGTAGGCATTCATGAAGTACTATTTAAAAAAATGTATTTTGAAAATAGTGGAAAATAAGAACATGTATTGGAGGAAGAAAGCTGCAATAGCCATAAAAGAACTAAAGAATAAGTTCTGTGTAGAAACTGATGAAATTCATGATCCAACATTAAAGAAATGTGTTAGATTGATAATTTGAGCATTAAACACATTTATGTAATAGTTCATTACAAAATACTAAAGCTTGCAAACTTTATTACAGTACATGAAAAGGGAGAAAAAGGTAAACTGGATAGCTATTGGCTTAGTAAAATCCCATCTGGGATCTCAAAAATACTAGAGAGTTAATAAACTTTATAAACAGAAATAATATATTATCAGTTTCACAACATGGAAATTAATCCTGACATCTATCTATGCATACATTAACAATATATTGAAAATAATTAACAAAAATGAAAGAAACTGGTATACTTCCAGATTTGTCTATGAAGTTTTTGATGTGGTAGATCATAAAATCTTTCTTTCTAAGCAATAGTATCAGAGGTGTATTGCTTACAAATGGTTCAAGTCATATGTTTATAGAAGGAAACAGGTTGTCGGCTTAAAATGTAAGGATAGGGAAAGTGAGATACTCAAAGAGCACAAACATCAGCCATATTAAACATGGTATTCCACAAGGTTTTGTTCTGGGAACTTCTCCTTTTTGTAATGTACATCAATGATATAAACAAAAATGTTAAGTACTTGGCAACATTCTCTTTGCAGATGATACAACACTAATATCAAAAGGTGAAACCAAAGAAGTTCTTCAGAAAAATGTTAATGAAACTGCTAAGCAGCCATCTGTGTGCTCAGAAAACAACTACCTATTAATTAAATTTCAATAAAACTATTGCAGTAAATTTTAATACTGCTCAAAAACGGGAATCCTGCCAACCTAAATATTATTTCGAATTATCAAAATTGAATAAACAGGTTTGAATCAAAATGTTTAGGTTTATAGATTCAATCTGATCTTAAACGGAATAGGAATATTCAAAATTTAAACTCTAGTTTGACTCGAATCTGCTGTGTATTGTACATTTTAAGATTAAGCACATGTAAACAAACTATCAAAAATGCATACCTTTTCATATTCTGAATTTCATCACCAGATGCAGTAAGTATTTTCAAAATCTAGAATAGAGTAGTTAGAATAATGTTCAACAGTAAAACAAGGGAATGTTATAGACTCTTATTTTAATACATGAATATTCTCCGACTGCCAGAAACAATATCATAGGTAAAGATGCAGCTCTCAAAGCAAATAATGAGGTACATGATCATTACACAAGAAATAAATTTGATTTACATTGTGTAAAACTAAAATGTATTAAACAGGATCATTACACTTATGGATTGAGCTTTTCAATAAATTACCACAATATGAAAACCATTCCAAAAAAGGAAAATTTTGAAAAAATTCTTGATATCATAGCTTCAATACCATCCTTTTACTCTGTTGGAGAATGTTTGAAGTGTTTTATCTCATATAATTAATGTAAATATCTTAGTATAATTTTATCTTTGAAATTTACAATATCATTGTTAAAAAATCCTGTTACCAGGCCCTGTTTAATGATGCCATTTACATTTATCATTATTTTTTTACTCTTAAGTTTTCTTGGCTACTTCCCCAAAGCTATCCTGGATAATTTCTTAGCTGTATCTTGACCAAGGCTTCTCACCATCTGATGATCAAAAGTCAATTATCTCTGGACCCTGCAACTTTTTATGCTTGTCTTTGCACTACTGTGGCCATGTAAATGTCTACTTGTTCATGCAAACTCTTAAATGAAAATTTTACTTTTTGTTTGTCATGTAATGTGTCTGTAATTAAGTAAGTAATGTTCATTGGTGGGTAATATTGTCTTAAATATGTATAAACATGTTTCTTTGTTGTGATGTTGTATAATATCCATTGATTTTTGGTTGTTCCAGTGAATCGTCTGGTAGGACAGGCACAGCTCCAGATGACACGTATACCTTACACACACTGGACATTCAGTTTCTATACTGAACCAGTAGTGGAGCTGCAGGTTGAGTCACAATTTCAGGACGTCCCATGCCTCATATAAATTCCATTATAAATAATCAGGTAACAATATACTTAAATTACTAATACAGAACAGTAGTACATACTTATTTAAATTGTAGTGGATCGTACTGTTTAGCTAGAGTAGTTTGGACTGGTAAAATTGCCTTTTTGTGTGCATAAAGTAATGCAATTAGAATAATAGCAATAAACATTAGTACTTGAGATATACATGTACATATATTTGAGTATGATATTGCAAAATATAATTTTTAAAACTATCTAAATTTAATTTAAGCAGAACATAAACTTTCAGTTAGTGATTTTTCAACTTTTAAGTAGTATTTGTTGATCTTTTTTGAAATAGTTTTATTTCCATTAGGTCAAATTATGGACAGCTAGAATGATATGTTGTCACATAATTGTTTGGACATCACAATAAAAGAGGTAAAATAATTTTTTTTTTTAAAAATTGTGTAACATTCTTTTGACAACCTGTTGCAGTTTAAGAATTAGTTTGATGTCGGAATTTTGGCATCTAACACGCATGTACTCCTTGATCCTGAAACTCACATTAATGTTTTTTGTGTTGTTTCAAAATGGCATAACAAAAAATTCTGAGTAATAAATGTTGCTGTAATTTACCTATCCATAATACACTAACACATTGCCAATTATCAAAAGGGAATTCATAGTCTCGTTAACTCTAAATAGTGTTTGAATTATTGGAAAAGTCATACTACAATGAAACAAGGAGGAGAAATGGAGGTTTATCAAAAGGATTCAGGATATGCTGACTAGCCACCTTGCATCTAAGTTAGCCCAAGTTTAAAGGCATGTTTTTTGTGGTGTCTTTGAATTACCATCATTTCATAGTCAAGTAACAGTTTTTTTTTTTTTTTTTTTTTTTTTTTTTTTTTTTTTTTTTTTTTTTTTTTTTTTAAAAAAAAAGCTATTGCTATGTCTATGAATCATGTTTGTACCATTTTTCTGCTTTTATATCCTGTCATTAAACAATTTCTGAAATGTCTCCTGTGTTAACTATTTGCTTAGTTATCTTTAACACACCTGCTTAGTATACAGTTTAATGTGTGCTCTGTGTACACATATATAGATTTTGTAAATACTAAATTATTCATTGCAATGTGCTTGTCGGATACTTTTCATTATTGTCGCATTAGTGCACTTAAAAACTGTGTTAAGAAAGATGGTTTCTCTATTGTAAAAGTTGGTTTAAGTGGAAGCTACTTCTCCTTTAAATCTGAGCTGTGAGCTCGGTGTATGAAATATAAAATAAGTACTTGGATTAATAATTGTATGGTCAAAAGATTAGCATTAAGGTAACAGTCTTATGTAACTGTATCAGAAAATTTTGAGACTGAAAATGGTGGTTCAGTGCTTCAGTCATTGAAAGTTTATTATCTTGGCTTGCCAACCTGTTTTATATATATTCTTATGCACTGTAATGCTAATCATGTTATGATGGTATCTATCATTGTTCTGATCCTGTAGTAGTAATAGTAATAATGATAATAATAATAATACTGAAAGTGTTCTTTAATACTCTGGCCTCACATTTGGGAGGATGCAGATTCAAATCCCCCATCCGGCCATCCTGATTTTGGTTTTCCATGGTTTCCCGACATCACTCCAGACCAATGCCAGGATGGTTCCTTAAAAAAGAAGGTCATGGCTGAATTCCTTCCAGTTCCTTGCCACGTAACCTTTCCTGCCTCCAGTGACATGTACCTTACAGTCTTCATTTGTTGTGAGTGATGGGTTTACTTTCCACATCCTTCATCATTTTAATTGTCTAAAAGCATTTTACTTTTCATTATCATCATATTAGTTCAAAGAAGGGATGTAACATAGCTCAGCATCACCAAGTACAGAACTTTTGCATGAAATCCTACATCCGCATCCTCAACTTCTAATGCGGAATTATATTACAGTATACACATCTTACAGTAGAACTCCAGTTATCCAAACTCCGACTATCCGAATCACTGATTATCCAAATCGCTTCAGGCAGTCACATTAAGACGTGCTGTAATTACACAGTCCTATAATCATTACTGTTCCTGCCAACTTCCTGCACAAGGGAACTTTTCAAAACAACTGAATTAGATTACTTTATTTGTTAGCACGGTCGCCAGACTGGGGATATCTGGGATATGTCTACAAAGAGAGGAGAATAAATGAAATTCTATCACTCCTTTTTGACATTACTGTTTGCCACAGTGTGATTTATTAATATTACTTCCACATTCTCTCCCGGATGGCCATCAGTCAATAAAATGAAACTAGTATCCGAAGATAGGAAAGTTCTTTAAGTGTGAAGCACTTTTACTTTCAACACATCTGTCCATAGTACACTGTTCCACAAGCGCTTTAATCCTGCGACCAGCACACACACACACACACACACACTCCCCGTGACTTACATCGCCCGGCTCCCAACAGGGGTGCCAACCATCGCACACGCAACAGCACCAGTCACCTGTACTGTTAAACTCTCCCCCTTAAAATGGAACAAATGATAGGGCTTGACAAACCCAAGCATTTGTTATAAATTTAAAAAATCTAACTACAGTAGACAAAACAATACATCCAAGTTTACCACATCTTAGTTATAGAAATCCAGTTATAGTATTCTGATGACCATCCTTATTGTTTTTTAACTATAACATTTATATGGTTAATTGGTTAAGCAAATAAAGTTTTAAAGCTAATTACATAATCATAAATTTCTATATCTACTGAAACTGATCATCTTACTGCGTAGCAAAAATCAAACTTTTCATTAAAAGATGTAAAAAAATAAAATAAAATTAATACAGCTTTAGGAGTTGGTCTGCTCCGCGCACTATCTCAACTGCTGCCTTATCATGGTGGTATTTTCTACACGACACTTCCCACACACTTTTCCATGCTCACTAGATCTGTAGTGCTTTGCTCTTAGCTCTTAGCTCAGAAATAGAAATAGAAAAATAAGTCAAAATGGGAAAGAAAAGCCAGAATGTTTCGCCTTGGTGAAAGAAAAGTTGTTTCCATCATGGAAAACAAAAGTATATATAATTCTTCAGATTTTATGGAAAGGCATGCATGTTCTAGAAGGTAGATTAACCTCTAATACACTTGGATTAACTTCTCCCTCGATATTTCCCTTTTCCTTGAATTTAACTTCGTCTTTTCCCTCGCTGAACAGAGCTAGGCCCCGTTTCTTTCTCATCTTACAGATTGTCTTTTCTTCTTCTTTCTTTTTCTTTAAATTTCTTGCTTCATCATACAGCCTTAGTCTGCTCTGTCTTCTTTCTTTCTCTCCCTTGGAATTATTGCTGTTGGAATATGTTGAGTCATTTGTTTGAGGATATAGACTGCTGTCATTGTTGTCTGCCAATCTTGACGGGAGTGCTCCGACTGACTTCAAAACAATTATGATCCGGGTGTCACTGTTGTCAACCCATCTTCTCAGATCTTGATCCTCCGGTGCCTGCAGGGTGAAATCCTTCTTCAGTTCTTTCTTCACACCTCCAGAAACTTATATCTTGACACGTTCATCTTCTAAAATATCAGATGAAACTTGAATTTTGTCCATTCATTTGGATATCTTCAACACATCAAATAAAATGATGTCTACTTCAGCTTTCATTTCAGAATAGCTCTGTTGTAGACCCTTGTCTAGAGTTTGGCCATGATCCTCTACCCTCTCAATCTTGACGTTGCGACTTCTAGTTGTTTCTGATAATTGGGTAAATTGTTGTGTGAATGCTGATATCTGGTCAAATTGGCTCTTATGGTCATTTGCTCCCTGCTTAATATGGTTCAATTGCAACAATAAATTTTCTGCTTGTAAGGTGCATAACTCCTTGCACTTTTCCAGATCCTTCTTATTCTCAGCGATCTGCAATTGATGATTTTCCAGACTTTCCCAAAGGTCCAAAAATCGGCCGTCAAACTTCCTATTACTTTCCTCAACTCAGGATCTGAGTACCTCATATTCCGACCGAATATCAGTCTTGAGAGTTTCCAAATCGGCATTCATATTTGCCCTCAAATTTTGTAGGTCACTTTGGATATCTGCGCTCAGAGTCTTGAAGAAAGCCTCCCAGGGGCCATCGTTATTTTCTCCATTACTACCCATAGCTTACTTCCCAGAAAATTGAAATATTGACATTCAGAAAACAAGTTTTTAGTATGAAACAAGGAAAAAGCTACAAATTTTCAGGCTAGAGTGCCACAAATATATATATCATACAGACAAAATAAAATTGACTCTTAGTAAATCATTTACTTCATAGGAAAATTATTATTTTTTTGCCATCCTTGATGTCAGGATAGACAGAAAATGCCAAAAGAAGAAAAAAAAACTTCGTTTTTGGAAGAAAACTAAAGAAAAAATTTGGTAGGGCAAGAATTTAATGGATAGGCAAAGAAATAAAAAAAGGTTCCTATCTGGTCTGCTGGCTGCGTATTTCGCCGCTCACCGCGTCAGCCGGACCAAGCTGACAAGGTTGTTGCTCCCCTCCGCCGCGTAGGAACAGTTGGCTGCATAGACACCCTGCGCGGCGGTGTCTCAAGGTCATTGCTCCGATGCCGCCGCCCCGTTTTTTCTTCCAGTCACACTGTGTAGCCTCGGTCGTCTCCCTGCTTTCACCTCTCCGTTCGAACCATATGTCTTGAGAACAGTGTTGCGCAATGTCTTGAGTTCTTTGTCATCGCGTCGGTAAAATGCGAGTTCAGTAAAATTTAGACCGATTGTCCACTTCACCTAATTTTTCTCCAATCGCATAGTCCTGTCACGGTATGGCCATGCAATTACACAGTCCTATAATCGTTACTGTCCCTGCTGACTTCTGCCCAAGGGAACTTTACAAAACAACTGAATTAGGTTACTTTATTTGTTAGCACGGTGGCCAGACTGGGGATATTCGGGATACCTCTACAGAGAGAGGAGAATAAATGAAATTCTATCACTCCTTATTGACATTGCTGTTTGCCACAGTGTGATTTATTAATATTACTTCCACATTCTCTCCCAGATGGCTAGTATCCGAAGATAGGAAAGTTCTTTAAGTGTGAAGCACATCTGTCCATAGTACACTGTTCCTGCCAGCACTTTAATCCTGCGACCGGACACACACACACACACACACACACACACACACACACACACGACGACTGCCTGACATTGCCTGCCTCACAGCAGGGGTGCCAACCGTTGCACACACAACAGTACCTGTCACTTGTACTGTTACAGTGTGTGGAACAAGGTGAAATGCATATCAACTGAAGAAGAGAAGGAAAAGGAGAAAAAGGAAAAAGAAGCTTAAGAAAAGGAAAGGGAAGAGACGGGAGAAGATGGGGATGACGTGTCACATGAGGAATTTAGAAACATTCTTCTGAAAATTCCAGAATGTTCACAAGTTAATGCTGAAGATTTAGGAGAGTGGGTGGTGTGTGATTTGTCAGACTCTGCATATGAAATTCTAAATGATTATGAACTTATTGAAAGTGAGAGAGAAGAAAGTGTCAAGGAAGAAGATGACCTTAATGTCAAAGTTGAAGCAGACACGGGACAATCAGCTAGTTAAGCATTTGCCATCCTTGAAACTGCGTTGAAGTGGATGGAGCGTCAGCCCGAGTGTGACCACATGCAAATTCTCACTATCAAGTGGATGCGCGACTTGGCTGCCCGAAAACGAATGAATATAGGTCAAACAGCTTGACTGAAATGTTCAGTAAGCAATGACTTTTATTTACAGTACGGTAGATACATACTGTACTAATGTACATCACTCGTAAGCTTAACATGTAAAAGTGTTGCCTTTTCATTTAATTAATTAAAAACTCTTTTTCTTCAAAAATAGTTTTTTTCTCCAATTTTCAACATACCTGCAGTAAATAATTAAAATAGACCCTTCTTTGGAAAAAATCCAATTATCCGAATTGGGTCTGGTCCCAATTGATTCGGATAATTGGAGTTCTACTGTACTTTTTTCTGTTTATATGAGAATTGCCCCATCATCTCTTAGGTAAAAATAACATGGTTGTTTCTTTTCTTATGATACTGTAATTAAAGTAACAATGAACTGAATGGTGTTATTACCTAAGCAAGAATTTACAAGTTTTAACTTGCATGTAAAGTAAATTGGCCAACTTATAGAACATCCATGTTGAACTACTGTAGGATGCACTCAACCATTCAAGCTACTAGAAGGGTCCAAAAAGATGTTCCAAGCAGCCCTTTCCACTCATACTTTCTAGCATTGTACTTTGTCGATCAAACATTTGTAGTGTGTTTCCTCCAATCACAATCTCACACCTTAGGTCGTTGGACAACGGGGCCTGTTTTGGTTGTCTGGCAGTCAAAACACACCCAACATTTCCTACATGTAGTACTGCAGTCCCTTTTCTCGGCCCAACAAGAGTCCTTCATCATAAAATCGGATCATCGTAGGTCCTACAAATTGTACTGTGAAGTGGTGGCTAGAGCAGTGGAAAGGAGGACAATTTTGTTTTTGTTTTTTTCTTATGGCTTAACGCTTTGTCAACCTCGAGGTCATTAGAGGTGAGAAAGGACTGGAGACAGTGATTGGGAAGGAATTTGGCCATGGCCTTTTGAAGGAAGCATCCCAGCATTCAGCTGGAATGATTCAAACCCACATCCTCCTGAATACGTGGCCAGAGTGTTACCGTGGCGGGTGGTGAGTACGGAGATGTGCGGCGGCATGTCCTTGTGTTTGACGCGAATTAGTGGAGATGTGAACCCTGTAAAGTTCATATGAAAAAGATTATTTTGTTGAACATGTGTAGTTATGTAAATAATTTAATTCACTTGTTAAATCATTCCACTTTTTTGTACTTTGAAAGATGAGGCAAAAAATAAATCAATATGGCAGTATTAGATGGAAATAGACTTTGCTTATTCAAAATGTAAAATTTGTTAGAAAAATATACCTATTTTGATTTTATTTTTGATAAAATATTAAAATCTAAATAATTATAATTTCTTCCCCTCTACATTCACTTCCACAATATATCTGCGGATGTCAAGCACTGAACATCCGCATCTGCATCCGCTAAGATGACTTCCATTACAACCCTAGTTCAAGGAGAGATACTATTGCTTTCTGATGAAAGTAGAGCTGAAGCAGAAATCAGATGATTTGTTATATGTATGCGCTTCAGAATGATAATTTCACCTTCCTGCATCTGTTTCTGTTGATATTCTCCCCTAAATCGTTTGTCATTGTTTCTCTATTTATTTTTATTTACATTGATAACTAGTGCCTGTGATACTATTCTACAATATTAGTATTGTAATTTGTAAGTAATTTGTTAATGTATGAAATTTGGTGGATAGTGACATAAGATGGCCATGTTTAATAGCATTAGGACAAGTTAAATGGGTAAAAAAAAATATAACAATGTGTAATTTATGAGAAAGTCTTCAAAATTAGTAAAGAAATGCTAGCTCGAATAATTTATGACCACATGCAGATCATTGCATCAAAATTTTCAGGCATATATCATAATCCGAATAAGTTATCAAATTGTGCTGAAGCTACAGGCAAGGATGTGAACTTCATTCTTTACTTTCAGTGTTTTAATTGAAATAAATCTTGATATGAAGGAAATTATTAACAGAGAACATCAAATTAAACGTGAATTAAAAGTAATTTTTCTTTATTTTATCCTGCTGATTTATTTTTGCTATCAAAATTGCAGGGTAAAACATGAATGGCTACATACAATATATGTGAAATGATGAGAAATAAAGGAATCATATTCGGTTTCACCACAGCTTTGAGTTGTTCTTCCATATGTTACAACTAAACACTATTATTGTATGATACAATTTATAGACTTCACGCCTTCGCATCTAAAAATTAATTAAAAAAATATAAAATAATCTGTGGTTCTTTCTAATAAAAATTTTTACCTTGTTACTAACATTTACTCCAGCAAACTTCTTAAAAAGAGCATATTTTTTATGCAACAGCTGTATATGAAATTGCTACATAACATTTCCCATTTCTTATTAAATTTGTAGATTTATTTATGTTGACTGCATAGAATAATATATGCTTAGTTAAGGGCGGAAACTTTATGCTGTCCTCATATATACCATGTTCTGTCATTAAAATTTTCTTTGTAATTTTTCATCATTACAATGGTGTCATCCATTACAACATCTGTTACTGATATAGTTATCCCCTTCCTCCATATTTTCTCCATAGTGAGCAATATTTTGTAGTGCTTCATGTTAAGAACTCATAATATCCCAGCAAACTGTCATATTGTTCTATAGATATTTTAATGTGAAATACAAGTAATGCTGTGTTGTGCTGCCATTACCAGAAAGAGCAGAGTTTATAACAGTCGTTAAAATGTATTCCTGTGAATCCAAGAATTTGCACTATATATCCTAGAGACATTTCAGTAACACTGTGTGTTCTCATGTTTGTGAACTGTTATGGTCCTAGATTTTTATTCATAATTTATTTCAGTCATTTCACTGAAAGTGAATCTGTCATCTGGTTTGTAGTCAGTAAATGTACGTTTTCATGTTCATGATGGAGTGAAAAACTTTTTTTATAAAGTCTGAAGATTGAGAAGTGTGAAATTCTTCAAAAATACTTTGTTATAATACTAAATCTGTTTGTGCAGTAGTTTATACAGGGTGTCCAGAAAAGGACCCCCTGATTTCAAAATTAAATATCTCGAAAACAAAGATCGATAGAGGAATGCAGTAAATGGTATGTTTATCGTGACAGCTGTAAGAAGTGTATACAGCAGTTTGAAATAATAGTTACAAAAGCTGCTAACAGATGACGCTGTAATCGCCATACGTAATGCCTAAATAGTGATCCGAAGCTCAGGGCGATCAGTTCCACCATTGAAACGTGCCAATGGTGAACATTTTGAAAACATTGTGATGTGATTGTTTGCAAAGATTGTTTTCATACGATTATTTCACTTATGTATGCTGATATGAGCGTACAGTGCCATCTGTTAGCAGCTTTTGTAACTATTATTTCACACTTCTGTATACACTTCTTACAGCTGTCACAATAAACATACCGTTTACTGCATTCCTCTATCGATCTTTGTTTTCGAGATATTTAATTTTGAAATCAGGGAGTCCTTTTCTGGACACCCTGTATTTGTACACTCTGATCATAATGGGTACTATTCATTTATTGACATACGGATGATATATGTGGCAGTAAGGAATCTGAATAAACAGTTATGTTTAAATAAATTTCCATTACAGTATATGCACACACTCCCTTTTAGTGATGTCATCCCAGTATTTCTAACATTTTATGCTTGTTTGACAACTTACTATTAAACTCCTTTCTGACTTTCTCATTCAGATTACATGGCAGTGGATGCCCTGTGTTGTGATTTTTATCTTTCTATTATGTGGTGTAAATAAATTCTGTTTACTAATTTAGATTACAACCAGACACAGTCATTTAATTCTGTTGACAAATTAAACTTGTTTGGTTGCATGTCATTTTGTTTTGAAGTTGAATTATTAAAAAATGAAGTAACCTGAGTGTGCTGCATGAATTTCTGTTAATATACTACTGCACCTGATGTTTTACTGTTGCATACTGTTTTTAACATTCATTTTAAAAAGAAATTAACTGTGATAATTTGCACCCACATATTGAAACTCTATTATGTTGGGCTTGAACATCTGTTAACCATTTCTCCTTTAAAAACAGTAATATTTGTTGGCAAAATGTTCTGTGAAATGTGTTACTGTGAAAAAAAAAAAAAATGTTGTGAATCTTAGTTCAAAGGCTTATTCACACAACAGTAAATGTGTAAAATATAATTGCAAGGTGTAAGCATGCCATGGCCTGAAATGTCAATCCTAAACCCTGGGAACAATAATATACGCTGAGGAGCCAAATCATTATGACCAACTGCTTAATAGCATGTTGGTCCACCTTTGGAATACAATATAGCAGCGATTCGGCATGGCATGGATTAAACAAGTCATCAGTAGTTTTCTGGAGGTATCTGACATTGGATGTTTGCACAGGTAATGAAATTCCCTTAAATTATGCTCCGGTGGTTTGTGGGTACAGAGCTGGTGCCTGATTTGTATTATCAGGTTGAAGTAAGGCAACTTTGGTAGCCAAGATTTCAACATCAGTTAAATATCATGCTCTTAAAACCACTGTAGCATGATTCTGGCTCTGTGACATGGACAGTTATCCTGCTGGGAGATACCATCACCATCGTGGAAGACTTGAAGCATGAAGGGGTGCACAGGTTGAGCAATAATTTTCATGTAGTCCACAGGTGTTATGGTGCTCTCATGGAAGCCTAGGTAAATGTTTCCCGTAGCACAATACTGCTCTCACTGGCCTATATCTGTGGCGCATTGAATTTCCCCCATAGCATAATACTGCTCCCACTGGCCTATGACCATGACACGGTGCATGTTTCGAGCATCCATTCACCTGGAAGACAGCATATCCGGACATGACCATTGATCTGGTTTAACAAGAAACATAATTCATCTAACCAAGAGAGACTTTTCCATTGATCCACGGCTCAATCTCCATGATCTTGTGCCCACTGCAGTTGTGTCGTTGGGTCAGTTAAACAATGTGCGTTCAATGGCATGCTCTGAAACACTTGTGCCTGCACCAGCGTTGTACTCTACCATCAGATCTGCCACATATCACCCCATCTCCTGCTTTACATAGTGGGCAAGCCTGTGACCTCCATATTCTGTGACGTAGCTTGGACGTCCACCACCTTGTCACCTACTCGTGGTTTCACCATCCTTCCGCCACTCTCCATAGATGGTCACTACAGTTACATGTGAACAGCCAACCAGCCTTGTCATTTCCATGATATCCGTTCCCAGGTGCCGGGCTATAGTGATCTGTCCTTTGTCAAAATCTCTTATGTCAGTGTATTTACCAATTTGCCACACATATAGTCATTATAATGACTCCCCATGCATATCTGCTCGGCTAATATACTTTCCTTACCACATGACATATCTGGAATGTCACCAAACAGTATTCAGACTCATGGTGGGCAGAGGTCATAATGTTTTGGCTCATCAGCATGTGTCCTAACGTTAAACTATACTTTTATACTAGATGTTATAGCTTCACTAAATGGTCTTATACATACAACAAATCACCAAATATTCGTCTAAGCATTTAATGCTCTGACTAATAATAAAATAGGATATGGACAATAACCCAGCACCTACCACAGATGAAGGCAGGAGGGCCAGAAACAAATTCAAAAACACTTTTAAATATTTCATTTAATAACCATACTCGTGTAAGAGGTGGGACATATGGCTGGGAGAAAGATGTGTACACATCCATACCTTCCATATGAATGATCCAAAGATGAAACAAGAGGGATGGGTGGGGATTGCACGAGTGGTGGGGAGGGAAATTTGGCCAAACACAATTGTGGGACAGAATATGTATACACATCTTCTGCCCCCCCCCCCCTCCAATATGCCTTAACTTCTAAATTAGTAAGGTTATTAACTGAAATATTTTAGGAAGTGTTTGTTGTCTGGCCGTCCTGCCTTCATCTGTAGATCTGTGGTAAGTGATGGGCTATTTGACCTATCCAATCTTATTTTCATTGCTTAACAGCAGTTTTATTCTCACCATTATATAATAATAATAATACAAATGCATATCATTTGTGAGCAATAATTATAATGAGATATAAGTTTAAAATGTTTTATTGTTCTACTTCCATCAAAATATATGTTTTTAATGATTGCTTTGTTTCAAAAGATACGGAAGGCTTTGAGGAAGAAACACACATTGCCTCATTACAAGATTCGCTACAAGCCCTTTTTCTTGAAACTGGATTCAGAAGAGGAAGATAATATGAGCCCTGCTGCAGTTCCTGGAAGACTTCGTGTTACTGTAGTAGAAGTCACAAGACTGATTCAAGCACCAACCTGTGAAAATGTATACTGTTCTGGGCATTGGTAAGAATATCATCATCAGCTTTGTAGTTAATTAAAGATGGCAAATAATTCTTGGTAATATTAGTTTTGATGAAACAGTCTATGTTGATTTTCTTTTTCAGATTCCTTAGCATGGGAAGAAATGGTACACATGCAGAATTCACAGTATGTGTCACTAGAAAAGGCTGTTGAGTGCCGCAGTGTGCAGTTATTGGGATTAATATTTAGACAGGAGTTTGTTGCTGATCGTTACCAGACATGCATTGTTGTGGATGTGGTTACACCAATGTCTGCTGCTGCTAATGCTGATATAAGGTGTGGCGATATTCTTGTTGCTGTTGACAACAAGAAAGTGACATCACTAAATCAAGTAGCCCGGTTACTGAAAGCAGGAGAGACATTGACTCTGAAAATAGAACGCAAGGTGTGGTTGCAGAAGCAGGTAAACTACTTTGATTTAAATCTATTTGAAATTGCTGGTTTTTGTGATATGGCCAAGTTTTAAGGTATTTAAAAAGAGAGTGTATACGTTTCTGATATTTCAGATTCTTCCTAATTTTCTGAAGGAAAAAAACTAAAAAGAAAAGTGATTCATATTGTTCTTAACCTGGAGTAGGAATTAAATTTGTAGTGTTAATATCTACCAGACATAGTCCTATAAATAATATATTCATTTTGCTTGTAAGTTTGCAGCCTTTTGTCTATTACCATTGCTATTGAATTCCAGTGCTATGAATTTTTAATTCTGATACATCCAGGAGAAGTTGGAGTTTGTTTGTCTCTGTTTGTTACATCAGCTTTATGGATTGTATGGTCATGTTATGAGGAGCTCAGCAGAATTGATTCATTGTGAATACTAAGGCTCATTCCTGTCAACAGTTGAATTTATGCTTTTATTTGCAGAGACCCATCTGGAAACAATGCTGAAACTTCTGTTGTGAAGAAACAATGGACATTCTTCTTCATCTTGTCCCTTTAAGTACATATGGTGCTTTCCTATAAAAAAAATGACAGTATATTTATACTGCCAATTGATTTCTGCAGCCATCCTATACTTCATATCAAAACATTTGACTGTGATTCACTGAATTTTGTAGCTCTGTTTCAGTTATAATCATCTTATTAACCTTTGTTTATGATGGTTGACAAATAGTGTGTTCAAACCCAAAACAATTTTATCATGCTTATTAATACATCTAGTACTGATCGAAGGCTTTCCGGTGTGTCGCTGCATTACAAACTTCGCGGGTTTGCTGCCGGATGTTCTGGTCTTATTGTCACAGCGTGAGCACCAGGCCTGAAGATGGCAACAGAGTTCGTCGCTGAAAGCTAGTCTTTCACCCACACAATCCGGCAACGAACTCATGAAGATTATGTTACATCTAGTACCCTTGATTATGGCAACACAAACTGTGTTGCCATAACACTCCCAGCTTTTTTATAAATTGATTCATTTTCCTGCTGTCTCAGTTGAAAATATCCATCTACAGTGCAGTTTTCAACACAGAAATTATTTGAGATTCTCTTTCACAAAAATTGTAAGTTTTATGAGTTTAATTAATGAACTGAATTTGTAGTGTAGAACAATAATATACATTTAGTGATATAAAAAGGGGGGGAGAGAGAGAGAGAAAAGTATGACAGGTATTCATTGTTATTGTTATGATTGCATTATGACTTACATCTAATGAATATATGAATATTCCCTCCTTTTCTGTGGCAATTTTCTTTTCTTCAGAGTAAAGCAGTGCTAGGTTACATTATCAGCAATTGTATGAACATACTAGTACTTATGTTTAATGTTCTACCTATTCATCCACAGGAACCAGAAACATTGAAACCACTGGAACAGAAGCTGGGAAATGAAGGGTTACGTCATCGCAAGTTGTCTGACCATGGTGACAATAGTCTTTCAAACCCTCCTTCTTTATCTGGTTTGTGGATTTCTGCTTCTTTTAACATTTAGCTGTAAGTGTGTGGTGGTCTAAAGAGAAATCAGATTTTTGGCAGTCCAAAAATGTAAAGAATTATAGAATAACCACCAGATTACTTTTGTGGTCTCAGAGTCTTTATGAAATACTAAAAATTAATTCTAGAAGGATATAAAACCTGTCACAAGCCCATTTACACTGCTACCCTGCTGATCTTATACAAAAACAAATCCTGTGCTTCCACCCACCATCCACACAACTCTTGTCTTGCGCTTCTAAAAGCCAACCATAGCTCAATCTTCATCACCTTGTTCTCTCCTGGTCTTGATTCCAGTAACCAGATCCTGTGACATGGGTACAACTTCCTACGTTCCTTCCCTGAAATTTGCACCCTGCTCCCCAAAATCCTACTCACTGCCACCTGCATTTGCCACAGCAAATGACCCAATCTAAAGAACATCTTGGTCCATATATACTTCCCTTTTGATTCTTCCAAACCACTACATGGATCTTTTCCATAAAATAGGCCTTACTGAAAAACTTACAGCAACCATCTGGATACCACAACATATCCCAATCCGACCACAGGGGAAACATTTCCCATCACTGCACATGCTATGCACCTCATGTACCAACTAACCTACCTCTACAGCACTAGTTCTTACCACCTATCCCAGCTTTCAATCAGAATGAATAGCCACAGGCAACTTAGATAATTCAGTGGCAGCCCATGCCAGTTCCCACAACTCTTAACATTAACAACTGTTTACAGTGAGAGCTGTTGGAGTTTCAGGTAAGGGGTGGGAGATATCCTCTGGATATAAGGGCTTTGAAAATGTCGAATTTGCAGCAATGAGTGACTATTTATCAGATACTGGGGCTGCAGGAGAGAGAACATCTAGGTTAGAAGGTGTGGCAGCAGTCAGAAATGTGTCAGTAACTCTGTGACAATGACACATGACTTCAAGGATAGCAGTATATGAGCAAAAGTATTACCAGGTAAAGTTGATAATGTTTTGGCTGTTCAGGAATATAAAAAACTGAGATGGTGGTTTTTACTATGTGTGCAAATCATAAATATTTCATTTATATTTACATATTTATATATAACATCTCAGTCCCACAGCCATATCGATAATCCACTCAGTCGTGTAAGAAACTTCGGCATGTGCACACCTCCCGAGCCACATGACTCATTCTGTTTAGCATGAATAAGGTTTAAAACCAAAATATTGTGTATTTTTGTGTTCGTGATATATGCTCTTCTCTTGTCGCTGCCTTCAACTTTGGTGAGTGATGAGTCATTTTCCCTTTCCTTGTAATTCATTTATATATCTGAGTCATGTAAGGGTTTTAAATGGTGTTTTGTCAAGGAATGCTAATTCTGGCTATCCAAACATGAGATTTTGTAAGGTAACCTAAAATTTTGTTACTATAACTAAATTTGTTCACAAAGCAGTGAGTTCATTTTAATAGCATTGCAGATTGGTTTTAAAGTCGTTTTCTTAAATAATTCAAGTTATATTTCAAAGTAAACAGTTATAGAAAGGCAGAACGTAGCATCAACATATCTGATATTTGGATTTAGAATATTTCATAAAAGAAAACATTGCCTTCATTTCTAGAGCTATTTAGGATTATAGCTAGTAAACCCTGTAGCTAGAAAGTTTCACTAAAGACTTATAAGACATTAAAAGTTGGAAGCTGGCATAATAAGACACAATTACACATTTAAAATTCTAGAATACATAATTTGGAAAAGAGAAAGTCAGTTTATAGCCTGAAAGAAGTGTGATATTGTCTTACACAGCATATAAAAGTTTTAAAAGGTTCACTGAAGTTTGAAGATTGCTTTTAGAGATATTTATAAAAACTTTCACCACATGTGGAAATGTTAGAATAGCCTGTTTAGAAAATATAAGTAAATTCATTTGAGAAAATTATATTCAAAAGAAAGTACATTCAAGTACAAATAATTTTCAGTAAGTCCCCATTAAGATCCATGTAGTATTTTGGTCAGGATGGGACAAAGTATAGATTTTTACAGTTTTAAGAAAATGTCGGAGCAAGCCGGTATTTCCTGTTTCATCATCCTGAGACAGCTTCTGCTTTAGAAATTCATAATAAATCGAGGAAATCAGATAGCAACTTCAAAACTTCACACTTTATAGATACAACCGTGTAGAATCGTTTAAAAGTATGTTTCAGAGATGAGATTCTAAAAGATATAAAGTTTCGAAATTAAGGCTTGTGTAAGAATTTTGGTTCAACCTGTTAGAAAACAGTAAATAAGTTGATCTTAGTACCAAAAGAAGAATAGAAAATTAGAAGCAAAGTTTCAGACAGATAGGAATTTATTTAGGGAGCTTCAGACTTCGCAATTAAGTGCGGAAGGCTGCACTTGCCAATGAGTACGGACTAGTTTCATGAGAAGGAAGTAAAATTGCATTCTCACACGTTTTCTATAAGTAGCAGCCATGAGCTCTGCTCCAGGAGTCTTTGAAAATCAGTTGAAGAGTGACCATGCTTCTCAGTAGCGCAATCTTGGCGCAATGCTAGGCGGATGACGATGAACAGCTATTTCCAGGCAGGCATATTGGACTCTTAGGTTAAAGTGTGGCAAAATTAGCATCCCTCATGTGACTGTAAATTTAGTTAGGGGTTGTGATGTTGGTCTTTCTCGAATGTGTTAATCGTCTGCAATTAAATTTCTTTGGAGAAGATTTCCTATGCCATAATTTTGTGACTGTAACTTTTAAAAGAATATAGTGATTATTAGTTTCAACATCAGTAGTGACTTTTAATGATGACTTACCTTTCCTAAGTTGGGGTTAATTCAATTTAGCTGGCGACCGAGTTCTAGCAAAGCACAAACTATTTATCCAAAGGCAACACCACATGGTTAGAGCTGAGGCTTAACTGTTTAGTGAAACCCCCACTGAACGTTTTGTCTTACAGTTTGTTCAAGAAGGAGTCTTTCAGAGACCTTTGGCAGGTCCTTATATCTGCTGGTACGTGAACGTCTTGGAGGAAAAATTGTAGCTGTTGTTCAAATGAACATGAATTTCAAGGGGGATAAAAGTGATGGGTATGGTTTATAGGGGTTGTTGCCTAGGAGGAAGCACTCCATTGTAATTGTTCATGGCATTGGAGGATATTTATGTATAGCTAAGTGACATCAGTGGTAATTAGGATACTTTAAGAAGAAAAAGGTGTTTGGACCATGGGCAGTAATCCTGAAAAATCTTTAATGAGGATTGGAAGGCTGTCGAGTATGAGAGGGAGGTATAAGTCTAATAGGGAAAGAAATGTGTTAAGTAGGTGATCCCTAGGCAGGTACTGTTGGTTGTCCTGGGTTTGCCCATCTTATATGTTTTCAGGAATATGTGAAAGATGGTGGTACAGGAATTTTTTTAAAGAGGGTATAGAGAAATTTGGTTTTGGAAGCAATAGTGAGGCTCTTAGAGAGAACATAATGCTGGGACTGTGTCAGGGAGGGAACCACTTGTGACTGTAAGGTATAGGTTTGGCAGAAAATCAGGAAGCTTGAGTATTAGCGTTCATAGATGATGAATTTTTAGGTGATGTGCAGTTCAGGGAGTGGAGTTTCAATTTGTGAATATGGTTTATGTTAAAGAAACAGAGAATAGAAATTACCACTTTGGTATAGGCTTTGCATAAAGAGGTGAGTTTAGATTGATGTTTTTGTATATTTCGTAAACAGTAATAATTTGCTTTCTATAGGAGATGGACCACCTGATTATCATTGATGTCACATCTATATCCCCTAAAAGTGTCATAGAACAACTCCTAGGGCAACACTCTCATTAAGCACTTCGTTGACTTGAATCTGGAGCTACCACATTGATCCAATGTAGGACTTGTGTTAGAGCATAAATGGGGTGCAGAATTACACATAGAAGATGTTGGATGTTGTAGGATTCCCAGGACAGCTTACACGGGTTTCTGCCATTCTGTGTCTAACCATTTAGGATTGTGATGTGGTATATTGTCCTTAAGTGCATAGTGCAAAGTGTTGCTCTCATGCTTTCTGTTTCACGAATTCACTTTCTCATTGTAATATTCATTTTATGTGTAAGCTGTATTTAAATCATTTAGCTCGCCATAAAGCGATTTTTTTCTGGTAATGCAGATTGTTTATAAATTGCTCTGCAAGTTTTGTGTATCACTTTCTCAAGTAATTGAGGAGATATTTTGCAATTGAATTTCAAATTCTATGTTCTCCCAATGACCAGAAAATGCAAAGTTGCTACGAGTTGTTGGTCTGTAGGTAGAGATTCATATGAGCATAAAAAATGTGAAACTGGTGTTGTCTATTTTCTAATTGTGTTTGTAAGTCTGACTATCAAGTTTGTTCAAAATCCTTGTGTTACAATTGTTTGATCGATATCTTAATTGTCTGTTTCTATAAGCTTTGGAAAGAAGACAAAGTGTCATTAAATTTCTTTTACTTCACCTTGAAATGATGTGAGATGACGACTTTTCTGTACTGCTAGAATGTGTGAGAGAAGACTGGTTGGCAAATCTGGTTGGACCCTTTGCAGGAGAGGGGGTGCCAAGCATATCCACCAGATTGGACTGTGAATGAGCTGCTTTAACAGCATACCAGCATTTATTTCCTTGTCTCTCTGTTGCTCACCTGACCCTCATAACAGCTGAATAGTCTCCAACTCTTGCATGCCTGCTATCAGGTCTGTTACACTGCCATGTTTACCCTATTGGCTTTCTTTGAAGCAATTTCCTCTTGACGGACTAGAGTGAGCCTTCTGTGAGAAAACATCTTTGAAACTCCTCATGTGAATCACTTGGATACCATCAGCCATGTTAAGAATGGATTTTGATCCTCTGAGTATATGTTGAGGGGTATTTATTCCATATGTCTGTGTTACAATTATTTCTTCAAAATGAGCCTTGTTTTTCGAGAAATTTGAAATTTTTTCATGCAAAAATATACAAACAGTGTTTAAATATTGAGATTGTTAGGTGATTTCCCAAGCTTTAATGTGGTCTATGCAATAAGGTTCCTGTTTCCCATTTTGCGAACTTGGTTTCGAATCCCCTTCTTCAAAATATTTTTACTTCCTTTATATATTAAAAAACCATCAAGTATTGATTTTATTTAATTTAAAATTCATTTATGTATTTTTATTACATAAAATAATATTTAAAACATAAAATATTAAATAATATACAACCTCAACATTTTTAGAATATCATTATTTTAATGTTTATTGTTAATAAGTTTACGTTTTATGTGTTCCCTAATGAAACAGCTATATTTCATCTTCATTATTTCTATACTTGTCTCTCTACAATTAATATTTTAAAGTAAAAATAGAAGGTGACAAACAGACTCAACAATATAGAATGAGATCTTTGAGAATGAAGATGGAGCTTGCTCATGCACATTAAAAATAATTCCTCCCAAATGTAAGCCGATTTATTTTTTTAGACAAATAAAATCGTTTGTTAGAAAAATCCGGAATGCGCTAAGAAATATTTTCACGTGAAGAAGTAATTAAAATACATTCTTTAATCATGCATCAACTATATGCATGCGTATTTCTCCCACTGATACAGCACTTCTGGCATGGTTTGAAACTCATAGAAGAAAGAAATATTTTTAGGAACATTAGTGACGTTTGTTTCTCAATGTATTTACTAAAAATAAATGTGCATGTATTAAAATGGCATTTATCGAATTCACTTGGTGCTAATTGGAAATATGTTTTCAATGTTTCTATGATAATTACCACCCAAAAATATGTTCACCAGGGGAATTGGAAAATTAACTAAATATCCGTTTTACGGGCGTAGCATTGTAATAATTTTTTTATTGTGTCTATTATAACTAATTAATTATTTTTAAGTAATGTTTTAACTGTTATTTGGTGTAATAAATGTGCGTCAATGAATTTTAAATGAAATTAAATCAATACCCATTGGTTTTTGAATGTGAAAAGGAGATCAAAATATTTGGAAGTATGGGAATTCGAACCCGGGTTCGCAAAATGGGAAACGGGCGCCTTTCCACATAGACAAATAAAATAACTGGCGCCACTAATAGCTCACATTGTCTCAGATATCATTTAAGTAAACAGCTGCTATGCAGTCACAGTCATAAGTATGAGATCTTGAGAATTCAGATATTGAAAGCTGACATATCAGCATACTGTGGCAATCGGACACACTTCAGCTCCCTATCCTTAAATAGCCTTGTCTTCTCTATTGTCCTTCCCACCCCCCTCCCCTTTCTCTGTTTTTATTTAACCCACCTCAGCACCTTTACATAGAAACAGTTATCCCTACCATGTATTATTATCAATTATTTTACAATCTATTATTTATTTTTAGTTTTTGATTGTGTATTTCACCCCGTTCCATATTTTGCCAATCTTTCTGTTACTGTAGTGATGAAAGCATGCAAACACTCTTCATTAATGAAGAAAGGTATTCATTATTCTATTTTTCAACTGGCTTAAAAATTGTAATAATTTATCAGATTATAGTTACCAATTTAAAAAAAAAAAAAAGAAATTTGTTATGTTAGAATTAAAATGTTACCATGTTTCCTCTTTATTTCAGGTTCTCCTTCAAAAATGCAAGAACATTCTACACAGCCAAGTCCTGTACGCAGTCAGAAACTGCATTTTGATTATGTTGTTGAACAAGCACCATCTGATGATTATCTGCAAGTTTACAAAACGAAAGAACTGCCTTTTAGCGCAGTAAGTATTTTTAAACAAACATTATGAATTTATTTTGTTGTAAATCTTAGAGGAGTAATTTGGAACTTGTGATAAGAAGAATTGTTAATTTTGTGTGTACCAGCAGGTAGAGGGGTTACTGATAAACATGAGGAGCATAAGATTTGAATTTAAAATTAGTGTGGAGTATTGAGTTTCTTGTGGGAAAGATTGGCTGATGCAGTTATTAAATTACTGAGAATTAAAGATTCTTTAGGATTTATATGTAGAACATAATCCTGAAACTTTGACTAAAACTATTTTATTCTTTCTATTTTAAATCTGTCTCTTTTTGGGGAAAAGAATTTTGACCTTTTTCAATACCTGTCTCTGTTTTGGGGAAACAAGTGTTGGTCTCTGTAATCCTTGTATTAATGTATGCTGTAACATATTTTTTTGAGAAATATATGTTTGAGACTGAAATTGCGAAGAGCTCCAACAATCACCTAGAAAAAGCAGAACCACCTAAAATCGTAATCATGATGGCTGGTACATGGGTGGTGGCACAGTATTGTCCAAAATCATCAAAACAACTGCAATGTGATACAATATTTTTGTTTTTCATTGTCAGTGCTCTGCAAAATTCCTGCACTACTGTTTATCTGTATCATTAATCAAGGGTTCTACTTGATACAGATAAGTCTTCAGATTTGCTTCCATACTGGTGGACACGTAGAAAATGCAGTGATAATAAAATCAGGATTTACAGTTTGTTTTTACAGGAATCTATCATTTACATCAAAAATCCAATAATATCCCTTGATAGCCAAAGGGTCAACGTATTTGCTACATCTATTATGGAACATTTCACTTTGTATATAGGAAGGAGAGCTATGCTGAAATTTTGTGTTCATTTTACCATGTTTGGGTGGCTTGGTAAAGCTATGACACATATAGTGGTCTCAGTCAATAGAACTGGTCAAGATCTATTGATTTCCTGTGTAAAACATTTGTTTTGTTTGGTTATGGTAAAGTTGTATGGGGTTTGAGATTGAAAATAAATGTATGTCTATACTAGTGAAAACACAATCTGTCTAAACAGTGCAATTGAATATGGGTTTGAAAGTGTATTTCACCAGCAATCCTGCAATTACTATGAAACTAAATGAGCATGCAAAGTGGTGTTGAGAAAGAAAAGTCACTGCAGCAGCATCTTATTTTGTGTACCCTGTTGACTTCAGCTCAGTTCTTTGAATTAGGGATGTAACGGAGCTCCACATCTGCAAGTGCGGAACTTTTGTGTGAAATCCTACATCCTGGTTTGCATCTGCAATATTTATTGTGGATGTGTAGAAGATGTTTTGTTTAGATTGCAATATATATTATTATTTTCTCTTTATTAGAGATTCGGCCCATCATTGCTTAGCTAACAACAATGTGGGTGTTTTATTTCTGACGATCTTGCAATAAAAATAACAATAACTGAATGGTGTTATTACCTAAGCGATGAATTAACAGGTTTAAACTTGTATGGAAAGTAAAGTGGCTTATTCACGGTCCAACTTGCAGGACATTTGTGTAGGACTACCATAGGTTGTGCTTACCCATTCACGCTAATAAAGGGGATCCAACAAATGTTCCAAGCAATCCTTTCCATCTGTACTTTCTCGTGGCACACCATGTCCTTTTCACACATTCGCAGGATGTTTCCTCCAAACATGATCCAACACTGTAGGGGGTATCCATAAACTATGTAGCTCTATTTTGGTCTCCTGGGAACCCCCTCTCCCCCCTCGTAGCCTGATGTGGCTTTTATCTCTACCCCCCCCCCCTCCCTCCATCCCCATGTAGCTTTTTTCGCCTTTTGATTCCAAAAGACATTTTTTACTTTTTTCTCTTGTCAGACTATCGTAAATTATATGCAGAGATAATTAAATGATGGAAATAAATATTCACATGCTGTTGTGCATTATTTACCTCATTTTAACTGTAACAAATAATATGAATGGAAATCTATGTGGCCTTGCTCAGAAACACCCCTCCCCCTTTTTCCACGTAGTGCAGTGTAGCTTTTCAGCCAACCCCTTCCCCTTCCTAGACCAAACAACATAGTTATGGAGTTATGGATGCTCCCTAGCTTGTTGGGCAGGAAGGACCTGTGTTGGTTGTTGGGAGTGCAACAACATCCAACACATCCTGCATGTAGTCCTCTAACCCCTTTCATGGCCCATGAAGAGCTCTTTATTGAAAATCAGATCAACAACGTAGGTCCTACAAGTTGGACTGTGAATGGGCCGCTAGATCGGTGGAAAGGCGGGTGGCGGGCACGGGTATGTGCAGTGGCGTGGTCCTGTGCTTGACGCTTGTATTAGTCTAGCCACTAACTCTGCAAAGTTCATATGACAAAGATTGTGTTTAGACGAGTGCATAGTTATGTAAGTAATTTAATTCAATTGTAAAATTACCCCACATTTTTTGTTGTTGAAAGATGAGGGAAAAAATAAATCAATGTGGCAGGATTATATGGAAATAGACATTACTTATGAAAAAATGCAGAATTTGGCATAAAAAATATACTTATTTTGATTTTAAGTTTATTTTTGGTAAAATATTAAAATGTAAATAATTGTAAACTTATTTTTCCACTTCTGCATCCACTTAATATTATTATTATTATTATTACTTCGCTATTCACTAAAAGTGGGTGGCGGAGGGTGAATTACACCAATCCTTATGTCTAACAATTTGTGCATAGGAAGGGATATACAGGATATGGCAAGAGGCAACCATGGGACATTTTTAGGAACCGTCCCAGCATTCACCTGGAGCGATCTGGCAAAACCCAGATCAGGATGGCTGGAGGAGTTCCTACTCCTATAGGAATTCACTCGATAACTCCTTCCTATTCCACTTCCCATCCGCGGATGTCAAACATTGAACATCCACATCCGAATCCACAAAGATGACTTCCGTTACCACCCTACTTTGAATGTATGGTTGCTAGTCTTCATAAAACAAGTGTAAATTGAAATTCCCTATTTTTATCCTGAATGATGACCGAGTGAAACAATAAACATTAACATAAATTTGGGAACATTTGGAGGAATATTTTTTTTTTTTAGTGATTTCAGAATGTTGCATAATATGACAAAAAAAAAAAACTGTACACGGCTTTGCATTCATAGATGTAGCAGTAATGGTTGTTTTTGAACATATCTTATCTCCTAAAACCTCTTCCCCCATCCCCCAACTCTCTTTGATATATCTTCTGTAGGCATACAATGTTTCTGCCAGAGTGTGAATGGTATCTCTGGATTTGGCATGAGTTGCTCTAATCGGTGATGCTAGTCACATGAGTTGAACATTTCGACCATATGATGCTACATTCTGAAATTGTAAGATATGGTTTTCATTAATGTCCATAAAGTAATGGTAAACTTTACTGTTATGCTCAGTCTCAGTTCACATAAACTACAGAATGTAGACTATTGATAGAAAATTTTTATGCAAAAATTGATTATCAAATGTGTTTGTAAATGATGATGGGACTTCAACTGTGTATAAGTGCTTGGCTGCTACCACATCATATTTCTTGCATTCCTGACACTGCGTATTTCACTCATATGGAGTTTGGTGAGTATCAGGTGAAATGCTTTTGGCTGTGAATAAATGTTTAAGTTGCTTCCAAGCACACCAAACATCAAAATGATCACAAAACCAGTTTTTTAAAAAAAATGGAGTTTGGTGTTGCAACTTCTACAATCTGCTTCCAAAATCCAATCATGCCACCAGGTAGCCAACGTGTCAGATAGCTATTAAATTTTGTAATGCAGTGACAAAATTTTATTCTTAGAACCGTGAGTTAGATTGGATAGTATTGCATTTCATTTTTATAGTCAGTTTCTATGTTAATATAAGCTAGAAAGCAGATTTTTACAGTTGTTGAGATAGTATTTTGCATTGCATGAGTTTTCAGCATTTGTCTGGAGTAGTATTGCGAAAGTTTGTATTTAAATTATTTATTTTCAGCTAAATCATTAAAGTTATGAAATTTTATATAATAACTAAAGTTGAAGTTTTTTACATGATCTATTAATTTGTAAAATTTCAGAGGGATAGCATTATTTTTGTTGTCAAGGTCAAAATTGGATGACAATAATGAAAAATAGGACAGGCATATTTCCACAGTTTCGCAAATCTGTACTTCACTTCTGGGCACTGGACAGAAATTTAAATAGTTAAGCCCTGTTGTTGTGTCTGTGTGCGGTCACTAGTTCAAAACTTTTAAAATGTAAAGGTCACGGGGTTCCGAAGGCTCCTGTTGCTTTCCTCAAGATTCACGGAGGTAGAGCTCTGCATTCCAGTTACAACAATAGGCACTAGAAGGATGTGACTATATAAGCACCATGTTCCAGCCATTCTTTACCTTCCCGCGAGTTTCCTCCACGGTATTTGCTGGATAGCAGGCTGAGTGGGCCTGGAGAGCTGTCCTGAGCGTTCAACATCGAGGAAAAATTATCGGCTTCGTCGGGGACTGAATCCCAATTTTCCAGGACGCAGTTAGGTGATTTACTGCCTGAGTTTTGGCAGGCTGTTTGAAGCTTAACATCAATTAAAATCTGTTAATTTAACATTTTGCACCGACAGTACTATATTGCTACTCGCTCTAAAAGTGGATTTTGGATATATACATGGTGCAATTTTGTTGTTCAAAATAAATTCCTGTTTCTTTTTGGTCAATAGTTTAACAATCCATAAATTGTGGTCATTCTGAGGATGTTGACAACCATCTGCATTGTAAATTTAAAAATAAATACTAAAAAATACAAATTTTTTTTAAATAATACAATAAAAATAATATAAATAAAGTATAAAATACTAATATATGTATATAATAAAATATGTACATATAAAGATACTATTTTTTTTAAATCAGTAATTAAATATTCCAGATTTATTTCGCCATCAGTAGGAAATATGTGACAAATGCACATTAAGTTTTATTGTTTTTCAATAATCAAATAAATGAAATTAAAAAAAAAAATGTTCTGCTGAACTACGCTTCTCGATGTTACATCATAAATTAATGAATGTTTATTGATGATATTTTATAAACATAACTACAGTTTGGATTGCCTATATAGACCTTCTTAGAGCTTATTTTGCAATGGAACGGAGCCTATTTTAGGCACCTAATGTAAGATTTTTAGAACCTAAAATTTCTGAGCTCTAGTCATCGGACAAAACATAGGTGACTCCCACATTTACTCACAGGGAGTGATAATGAATATGCTGTCTCATCTAGATGACTACCATTTAGGCTATGTTTACTCTAATATAACCATTGATGGCGGAGTCAATGAGGTTTTCCAGAAGTAAGAGCTGCATGAGATGACAAATTTCAAAAAGTTTCCACTGTGTGTCCTTAATAAGACTAAATGGGAAGGAATCATACAAGTCTGTACTTGGACGAGGTGTTCTCGAGAATTAATCACCCAGGCTTATAATAAATGTGATTGGATTTGATTTAGTAGAGACCTCTAATTACTAATAACAGTAAGATACACTAGAACAGTTGTTCCCAAACATGGACTGTACCGCCCCCCAGTGGGCGTTAGAGAGCTTGAAGGGGGCGTTTGTGAACAAAGGCAAATTTGGGGGGCATTGACGCCTAGCCGGTGCCCCCCTAGCCAACTCTGGCAAGGACGTGTCGACAAGATTAATTAATAACAAAAAATGTTTCAGCAAGTAATTCCAAATGTCCTTCAAGCAAGATCAGTGGGGATTAAAATTGGCATAAGTACATTATATCTTTGTTCCTAACACATGCTTCAATAGTTCACGAATGAGTTGCAGCAAGTGCTGTGCACCAAAAGTTGGTATTAGTACACAATACTGACAATAGCTTTGCTCCTACACCTGCTTCTATAGTTCGTGAATGAGTCACAGCAAGCGCTGTGCACCACAGGGATCACCATTGTTAGTATGTTTATGTTCCGGCTCGATCAACAATGCTTATAAATTTACACTGGTCAGTGTTCGGTAGTGCCTTCAGACAGAGCGACTGTGAACCTGTGCGGTATCTACAACTTAACTGAACCTACTTACTGCCAATAATGATATAAAAATATAGCAGAATATTTGTGTGCCCAATTTATTTCAATATTTTTCTAGGCCTCTTTTTGTACTTGAGTCAACACAGAATGTGTCCAGTACTGTATGTTAATTAAATATTTACTGTATTTCGTTCTACGATATAATAATGTATTGAAGTAATGTTTGTTGAATGATTGATACCTATTTCTTCTGCCAAAGCAAAAAACTTATTGAACTCTGTGCGAAAAGGCCGGTGCCGGCTCCGGTTTTGCCGGTGTGTGTGAAAACACCCTTAGGCTCACATTTTTTTTAAAAATAAGTTTTATTTTTTTAATTTTTTATTTTCTCTGGAGGCAGTTGTGTAGAGTTATTTATCTGACCATAAAGTACCCAAGAAGCTCACAACTCGTGGTGCCTGTGTTCTCCTGCATGGGAGCGCATTTGGATCTGCAATTTCTTTCACTTGGTCCAGGCCTCTGCTGCGTACTTTCTTCTCAATGTCAGTTGATCAACTGTTGTTCTCTGGCCCTCGTGGTAATTTAGGGTTATGGAAAGAGTGTCAACAACAGGTGCAGAGTGTGTCGACTTAGGAGCTTGTCGAATTGAATGTGTGGAATAGAGAAGAAAAAGGTTTATATTTTTTAAAAATGTATTTTACTGCACTTACAATGTGTTTGTACTTAAATTTTACCAGCAATTGTTATATACAATGGAACAGATGTAATCAGGGTGCCGTAAATTACTTTATAATGGAAAATTATTAAATAGTATGGTCACCAGCTTTGAAAATGGAAAAATAACTTTTTAACTTGTCGACAAAACCCGCTCATACGCTGGAGAGAGAGATTATCGAGTGTCCTGGACAGACTTTGTCCGTCAGTCCTAACCCCTGGCACACTCAGCCCTTAGTCGCCCATACACACACAATGACAATGCTACTCAGTATCCCATCACGGATCAGTCTCTCCGGATGTGTGGATAGATACCGTCAGTATTACAGTACGCTAGCTAATTCCCTTAGGATTTCAACAAGTCAAAGGTCCTGGTGGCGGTT
>JARYHS010011699.1:0-14660 GCA_031002005.1 Vandiemenella viatica
TTTCATCAGAAAACACAACAGATCTCCACTCCGTCCTCCAATGAGCTCTGGCTTGACACCACTGGAGTCGCAAACGGCGATGGCTTGTAGTCAGTGGAATGCACGCTACAGGGCGCCTGGCTCGGAGCTGTCCTTGAAGTAACCGATTTCTAACAGTTCGTTGTGTCACTGTGGTACCAACTGCAGCTCGAATTTCTGCCGCAGACGCAGTACGATGCGCCACAGCTGTACGCCGAATACGGCGGTCTTCCCTCTCAGTAGTGCCACGTGGCCTCCCGGAACCCGGTCTTCTTGAGGCAGTACCATCCCTTGACCACTGCACCCAACAATCATGCACAGTGGATACATTCCGGCCAAGTCTTTCTGCAATATCGCGAAAAGAAAATCCACCTTCTCGTAGCCCTATTACACGACCTCGTTCAAACTCGGTGAGCTGTTGATAATGGCTTCTTCGTCTTCTTAAAGGCATTCTTGGCTAACATCAACTCACTATGTCAAATCTCAGCGGTAAATAACGTTCACAAACTTTACAGCGCGTATTTAAAGCAAACCTGATTTGCAAGCTCTGAGTAGCGCTACTAGCGCCACACTTATGCGCGAAGCGCGAAATTTGAATCGATGTCATCTTTCAGATGTATAAACACGCCTACCAAATTTCGTTTATCTAACACAAGTCTTTCTTGGTGTTGGGATTTTTTTTTCCGTCTGTGTACTAAGAATCAATAACCACAACAAAAATATGCTGACAGTGCAAGAAAATTTCTACATACAGAAAGCAATATATGAAGGGGAGAATACAGTATAATCAACGACTACATTCACCTCTCGAATCAGACTCTAATGAGAACACTAAAAACCATTCCGCGGCTCGTGGTTTTCACACTGGGGAAGGCTGCGATTCGTTTACCCCTGCAGTCAAGAGTCCTACCGATTTTTTTGCCCCCTATAATTCTGTCTCAAAATGCAAATAACACATTTTCTCTCGTAAACACCTTTAGCAACTTACATTATTATACATGTCGCACGCTTATTTCATCTAATCGTTCGAGAAATCCTCGCTTGATGATGAAACTTATGTTACCGTATACTAGTGCCCTCTTTCGAAATGTTTACAAACTTAGTGATGCTATTCTATGTTTGATACAATGGCCAACGCCCGAAACATAAAAATATCTTTTACATTGTCAAAACATAAATATTGTAATAGAATGATCACATCACAATTACATAATCTGTTTGGTGGGGTCATAGGCAGCAGCTAACAATGATTGTGGTGCCTGAAATAGGCCGTGACACGGGTGGCCCGAACGACAAAAACCAAGGAAGTGACAAATAAAATGCGGTTCGCCGAGACTCAAACTCGCGGCTAATAAGGAGGAGTCTGAGTGAGGAGGGGACATGTGTGTGTGTGTGTTTGTGTGTGTGTGGACGACCGTAACACCCCAATGACAAGATCACTTTTTCATGTCTGGACGAGCCCGGAACTGGCTGGGTCAGAGACCAGACGATCGCTGCAGGAAAAAAGAATGAACGGACGCCGCAACGTGCGAAGAGTGGAGGAGAGGACAAGGGACTCTTTCATCGCCAGCCACGGTGCGCCGCCGGACACGGAGGTGGCGGCGAGTCAGCTGCAGTGCCGAGGAGAGGATTGAGCTGGTGCCAGCGTTTGAAAGTGGTAGTTTGTTGGCTGATAGGGTGTACATATGGAGTGTCCAGTGTGCCTCAGAAGGTAAATGACTGCAGATACTAAAGTGCACTAAAGTCCAAAAGCTGCTCTCCCACCCGAATAACGACCTTGGCGAGGAAACCGCAGATGATATTCTCAGTCTGCCGAACAATAATGAGTTTAGCCGGAGCAATAAATCCAATCAACGACGTGCTTTCGATTTCTTTTGTCTTTTTTGTCAATTTGATGTGAACCCTTTCTCAATTTGAAATATTTTAAATAAAATTAAAATTAAATTAAAATTAAATTAATGTGTTTTATAAATTAATAAGACATACAGACGCAGCGCCTACTACAATTTTTAACGTCGATTAATGACGCATGAAAGCATAAATTGAATATACAGAAACAGGGATTCTAGGGTGGAAGTTCAAACACTCTGCTGATTTCCATACGTTGTAACTAGCGTTACAAGAAAATCATGATAGGGTTGGTACAACTGCCTTGGGCTCTGCAAGCTGAGGCTACTGCGAGCCCATAAAGAGCTATACTCCGTAAAAGCCACGCCCCCAATACTCTGCTACATGCAATGTAACGGCGTGACAAAGGCACAGCCTTAAAAATACTACCCGTTTGAGAAACATTCTTATATATCAACAGTTCTAAAACTATTGACTGTCACTGTTTAAACATGTGTGGAAAATTGTTTACTGTTAATTTAAATTCTGTATTACTCTATTTAAAAACGTATTTTAATTTATATTAATATATCACGCACACAACACCACAGCACAGATATAATTTAGAACACAAACAAACAAATCAATAAGATATTCGCTGGTATTAGTAAAAATCTCTGAACACATTACTGTAAACAATAATTAATGCATGCATAGTGGTTACACAAACAGAAGAAGTGCTAAACCCGTCTCTAAAGACCTCACTGTTAGAGAGACGTTAAGCAGATAAAAAAAAGAAGTGCTAAACAATAGTGTGATTTCAAAATGAAGCACGATTTATGTGATTAGAAAGACACCACATAAAATCAACAAATAACCCTGAAATGGAACCTCCCCAGACTTCAATGTAAAACAGGAAACGAAAAATGTAAGTAGAGTGTAACATTCATAGCATTTAATAAAAGATTAAAATTATAAACATACTATAACAACGTCAAAGCATGCACATAAACTGTTCTATGGCACCGTGGATGATTTAATAAATAATCGAAACGCATCTGCCAAAAACAAAGTTTTTTATTTAGCTCCTCTAGACGGATAAGTCACAGAAAACTTATTACAGCATGTGATTTATGGCAATGCCTGTAGAGTAAGCAGTTAAAGGGCATTAGAAAGTTATTAACAATATCTGAGTTGATTCAATCGTTTAATTTGCGTAATAGGACAGTTTTAAGTAAACCTAAGAAATCATTTTCGGAATAAGTTTTGTCAGATTATTAACTCGTAGTAGATGACTGCATGAGTGTGTATGGTGAATATATGTGAGCAGTACAGCTATGGGTTTTGTATGGCTAATATGATGAATGCACGTGTGATTGGAAAAACTTTATGAATATAAATATTGAAACAGCTAAGAGGTCTGCAGAAAATTCAGAAAAAGTTTATCAGCAGCTTAAATAGGAGAATGGAATATTGTTTGTTATTATGTGGGAGTTGTGTAGATTTTTTTATGTTTTTGATATACATATAGATGCGACACTGCATTTTACGTAAGTCCCAATATCAATGCAAATAACAAAGGATGTATTCAAGGAAAGCGTGATATACTGTACGCCATTTAACTGGTCCCAAGCCAAGTGTAGTAGGAACTATACACATGAAAACCAGACTTCAAAGTCATTGCTACTACATTTTGCAAATAGCAAACAACTAGGGCTTTGTAGGGAGTGCAATGTTGACTTCTCAATCACAGTAGTGAAAGGGTAGAAATGGAAACCTTGATGTTGTCCGTTAATGCAACCGCAATTTTAAATTTTCCTTCAAGAATAATGGAAGAACTGCAATTGATAATATTTTTCCTTGGTATATCTGAGCACAATAATTACAGCATGCAGCTGGTAATAATACAGATAAAAGAAGTATATTAATAAAGACACATTAAAACATTTCATGGTCAGAACAATACACTTGACTAGGAGATAATACAAACTTTGTTTCCTTGCTATATATATATTTCTAACAATATAGAGAAGGATGTTTTATTTTTTAGAAGAAGAAAAATTGTCAACATTCGAAAGTATGAACTGGGGAAGGTATGAACTACAAAGAGTATTAGATTTTCTAGATAAACCAGCTTTAATTTAACTGCAGTGTCAAATTTGCTGAACACCCATTTTTTCCCATTTCTTCCACCCCATAAATTTTGTACAGTTTCAGGAGATTAATGTAAAACAATAAACTCATTACATTATAATTTACTGTATAAATCTCCTTATGTGCATAGGTGTATCGGACGAACTGCCGGCAATAACACACAGGGCTATAAAATTATTAATTACCGTCGACCAATGGCAGCCTGCCTCGTGTCGAGGTCAACTTAAGCGCTGTCAGGGCCTCGTAACAGATTTAATTAATTATTTGTCGTATGGCTAAGCAACTAATGTAATATATGTAATATCTACAATATACTCAACGACAAGAACGTTGGTAGCATTCACAAACTGATGTCCAGTTGTTGCAGCCATGCTTTGAAGGAAGTTGTACCATTGAAAACATGGTGAAATGGTCCATCGTACTTCCTTAGAGAGCATTCATTTTTGATGTGCTCCACACGCTGGGAAGGAGCTCCGCAGTCACATTCAGGATAATCCTGAATACTCCACTGAATACAACATGGCATTATATTCAGCGTGGCCTTTTGTTAGCTGATTTAGTTTCACCCTGTATAAGACGGTTATTCCGGAGAGGGGGAGCGGGACCCATCACGTCCTATACTTTTGTTGTGAATATGAATATTAATTTACTAATTTGTTAATTGGTGAACTAGAATCTTGAATGCTGCAAGAATTTAAGTTACACAAAATAATATTCAATTTATTCGCTCTTCTGGCTTATTCAAGGCCGGGCATATTTAATGTTACGTTAAACACAATATATTCACAGAATATAAACAAGCAATACCCGTCGTTTACAATTTGCTGGATAAATTCAAACATAAACAGATTTTAAATATTTCAAAGATTTTGCAAAGTTACTACACTATAAAGTGGCGTCGCAGGCCAATAAATTAAAGTTAACATTTACAAAAATCCCAGGGGCGCCATTTTAAAGTGAAAAGCATCATTTGAACTAGGTATAATGAGCAAGATGCTTAAAATTTGAAGTTAATGAACATGGATAGATGTTAGCTCAGTAAATATTGTCGTGATGAGAGCAGAGAGTCTAATCTCAGAAGTCGCTTACGGGTTTGTAAGCCTCGTTAAAAACGTGGACCTTTGCGTTGGTACTTTACCGTTGTCGCATCTGCTCGTCGAGGTGTGACACACTCTGTGTCACTGTTGAATGACAATTCGCGGACCCATCCGCGCTAGTACATCTGCTGATGGCCTTTACCAGATGAAACACCTTGTTCTCGGCCACATCTGAGCCTGAAAGCGTCTAGCTCCAGCCGCGGACCAACAGCTAGGAGAGTGTATCGGACGACACGTCTACACTTCAGCTCGTCTGACCAGCAAGACCTCTCTCATCGCATCCTCTTCTCCCGCCACGGAAAGCCAGTTTCCCTCTCTCCGTACACGGAACAGAAGCCTTTGATTAACAAATGTGACCCCTGTAGCCATGCACGATTGGTGAAACGACGTAGCCCTACAATCACGTGTTTCGCGCCGTAGTTAGTTTTGCGCACATTTTCCCTGACCTTGCCTCCCTCAACGGAGAGTCGGGGCCATCGCCCTCATAACCTAACGGGATTTAAGTGTTCCAGAAATTTCGGTGGAGATTATATAAAGTCATCATCCAAGACAGTTAGTTAGTTAGTTTTTCTACAAAGTTTTTCACCGACTAAATTATCTGTGGAAGGAGTGTTGTATGCAATCTATGGATTATATCTATGCATGCAAACACTATCGTTCACGTCGAGTTTCTTTGAGCATAAAAACAAGTCTAAACTGAAGTACATTGTGGACAACTTAATTATTGTATTAATTAAGCCACGAACAATCTTATAGTACGGTACGGTGGGCGGAGGCTGCCGGATCGGCGGTCGCGAGTTTTGTTCCGTGCGTACACCTTAATGATTCGCTATCGTGGTATCTCCTACTTTCCGATGAACAGAATGTTATGTCGACAGTGCACAAGTATTTTGTAGACTTGTGGACACTTTGTGAGTTGTAAGTAACGTGGTGTGCTGCGGACTGATTTTGGCGGACTGCTACGGTATCGTACAGCGTCTATTGTACAATGAATAATAACGGGCAACTACTCACCATTTCGAACCTTATTCATACTCGAAACTTCAGTCTTTGGCGAAGACTAGTTTTAGTGTCAGGTGGATTACGTTTAGACTGTGTAACATGAGAGTAACAAAACCCTGGGAAAAGTGAATACTGGCGCCTGTACTTGTTTTCATTTGATTCTTACATGTGATATTTGTCTTTTGTTTAATCAATTTATCTAAACAGCAAAGCTAAACAGGCTGGCACCCGAACGTTATGCTAATCAGTTATTAAAGGTAATAAGTTGTAAATGAAAGTACTGAACATTGTGTTAAAAATGCTGCGTCATATGTTAATTAAAACCCCCATAACCGCAAAAGCGGCTACATGGTTTACCGTGATCAGGATTGAATATATGAGTATACTAGCGGCCCGGTACGTGCTTCGCTACGTATAAAGTGAAATAATAAAACAATTAATTGGAACATCAAATTCATTTATTCAAACAACAAAATATTTTATTAATTGCTAGCTATTTTAAAACTTAATCCAAAACATTTGGATAAACAATATTTTTTGTTTTTTTCCATTTTGTGCATGAATAAACAAACGGCTGGGGGTACCGACTCTGGAACAGGCAACATAAAGTTGGCCATGTGAAAAACATGATTCCTCCAAATTCACACCACAAACGTGAAGTGTTTGGACATCGCAAATGATAAACGCACAGGATATTGTAATCGTTTGAACTCAAATGGCATATCAGTTGGAATCACAGGGATACGCGGTATCAAACAAACTTCTCCTTTTGATTTACCAGTTAAGATCGTAGCTTCAATCAAATTTGGCAATAACTGTTTCACTGCCAATCTGGTGCCATTACACAGTTTTGGTGGATTAATATTTCGCAATAATATAATCAAAGAACAAACTTTCAGATTCAAGCAATGCGGTGGCATACCAGCCGGTTCCAATGAATTTAAAAATTCAGTTGGATAATTCATTGCCTCATCGTAATTCATAACACTGTCAATTGATTTATATGTCGTGACTACACCTGGCAGTTTCGCTTGAATTTGAAAATTAATGTTCTTCAGTGCTAAAATGGCGCTTTCTCCCAACCAATCATGATTTCTGTAATTTTGAAGAATATTCGGGAAAACATATTCAATCAATTCGTCTATCGATTGCGCAATTGTACAAAAATTGTTCGGTGCAGTGATCAATCCGTTGGTACTGTCGATTTGTATTTTGCCATCACCAATTTCTAACAATTGTTTTGAAAACTCATGGCCAGCTGGATCATTTTGTAGGTGAATACGCATATTAATGTTCAGTGTCATTTTTGTACATATCTCCAAAGAACTGATGACTTCAAACAGGCATTTATTTCATCAGCAGGAGTTGATCGAGGAATGACAGGCAATGTTTGACGAAAATCCCCTGACAGTAGGTAATATCAGAGCACCACCAAAAAGCTGTTGATTACCACGTAAATCTTGCATCGATTAAATGCTTCTAGTGATTTTTAATTCGCCATTGTACACTCATCCCATAAAATAATTGACGTTAATCGCAGAACTTTTGCCATAGCAGAATTTCTCGAAATATTGCAAGTTGGAGTTTCAATCACCTGTACATTCAATGGCAATTTTAATGCAGAGTGTGTGGTCCGACCACCTTCTAATAATGTAGCAGCAATTCCCGAAGATGCAAGTGCCAATGCAATTTTCTTTTCCGATCGAATAGTCGCTAAAATCAATGATATAACGAACGTTTTGCCTGTACCACCAATTGCATCCAAGAAATATAATCCACCCCGCATTTTTGGAAACGGCTTGCATGATTGTGTCATATACATGTTTTTGTTGAATATTCAATTTGGTTATATTCGATTGTACAAATAAACGCAAATCATTAAAATTGAATTCCTGCTCACGTTGGAATTCACGATCAAACAAATCATGCATCTCACGATTTGGTGCGGTCATACCCAATTGTACTAATGCTTTATTTGCAATCGTTAGACAACATATCTTCAATTATTATCAAAGCTTCGTTGTACATTTCCAAGGTAATCAACAAATCAGGATTTCTTGCATGATGACGCATACGAATTAAAATATCTTCTGCCATATAATGTTTATATTTGTTCCATAATTCAAGTGGATTTGATGGCATACATGTTGATAATATAATGGCAAATAGCATTCGTATTTGGTGTGGATGAGCTGAAGTAGATGCATCATGAAGTGTTGAATCCCAATGTGCATCATCCTCCAACAAATGCAAGAGTTGACATGCTTCACGATATGTTTGACACAAATGACCGTTGACTGTTCTCAATTCTTGAAATGATTTTGGGCCATTGACGTTAACTAATAACAATCGAAAATAAAAACACTCAGCATTGTTTGGATGTACTGTACATATTCTCCCAATTGCATCTGTTTGGGAAAATGCCTGGATGCCCATCGACTGCTGTTCCTTGTTTACGTCTTTGAAATTTTTTCGAAGACACATTCCATGTGTAATACTGAGCACTTCAGAATATAAAAATTTATCGCAAATGTATCAGTTTCGCATAATTTGAAAAAAGCGGTCAACGTAGTCACTGGTGGTTGTGCTGCTCTTTCAAATACATTTGCTTCATTAAAATAAACACGTTGGCCATTCTCAAGATGCACAGCCAAGTGAACAACCACAGGATGTCTTTCGTGCATTGGAAACGACATAATCCTCCAGACAGCTTCATTACTACTAATAATAGGCCCCATTTGATACTGAGTAATTTTCATCATTTCTATTATCACCAGCAACACCGGAAAAACAGCCATATCGCTCCCTTTATTTACATACTTGCAAAATATATTTAATGGATTTGACTGAATTACAATACTTCACATTTATATGAGCATCGAATATTTTCGATAATAATGGACAATACGGAAACCACCCAACGATTATTAACTTCAACGTCCTGGTTACGCATTCTAATGCTTGCCTTTTTGCCATTATCATTGGGTGATCTACGTCGATACAACGGATATCCGTCATTGCCCGTTATTGTGTCTGAAGTCAATTGCCTTGGGTATCGTTTCGAACACTTTCCATCAATCATACATGGCGAATTCATATTTAGTTCACCGCACGGACCATGTATCATGTTTTTTAACGACAACGTGAAATAACTCAGGATCAACAGTTTGATCAGGAATTTCAGCTGATATAACGTTATCGATTTGATCCGGAGTTATTTTATGTACCAGCCAAATTAATATATGTGCGTGGGGCAATCCCCTTTTTTTCCATTTGATGGAGTACATATGGCAACGCACCTCTCCAAATACACATAATTTCACAATTAAATCTATAAGTGCTTTCAATTTTTGCCGAAAAACACGTGCTGCAATGTCATGACGATCAGTTGTCGACTGTCCTTCAAATAAATTGTTTTTGATGTCATCCCACTGCGGATTACATGTAAATGTAATGAACAGATCCGGTCGACCGTATTTTCGTCCATAAGGACATTGCGTCTTATGCATATTCGTTCATATGCCGTGGGCTACCAATATACGAAGATGGCAATATAGTTAAACGTCCGATGTCATTAACATTAGCATCATTCGCTATCGCATCTTGTAAATGAATATATTCTTCGGATCTTCGGATTTTGCTTGGTTGAAACGAATTAAGACGTTCAGTTTCTATTTTGGCATACATATCAACGATGTATTGATGATATAGTTTACCACATCTCAAGGTATAATTTTGTTCTTGTGGACGAACCATCAATCGATACGAATAAAAATTCATGGCACTAACTTTTTTCTGTACATGTAGACCTGAAAATAAGTGCAAAATGTGACTTTAGAAAATTATACAAATGAAATGTCAACACACTGAAAATAGGTAAATTATTTACCTGTTCGTGGATCAATCATTGGTATATTGATATGGTAGCCATCGTCACCTTTCCAATGCAATATTGGGTATTGTAATGCATCGTAACTACGATGAAGTTCCGAAACACGATGAAGTACAATATCACGGGATTGAAACTGATCACCAAGAATTACAATTGCAACCTCATCAATTATCTGTGCATTGAATCGCCTTGCATGCTCTCCGAAAGGTGTTCTATCAGCCCTTATTACGATTTTGTGATTATCAGATGGCACACGATCGAGAGCAATTTTGAACAATTGAACTAATGCGTTATGCTGATGGAAAAGCCTTTGTAGCTCACGAATAATTTCTCGTCTTGTATTCGAAACAATTGCACAAAGTTGATCCAATTCACGTTTTTTCATCACCAATAAAATAAATTTGCAAAAATTGATGATCAGCGTCGGGTATGGCAATAACGAACCAGCTTGATGATAAATTCTGGCCCTGAATCTGTAACATGTATGCAATTTTAGGTAGATGTTGGATCAGAATTTTTAAAACTATCGAATACTTTATGATTCAGATTGATATAAACATGGGACAATCCTGTTGAAGTATTTACCTTAAACGTCGGCATAAAATTATCTCTAATAATTTTAGTAGCACCAAAAGAAGTCATTTGAAATGTCGAATTGTATTGTTGTGACTCAAAAAGTGCTTCCAAGTTTGAGATGTCCCAAAAATACATGAATACAATGGTTCGGGTGGAGTTTCTAATGCTGGAAATCTCACTTTGCCATTAGCACAACACATTCCAGGCGTTTCACCTGGAAAGTTAGCCGCATCACAATGTGGACATATTGCGTCCATCATTCCAATGTATCCGTACATACTATAATCAATCTGACTGTTGTAATTAAAAGCAGCATGCATCATTTCAGCCAAAACAGCACGACGTATTCGTGATCGCCGTGCAAGATTCAGTACAGGTACAGGGTCAACAGATCTATTTCGTGCATTACGTTCACGCTGCGATGCATTAGCTTGTGCGCGTTCATCTGCAGTCTGTGATCGTCTTAGTAATGCCACATCATTTGCATTACGCGTTCGCCGACCTATATTTGCTCTTCTGGCTCGTGGCATTTTTACTTCATATAAAAAAGAATAAATCAAATTAAAAACAAATTGATACATTAATAGTGGTGTATCAGTATTTATACATGTGCGTATATGTGTGTATGGAAATATATATGACTGCATACGTCAATTTATATAAAAATGTCATTAAATAATTCATTTTTAAATCGACGTGCTTCCATCTGTTACAAAAGAATAAAACACCCGTATGCACACAATATGTTTACATACATGTAATTCAATTCTACAGTTAAAACTTACCATTTGTGTAAATGCGTTTGACAATTTAATTCAAATAAAGCCTGTAAACGATATGAAACATCGACGGCTAGCTAAAAAACTGAGAAAAGTACACGCACACATATACATAGTACATTTGAACAATTCAAGACTCACCGTTTGTATGAATACAAAAATATAAACACAAAGCAATAATTATCCCTGACAATTTGCTTTAATCGAAGCACGTCCAAAATGAAATGACCGCATGAATGACATAACAACATGCTTGCCTGTCAACACTGAAAAAAGTTTCAATTTGACAGCAAAATCCCCATTAACAAAATTATCCGCCATTTATTGAATTCATTTGTTACAAAAAATGTGATAAATGAAGAACCGCTCGACCGATTTTGTGCAAACTTCACATAAACCATCTACTAAATAGTCCGAACAAAGCCTAAACATTTGGTTTGGATAGGTGAGCCCGTTCTTGAGTTATAAAATTACAACGAAAAGTGGCATTGATTTTTATATATAGAGATTTGCTATTAACTCCTTACAACCTCGTGGATTGGGAGATCCTGTGGATGGTCAGGGTGGTGTAGTTTTATCCACTCACGTGCCGTTGCTTCTTGGAGTCTTACCTCTGGAGGTGGTATTATGCTGATCAGATGCAACCAGGGGACTGGGGTGGATTTTAGGGTGCCAGTTATTACTCTCATACACTCGTTCAGATGAACGTAGATTTTTCTAGTGTGAGCACTACGTTACCACACTGGAGCACAGTACTCAGCGACATGGTAAACCATGGTGAGAGCGGTTGTTCGTAGTGAGTCCGCATCAGCTCCCCAAGAAGTACCAACTAGCTTCTTCATGATGTTGTTTCGGGTTTTAAGTTTGTGACTTGTGTTTTCTAGGAGTTTTTTTTAATATTATGGAACGGTCTAAGGTCGTACCAGATATCAAAGCACCATAAAAATTCCGTTCAGGCACAATATTTTAGCAGATCTATCAGCTTCATGAGCAGAAGTAAAGGAATTGAGTTACAAAACTTTGGTCAGACCATTGCTTGAATATGGTAGTGTAGTATGGGATCCACATTTTGAGTATCAAGTACAGGAGTTGAAGAGGCTGCGAAGAAGGACTGTTAGATTTGTTTCTGGAAATTATGGCAGAACGCAATCAGTAACAGATGTGAAAAAAAAAATAGCTGGAATGGGACTCATTGGAAGACAGAAGGAGAGAGATGAGGGTCATGGGAGTGTACAAGGCGTTTATTGGTGATGAGGCATGGAAAGAAATTGTCGTAACAATTAAAAGTAATGCATGAAAGGGAAAAGATGACCATGACCACAAGCTGACACTCGATATCAGGCACAAGGGTGTGGGAAGATTCTCTTTTTTAGATAAGGGTGTCGGGGATTGGAATAAGTTACCAAGAGAAATGACGAATAAATGGAAAAAAATTGAAAGAATTTAAAGTTATAATTTGTATAGGGTAAATGTAGGTGGGTGCAGAAAAAGGGGAAGATGGGTGTTTAGGGAAATTGCCACCGGAGCGTGCGCTCCATTCCAATTTAATTTGATGTAATTTAATTTAATCAAAGTCCAATGTAAGCCAGCCCCGTGGTCGTGATCTCCATCAAGCAGTGTGATATCACGATGCCTGGCGCTCAACTCCATCTGGTTCTAGTCTCTGTGGTCAGAAGTTTCGCCACTAAGGATTAACTTTTCCAGTGGGCTAGCTGAGTCGATGGTCTACGCTTCCAGGCAGCATTCTTGACGCCCTTGTCAAACCTAGGCTTTCTCCCTCTCCTCACTTTATCTGATAATGGAACTCCCTAGCCTTAACGACAACGACAGGGTAACTACGTGAAATCTGCCTGATTTCAAAGCACAATAAAAAAATTGCACTTAATGCGGACTGCTGACAGATGTGAAAACTGAACACTATGAATGTTGAGGTGCTGTTCCAGACCGGCACGTGGAGATTACCACTTCATCTGAACTGATGATGCCCTACACTACAAGAGCGAAACGCGTCCGGGGAATAAAATAAAGCTAAATTCACCAAACTGTTGTTTTTAGTTATTTATAAAATTGTTGTTTAATAACTGCGGAAATATGACCGATTACCAGATTAATATTGAACATTACCTTGGGGCAACCAATTTTTTTCATGTTCACCGTCGGTTTTTGTTCCCCTGGACTTCGTCGTTAATCCTGCCACTTTAAAGTAAATGTCCTTTGATAGTCGGTACAGTTCAGTTTGTATGGCGTGAAGTTGTTCTGTACGATGCAAACAGACACACGAATGGTACAATTGTGATCAACACCAACTCAAAACATAGACTTGTGTTGTCCAGTCTGAAATCCACTTTCTGATGAATCAGCTTCGGCTCAGCTAACCAGAATCCAATTTCTTTTTTTTTTTTTTAATATTTTAATAGGTACATGAATTCTGTTTTGGCGACAGAATAACCATCTCCAGGTATCAATATGGCCATCACTTTACTGTTGTTGAGGGAGAGAATAAAGCATTATTTGGGAAACAGAAATGAAGCTGCAACTAATTTCAGAACAGTTGACGACAAACTGCATCAGGGAATCTGGAAAAAATATTAAAATTTATTTATATAACTTATTTGTACGTGTTTCGTGAATAATTATGAAAGGAAAAGGACGGGACAACAGCGAATGCTTTATTTAATTTCTATTAAGACTGCGAACTTTGGATGTAGGTATTAGTATATAAGATTAGGGTTGCGGCGGTGGTCATTGCTTGACATCCGCGTATGAGGCTGTTTTGCGGAAGCGGATGTGGAAAAATAAATTTATAATTATGTAGATTTTAATATTTTATCAAAAATAAGCTTAAAATAAGAAGTAACTAATTCTCCTTTGGCATAAGCAAAGTGTATTTACACCTAATATTATATTCTGCCTGATCTGTAAACATCAAAATACTTCGAATAATTTAACGAGCGAATAAAATTATTTGCGTGACCACGCGCGCTTCAACAATACAGTATTTGTGATACCAACTTCTCGACTCGACTAATACAAGGCCACGCCACCGCACATCTCCGTGCCCGCCACCCGCCTTCCCACCGCTCTAGCGGCACATTCACAGTACAACTAGTAGGACCTACGGTGATCCAGTTTTCCGATAGACGGCTCTTGAGGGTCCGTCAAAGGGGTTAGAGACTACATGTAGGACTTGTTGGACTTCTTTACATCCAAAACGAGTCCTTGTCGTCCAATATGCTATAGCGTTGGATCTTATTTGGAGGAAGCTCCCTACAAGTGTGTGATATGGACATTGTTGCGCCGGTAGAAAGTACGAGG
>JARYHS010011700.1:0-12999 GCA_031002005.1 Vandiemenella viatica
GGAGGGTGTGTGAAGTCCTCTTGGAGGGAATAGTGTATGCATTACATGCCACGTGCTACGTATCTTTTGTAGAGTAATAAGGAACTTTCAGTGATAGCCGGTGAGTGGCGCCTGCGCATGTGGAACAGCACAGCAGACGAGTAGCTCTGGACACCTACCTTCCAGGCCCACCAACTCACTCGAGAGTGGAGGGCGGGTAGCATAGGCCTAAGGCGCAGGAGAGAAAGGACGCAATACGAAATACAGAAACACTTGGCAGAACAAAATAGATAGATAATATTTGACTATGTGATCAATTACTCTCAGTTCATACTCTGCTAACATTAAAATGGCGAAATGCATGTAGGTTTTAAAAGTAGAATAATTTATAGACTCGATGGAATCAATAGTAATAAATCGCCAGCTTGGTCATCGGATCTATAGTTCTATGACGTCACGACCCCATATTAGTTCGGTGGGCCAGTAGCGACCAGAGATACCATCACTTTATATCCATAGATAACGCATTTATATCAGTCTATGAATGAAGGTTGACGTTTTATCATTTCTCTAATGGCTCATCATGTTTGAAATTGGAAACCAGCCACAAGGAAATATATATATTTCGTTTGAATCCACATATTAATTATTAGCTGCTTTTACTTTACTTTTATTGTTCTCATACAGGTAAATTTATTATATTGTCTATCGATAATGTGACTGGTATATCAAATGTTTTTGTAGTAGTTCAAGATTGTTTCCATTTAAAATAAAGTCAACTTTCAAGTTAGTTTTAAATTTACTTGCTGAATCGAACGTGGTGGAACCAAAAAAAGTAGAGCATTACACCACTTAAAACTTAACAGTAGTTCTATTTAATTAAGCAAATACGAATAAACGATTTAGAAAAACATTGCACTCAGCCAACAATATTTTATGGCCTTAGAATTTTTTATTTTTTTTATTTTTTTAACTGCTTAAAGTCTTTTAACAGCGAGGTCTTTAGAGACGGGAAATGACGGGGGCAAGGAATGGGAAAGAATTCGGCCGTGGCCTTTTGAAGGAAGCATCCCGGCATTCACCTGGAGTGATTTGGGGAAACCATGGAAAAACCGAATCAGGATGCCTGGACGGGGATTCGAACCGCCGTCCTCCCGAATGCGAGACCAGAACGCTAACCGTTACACCATCACTCTAGGTGGGCCTTAGAAGATTTTTACATTCGGTGTAGATGTTTTAGATTAACTATCAGCCGATAAACATTCCATCGTAGTAAGTTGAGAATTATGTAAAGCTTTATACCAATACAAAATCAAGATTATAACAATTAGCAAATACGAATAAATGAACTGTCAGAACACCGCTTTCGAACCGTCATATTCTGTTTGAAACATGAAGATGTGATTAACCAATAAAGTACAGTAAAAACGCCAGTGCTTATACATACCTCAGAGCTACTGATAGCACTTTGATAAAGCAAAAAACAAAGAAATAAGGTAATTTAGAACACCGTCGATAAATAATATTAACTAACTTTTAAGCCAACAATATGTGACGTGTTGATGGTAGTCTTCTGGAAACTCATTTTTTATATTTTTTATTTGTTACATTTTCTAACAATTGTTATATAACAAAACTCATGAAGTTTATTTTGCACCGAGGTAATCTTTGTATACATTTCCGCTCTACATCGTTCCATTGCACAATCCTCTTCGTAATTTACCACTAAATTTAAACCAAATGCACGGGTAACGCCACTTCTCGGCTTGCTAGAATAGCAACATCTATGGACAGAGAATACAACGAAATCATCTAAATAAACTTATAATTAATATGTGGAGTAAAACGAAATACGTGGTTTTACTAATGGTTAGTCTGCAATTTAAAATATACTGCACCATTACTCAACGTTAAATTGATAAGCTAACTTCTTAGTTTGCAACAACAGCTACATATATGTACGCAGAGTCAAATGATATCTGGTCGTTGCTAGCCCGCCAACAAACCACGGGTGCGTGATGTCAGAACGTTACAGACATAAATACCAAAGTGCTCTTTTATTAGTATTAATTACCATAGTGAAATTAGATGCCGATTTCTAAGCCACCGAATAGAGAACCAAGCAATGAAAGAATATTAGCTTGGGATAAGAGAGTGTAACATGATATCGAGTGGATCAAGCCAAAACGAGGGTCTCCACTCTTCCCTGCAGTTTTTTTTAAGGAAGATTGTGGTATCTAGGCTTGGTACCTTTGTCTCTTCCTCACCACTTCTGATAGCACTCTTTGCTAGACAGTGTGCCTCTTTCTTTTCCTGGCAGGCCAACTTGTGCTTTTATCCATATGAATACAACTTCTTTGCTTAGATTGGTGATTTGACTGCAGGTCCGTATGATCTTCATTATCAAAAATCATTTATATTGTTATTTTTTAAAGATAAGATTTTCTGCTGGTATGATCTGCAGTCCGTTAGTATTAGAATGGTCCTTTTTTACGACTGTAATCCATATTCCATGGCTTTTGGGATGGCCAGCACTTCCGCTGTATAATCTGAGACTCCCTCTCCAAGCTGATACATTCTCGAAGCTATTCCTTCAGAGTACTATAGGCACAGCCTACAGCCCTGCCTGCCTTAGCCTCCCTCGTCCCTATAGATTAGAGTAGCCTGGGGCCATTGTGCCAGATATCTCTTCACTAATCACTAATTGTAGACTAATTTCAAAATTTTCACTAAATGGCGCATCAAAACGGACTGTAAGGTTCACAGTAATTTTCTCATAATTTACTTCGAAGTGAGATTGTTGGCTAGTTGTATACACATATTTCTGGTATTGCTTCATTTTCTGGAAGGCGGTTGCGTATATGGGTGGCTTTTTGTGTCTCCAATATCGTTCGTGAGCACATAATTAACCGAATTCCTCGATATTTTTGATAAGTTTGCTGTTCTCAACTTGCATGTGTTTTATCAGGAATTTATATGCAAGAAATTCCCACCTGATGTGAAGAGGGTGTAACGTGTTCTCACGCTATTCGTGTTTGTATAGTTAAAAGTTCGTTGAAGCAATGGTGCAGCTGCACTTCCTAACACGATTTTTCTTAAGCTTTCTTCCACCACTAATTACTCTTTTAATTAAAGGTTCGTTTTGCCGTGCGGTCGCCAGTCTTTCGGCTATGCTAATTGGTTAATTAAAGTCACAGAAGAAATAACACATGTGTACTAGTTTTCGTAGATTTATTCCTCTGAGACCACACAGTCCACAAGCATGCCACCAGACAATAATACTAATGTTTCTTCGTCACCGAAGATAGCAGATTCAAGTACAGTCAAAAGATAAATAAGCAGTGAGCACAATTCTCGAAACTAATTAACAAACAATCGCCATAGTCCGATTCTGCAGTAGTTTACTAAACACAGTTTATATTGAATCAGGTCACTCGGAAGAACCTTCATAGTCCCACATATACTTTAGCACACATCCCACAGCGTTCTTTAGTACGGAACACACGCCAAGCGGCCGTACGATGTATTCACAGGATAAACACACTGCCGTAAACCTTCCGCTCCCGCCGGCTGTTTCCGTACGTTACCACTGACAATCACTGACTCCCCACTCACCGCGCTCGGCGCTCGCCCACCGCCAAAGACCTTACATACCTCTCAGATTACACTATCCACTCCAAATATAACCGTAACGTTCATGGTTACGTTACACCCCCACCGTTACAATGTGGCAAAAGTCGGCATTGACAAAGCACCGACTTTTGTCATCACAAACCACACTTGTTCACATATACATAGAAACATTTTACAAAAAAATACAAGATTAAATGTTTACCAAACAAAAGGGAAGTCTGGGTGGCTGCTTGCTTATCCTTAAACTAACATAATTACATACACATTAAGAATAACACACACAGTCTGAAACTGCATGAAACAAATCATCAAACCTTTCAATGTCCGTATGCCCTTGCTTAGATCCATGACATATAACCAAGAAATTACAAATTGAGTTACAATATATTTTGACAACAATTTTTCCTCTCTTTTTCTGATGTATGACACATGCACTGAATCGTGCATTGTTTACTTCGACAGTGCACTGACAGTGTGCCCTGCTCAGGCAGGTGCCTCATTCACTGACTGTTGTACACCAACACTGATCACTCCACACGCGGAAAGACGCAAACTGACATTACGCTGCGCCACACTTAAATCATCTTAACACTTTCATGAAAGGAAAAGGTAAGTCACAATAACCAACTCCTTCGGCTGTGACCAAAACGGTGATACCCTAACCAAAACAAACAGTGTGCGGGTCGCTAATCTGCGCACAACCGCAACAGACATTTGATACAACAACTGTAAAATACCATAGTAAAATAATTGTGAAGACAAAAAACCTAAAAGCCTAAACCTATCATAACGCTAAGGTATTTATGCATGGATGTTTCAATCATGCGTAGTGAGGCAACTGAAGACTGTACCTCACCCCCTCTACCTAATGTACCTACTTCTTTTTCTTTACAATATTCCTTCCTTCACCAAACAGCTTTAAACCCCGCTTCTTCTTTCGCTTCTTCCAACTCTCTTCTCTTCTTCCCTCTTTCTTCTTATTTACATTCTTTGCTTCATCATATAAGCGTAACTTCTTCCTGCGTCTCTTCCAACTTTCTTCTCTTCTTCTCTCCTTTCTCTTATTTACATTCTTTGCTTCATCATCTAACCGTAACTTCTTCCTGTGCCTCTTCCAACTTTCTTCTCTCAGACAATACCATTCTTCTGGCTCTACATAGTATCCTCTATTCTGCCTAGTCTCTTTCTTCCCATTAATTACCTTCTGTTTTGTGTCTTTACATAATGGATAGTTCTCATTTACCATCATACAATGTTTCACTTCGAGATTCCCTTCCGGCAAAGTTCAGCTTCACTGTTTCTGTCTCCTGAAGTGTTTCTTTCACCTCAAGGACTGCTTCTCGCTGTCTTCCATCTTCTTCTACTGACCTTATTTCTTCTTTTACTACAGTATCTTTCTTAACAATTTTGTCGTCAGTCACACAAGCCTTCTCCTGCTATCTGGCTCACAAACATCATTTTTATTCACAGTTTCTCTTCCATTTGATCTATAAGTTAGTTCTGAAATTATCTTTGCCTTTTCTTGTCCGAACCACCTTATCTCCTTCCAACTTGACCACTCTTCTGACGAGTCATCACTCTCCTCCTCATGAATGCGCGCTTTAGCGATGAACAGTTTAGCATAATCTCCGACATTCGTCCAGATCACTCTTTCCTCTCCTTGATCGTTTGTAATTGGTTCATTAGAAATCTCATCTTCATCTCGCCCCCTCGTATTGTCTTCTGGTTCTTCTTTTGATAGCCTCGTATCGTCTCCTGTCCCCGCTGAGGCTGAAGCAGTGACAGGCACTAGTTTACCTGTGGTGCACTCTCCACCACGGCCACCTGCACCTGATTTACTGACTCTCTCGGGGCCAATCGTCTCCAGTTGGTCCATTATATTCACCTCTAAATCCTCCTCCCCCTGTTCCACGACCACGTCCAAATCCTCCTCTTGCCCGCGGTTATTGTAGCCGCCTCGATTCCTGTTATCAAAATGATTGTAGCTCTCCTGCTGCTGATGTGAATTACTTCTGTCCCCTTCCGATTGCGATTTCTCCGCGTAATGTGTGGGTGTCCTCACCCCATATTCTTTTGCTCTTATACTTTTCTCTTGTTCGTCCAGCCGACCCAACATCTTTACCGCCTCGTCAATGGTACATATATTGTGACTGACAAATACAAGCTGTGTCGACTCGGGCAAACGCGCACTAATCATCCGCACATATTCCCCTTCACTAAATGGTGAACTTAAATGTTTACAAGAATTAACACACTTCAAGAAAAAATTTTGCTGAGTGCCACCACCCGGCGAGTATGGTTTTCCCATCATTAAATTCCGCCGAACAGCAATTTGCCGGTCGATGGACCAGAAATGTTCCAAAAAAGCTGACTTAAACTCCTCAAACGTCTCGCAATTATCTGCAGCCCGTTCTCCCCACATTCGGGCATTCCCCTTGATATGTTTACTGAACATTTCTATCTTCTTTCTTTCTACGGCCCTACAGAACGGCCCAAAATTTTCAAACTTCTTCACAAAATCAACTGGGTGTATCCCCCCATTATCACAAAAGTCCTCCCAGTCCACTTTCTCTTCTACCATGCACGCAGTGAGCGCATTCACATTTGGCAAGATTTGACATTTGACAACCTCTTCTCGCACAACTTGTGGAACTCGTAACTTTAGACTTTTTTCAATTTGCTTCTCTTGTAACTGTAACTTTTCATTCACCCACACTGCAGTGGAAGCCTTAACCTTTTCCACCTGACACGACAATTTCTCTACGCCGACTGTTAAATGGTCAACTTCTTCTTTTACTCCCGTGTATTTTTCGGTAAGGGTTTCTCCTAAAGTCTCACCTTCGACAATCTTTCATCATGGTTATCTTCTATAAGCTCGACTGTTTCTTTTAGGGATTCCATATTTTGGTGCAAAACACTAGTTACTTGTTCGCAGTCTGAACGATACTGAGTCAATTTACCCGATATTTCAGCAGTTTGTTGCTTACAAAGTTCCCTATACTGGGTCAATTCTTCTCTAAACCGCCCTAGTCGCGATTCAAAAGCATCCCGAAGACATTCGATACTCCTCCTTATTTTCATTAATTTAGATTCAAGCAAATACTATTTTCATTTAATTTGGATGCAAGTGATTCATTTAATCTGGATTCAAGTGAAATACTATTTTCATTTAATTTGGATTCAAGTGATTCATTTAATCTGGATTCAAGTGAAATACTATTTTCATTTAATTTGGATTCAAGTGAAATACTATTTCATTTAATTGGATTCAAGTGAAATACTATTTTCATTTAATTTGGATGCAAGTGATTCATTTAATCTGGATTCAAGTGAAATACTATTTTCATTTAATTTAGCTTCAAGAAGGGACTGAATTGACATGACAAATTGTCCCTGGAAAGCACGAAACATTTCCGATATGGACGCCTCATTACTTTCCCTAACACTTCTCTTAACTTGTCAACTTCTGATTCACTAGCAAAACTCGTCATCGACACAGTAAGGGAGGACTGATTAATGTCTACACTGGGTGCGTCACCAAGGGACTCACCTCCCAGCACCATCCCTCCATTCACCCCACCCTCTAGCTCAGATGCCATATTACGAAATTATTTCACACAACAAATTTAATCTTCCGTTGTAGAAAAGACAAGAAGTAACCAACGCCGTCAATCCAGCAAACAGAATACACCAGTATACATTAGCACAGAAAAAAAAGGTAAAATTCTGTTTCCAAATCTCTTAACTATCAAACAAGATATACACCATGTCATAAATACACTTTCAATTGAATACATACACTACTATCAATGACCAAAAAGGTTACGGAAACTCTAAAATATTTTTTTTTATTTTATTTTTTTTCCTTGAAAAATAATTTGCTAAGCAAATCTAACACCGTTGTCCGGCTTTCAACTTTAATAAGTTAACGAAAGAAAAGGAAAAAAACCTCTGTGTTACTCAATATGCAAAATAATAATTATTATTTTTTTTCTTAAAAAAATCGCGAATTATTCGTGCCGGTTTGTGCTTTTACAAAGACTGAAAAATAAATCTTGCACTTCTTTGGAAAATCAACAACAAAATCTACAAATTAATTCGTAAACAGAAACTGACATAACTTGACCCAAAACCGAATAACATTATGCTTGCATGCATAAAATTTGCAATCCGCATAGTCAGTAGCTCATTTGAAGATTCCTTAATGCAAAAGAAATAATTACTACCGCGGAAATGTGATTCCAATCGAAACAGTATATTTTTTTTTATTATTATTATTATTATTTTAATGTCAGTTTGTGTCTTTCTTTAACTAAAAAAATTGTTCGCACTTTCCTTTCGAAGAATCTCAGTTGCTGACCGCGCTGCCGTCGACCGCAATGACGCCGCGCCGCTTCTGCGTGCCCGCGTTGTTCCGCTGTCGCGTCTCTCCGCTGTACCGCTTTGCCCCGGTGTCGAGTTGTTGCTCTGGTGAGGCTTCCCGTCAGACTGCGTTGTTCGGTTCCGATCGTGAAAGCTCGGGTCCTCTCGTTTATTACATTGTTGTGTACTCGCCGCCTCGAAGTAGCCGTACCATCGCCGATTGTTGTCTTCCCGCTCTACTCACTGCTTATTATTTCCAGCACTTTTTTTTTTTTTTTTTTTTTTTTTTTTTTTTTATTAATCACTGTCCGTCCTTAACAATTTTAACTGCAACTTGTCCTGTCACGTTGAGCCATGTAACGTGTACTCACGCTATTCGTGTTTGTATAGTTAAAAGTTCGTTGAAGCAATTGTGCAGCTGCACTTACTAACACGATTTTTCTTAAGCTTTCTTCCACCACTAATTATTCTTTTAATTAAAGGTTCGTTTTGCCGTGCGGTCGCCAGTCTTTCGGCTATGCTAATTGGTTAATTAAAGTCACAGAAGAAATAACACATATGCGTACTAGTTTTCGTAGATTTATTCCTCTGAGACTACACAGTCCACAAGCATGCCACCAGACAATAATACTAATGTTTCTTCGTCACCGAAGATAGCAGATTAAAGTACAGTCAAAACAACTAAATAAGCAGTGAGCACAATTCTCGAAACTAATTAACAAACAATCGCCATAGTCCGATTCTGCAGTAGTTTACTAAACACAGTCTATATTGAATCAGGTCACTCGGAAGAACCTTCATAGTCCAACATATACTTTAGCACACTTCCCACAGTGTTCTTTAGTACGGAACACACGCCAAGCGGCCGTACGATGTATTCACGGGATAAACACACTGCCGTAAACCTTCCGCTCCCGCCGGCTTTTCCGTACGTTACCCCTGACAATGACTCCTCGACTCCCCGCGCTCGGCGCTCGCCCACCGCCAAAGACCTTACATACCTCTCAGATTACACTATCCACTCCAAATATAACCGTAAACGTTCATGGTTACGTTACAAGTTGTTGGAGATGTATGTTATATTGAATGCATAGAGACGACTTGCTTATTCATTATCTTGCTTTAAAAACTTACACTCCAGGGTAGATATTCAGACCGGCATACAAGCAATAACTCTGAAAAGAGGCAATCCTGAGATCACCCGTATGACAGTGCCGAAAATTAAAGCATTTGTGGGCCGAGAATGTTTTATATGTGACCTCATCCACTTGGAAGTGTGTAAAAAATATGAAAGATTTTGTTACTGTTCAAAACTACGGCCAGCTAAAAAATTTATACTTTGTGTTTGAAAATATGGCTAATTGAAATAAGTGTGGAATTAACTACAGATAAATTACTGCACTTGTTAGTTACTATATCTGAACTCTGGTCTGCATTCGTGAGGACTCGTGGTTCAAATCCTCCGTCTGGCTGTAAAGATTTCGGTTTCCATGGTTTCTCCAAATCACTCCAGGCGAATGTCGGGATGCTTCGTTCAAAAGGGCCATGGCCGAATTCCTTCCCGTTCCTTGTCCCCAGTCCCATCACGCCTCTAATGACCTCGATGTCGATATAATGCTTTTCCGTGGTACGATATGTATATGACGCGCTATGTTTTGCTAAGAGACTGGCAGCAATGTGGTATTGCGAATTTTATTTTGGTGTCAGTACAAGTGGTATCGAACACATGATGCCAAGAGCGGAGCGCATTGACCGCAAGTAATTCCTCTTATTTTCTTACTTTTTCTGTTTATTATTTCAAAAACTAGACGTGTTTTTCTTTTTAAGAACTGTAGATGCGAATTAGGAAGATTCCGAAAATAGTGATTTTTTTATCGTCCATATTAAACTACTTCTCATCCGGTAAGGAAAACGAATTATTTTATCTCATTTTAGATTTAATATGATGTAACATACTAAGAAATCAGTCAAAATGATAGCGTAGAAATAGCGGGATGCAGACCCCCAAACCGGCAGGTGCGATCAGTTCTTCCCTTGGAGCCGCCTAAGGGGCCATATGAGCATTCCGAAGATAGAAAGAAAGAATACAAAACCTTGTTTCCTTCATGCGGTCATTACGGCCCAAATATGTAAGAAGTATTTCCCTGCAGTCAGCAGGGTCGCGTCTTAGTGAGTATTATTATTTCAAAGCGAATCGTGTGCTAGTTGGTTGTCATAACATCTGCAGCGACAGAGTGCGTGCCATACCCGAGAATCGCCTTCACCGTGATGGTGAGGGTGAAACCCGTTTAGGCATACTCTTCCGAAAGACACCATCAACAGTGTCGCATGCGATCCATTCGAACTACGAATAGGTTCGCGATTTAACCTAGGACTTTGCTTCACGATCTGCTGGTTAGGAATCGTGCGGGTTATTTTTTTTTGCAAACTAAACACCACGTAGTGCTTGAGTTCGTCTTTACTGAAGCATCCTGTAATGCTAATCAATTCCTGGATCAGGACGTTCCATTCGTAGTATGTTAAAACAATTTTATTGTGTCCCACTTTTTCCAGAACAACAACAGGTTCAAACTCGTGTTTGGACGATAACCCTATCGTCAAACGTTTCGTATCACCAGCGTTGAGTTGGTAGACAGAGGAGAACAACATCACAAGACGAGACATGGCTGCAAACTGACGCCGGGTGGAGTTGCAGCACACGTGCACGGCGACTTGAGCGCACACCTGCGCGCCAGATGTACGTGGCGGCGCTTGGCGTGGGAAGACTGCGTCCCCGATGATAAATGTGGCGCAGCTGGGAGGGGTCGCGACTGAGTAATGGCTTCCGGCTGCCGCGCCGCGAGGGGAACGCTTGGCGTGGGAAGATTGCGTCCCCGATGATAAATGTGGCGCAGCTGTGCCGGATGTACGCGGCGGCGCTTGGCGTGGGAAAACGGCGCCCTCCGATAATTAATGGCTTCCGGGTGTGGCGCAGCTGTACGCGGCGGCGTGGGAGCCTTTGATAGCGTGGGAAGCGCTTTGCGTGATAACGCAGTGCGTCCCCCGATGATAAATGTGACGCAGCTGTGCGCGGCGGCGTGGGAGCCTTTGATAGCGTGGGAAGCGCTTTGCGTCCCCGATAATTAATGGCTTCCAGCTGCGCGCGGCGGCGCGGCGGCCGGCTGCAAGGGGAGCGATAATTAATGGCCTTGTTGACAGGTGTTGACATGACTAATGGCTTCCGCCTGCGAGGCCTGACGAACACCTGCGCGACGTGGGGGGTCTGGCGGCACGTGCGCGGCGGGGGGAGGGGAGGGGGGAAAATCCAAGATGGCGCCGCACATATGTTTACCCCCTACTACAGACCACTAGCGTTTCTGTGTGGTAGTAACCTAAAGTCTCCTACTGTGCACTATGGTGGTTGTGTATCAGTAGATTGAAAGTAGTCTACCGAGGGTATTTTCATATTTCGCCCAAAGACATTTGTGTCACTGTATTTAATTTTGCAGCCATAAATACCCTGTGCAGATTACAAGTGTTTGTTTGTAATATTAGCTTCGAGTCCCATGTTGCACTATGGTGGTTGCATCTCGGTAGCAACCAATAAAAATTCTTTACTAACACGAACGAAGTCGTGGGCACCAGATAGTATAGTATTAAATATATTTTAAATCAATTAATTGTTGTTATACCTAATTTTCTGTCCTAGGCAATGAAACGTCATTATCTGAAATATCATGGAGCCAACGAAACACATTTTACCGTAAACGTTTCCTCTCTCTGCGTACATTATAGAGCGAAACGTCTATCTCACAATTTTAGAGAAACAGTTTTGCCATCCAGATGAATGGAACAGCTAACAAAGCATAATGGTACATTATATTGCTACTTTTCATCGCACTGAGAATGAATTGACCTTTTGCCCGAAAAATCAATAAAACTTGAACGAGGAATGCAGTATCATTTTTTTCCTCCTATCTAATATTTATTTAAATTGCTATTTTAGGTATGAAGGGGCGTGAACGTTAGCACAGTTCGTCGGATTTTTTTATTGCTAAAAGTGGTGAATAATGAAATCGTTTCAATTTTGAATTGAATTGCGATGGAGCGTATGCTCCGATGGCAATTTCCCTAGTCTTCTAATTATATTTTCCTCAGTATTTATTACTATGGTTATCTTATATACTTCAAATATTAAATTTTTTTCCAGCTACTTTTTCTATTAACGAATTTTAATTTTAAATTCGTTCTGCGTTTGTTTGTTTGTTTTTTTTTTTTTTTAATTTATTGATCACTTCCCTAGCTAAATTATTCTAATCCCTGACACTCTTACCTACAAAAGATAATTTTCCTATTCCCTTATACAAAAAATTAATGAATCGGTTTTTATCATTGCTAATTTGTTTTTCTTAAAGGTGGTGTTGCATATACCCCTCGCTGAGCCTCTAACTGTTTGGACTAAATTTCATTGTGGAATTCCAAGACGATTTCTCAATTGTTCGATTAGGAAAGCATGCCAAAGATATTGTGCGTAGTTAAAGGTAAGGAGTGGGGGTAGACTTTATGGATCGTCTATATCGATGTGATTGGAGACAAGGTTAAGTTAGTCCGATAAGCTCATTTGCAAGATCTAGTCAGTCTGTTTTTTTTACTCTTTACGCTTTTATTTGTGTAAAATTAATACTTCACTTTGATTTGGTAATCCTCTGGGGACAACTGTCAGATGTACACCGAAAAATTCAGCGAATTAATAAAAGTGAAGTTAAATTGAGGAGACGTTCTTGTCACAACAAGATATTTTCAGGGACCGAGAAGGATGGTTTTGTCAAAGTATCATCTGCAATCAGCAGATGAAGTAATTAAGCAGGTAAATAATTTGTTCATTTTAGGCCTCGACAAAGCTGGTGATATCGATTTCTCAAAGGAGTAATGACTAATATATTACCCAAACGTCTGTGAGACCGAATAGCCTACTTTCATTGCTTATGTAATACAAATACTGTTTCCTTTATTTCCGGCTTAAAACAACAACTCAGAATATGTATT
>JARYHS010011701.1:0-13001 GCA_031002005.1 Vandiemenella viatica
AGACGTCTGCACAGGTCGGCTGACGGTCAGCCAACCTGTACAGATGTCTCCACACCTGATGAAGACGACGGAGCTATTCGTCGAAATATCGTGTTTTCAAAACACTATCCGGCGTTACACCCGTGAAAACTTCATTTCAAATATAATGTATCCACAGTCTCACAACATGCCAATCATTTGTTATTTTTATTTTGCTTTGATTAGTTATAAGTGCTATGGAAAATGGTAACAATATTTCAAAACTGATTTGTAGTTTGTAGGGGTTTCCGCAAGCTGTAGTTTGTGTACTCTTTGGGTAGCGTTAACTAATCTGATAAGAATCTTTGGCCTCAATAGTAAAAGCTGACCGGGCGATCATATTATGTTCAGACCTAACTCATAAATATGGGTTATGTTTAATTTGCATTGTTTGAGAACTATATTATGATGTGAAATATTTACGAGCTTGTTATAATACATTGCGGGAGTTTGAATGTTAATTTCAAGAAACTGAGATAAATAAAGCAAGTGATGCTTTGATCGGAACAGCTATTTTATTTATAGATTTAACATCAATTCCTACCATTTTTGGCGGGTATAAGTGTCTAACAATATTCTAATTCAAATTTGAATGAGCTGCAATTGAATGTATTTCGGATCTACCTCGTATCCAAAAATCGATGCGTTCACAGTTGATGGGGAAATACGAGAATATTAACTTACGTAATAATAAAGAGGCTGTCTTGTGATGGTAGACAGCAAATTTTTCCATACTAATTAGTGGTAAGCTCATATGGTAACTTGGACATTGTTGAAACACAGATTGCTAGATTTTCAGCGCAATAAAAAGAGGTACAACTGATCTCCATGCAACGTCCAGAAGCTGAGATACCTGGAAGCAATCAAAAGCGAACTTCGCTTCAGCACTGTTCCACTGAAACCACTCCTCTTCTGTCACAAGAACCTTGTGGTGGATACCTTAGTGGGCAAACCACATTACAATTATCTTTCATACCTTTATGATGAATAATTGTGGATTTTTAATTTTAATTTATATGAAGGAGTGGAAATTTATTAATTTAGCAAGAATCTCGACGTTAGTTGGAATTTAGGAAAAATTGTCACAATATGACATTTATTTTCTTATCACTGGCGATTACAAGTCTGAGCGAATTTACCGTTAACATTAACACAAATTGGCAAAATCATAAAAGCAACGCTCAGAGTTACAATTAGCCGTCATGGGCAAGCAAACAATTATATATTTACTTTTAAATATCTCAGAATCAAAATGCAAGAAATAATGACAACTGGAAACAATGAAAAATACAAGTTATGACTACCTCAGACAAAGGCATCATAATACTGTGACTTTACAGTTAAAAAGAAAATCATGGGCGCCAGAATGAACAATATATCATTCGAAAATAACTAGTTCTGGCAAATTATGCCGCTAGCTCAGGGGTTTTTTACAATTACAAAGTGAGAACATGGACCTATCCTCTCAAAGTCGCTTACGGGTTCTGTTTCACGGAATGCACAATCACATGGCTTGGTCGTAATCAATTACCATTGTAGTTCTGCGTCTGATGTCTGTGATGAGTGTAGCGGACCCACGATATGTGAGGTTATCTCACAAGTCGGCTATAGGCATCTCTGGTCTGGCAATGCGCATCATCGCATTACCGGCTGTGTTGCGGTGATACGCTCGCTCCAGCAAGGCAAGCTGCAGTTAGCGAATGAAGTCAACTTTCCAAGTCAACCTCAGACTGGTGTGATCGAAGTTAGAATCTAGAATCCCAGCTCCTCGCTCTTCGGTCCACGAGGAAACTTCTTGCTCCGCCCATTTGTAGTCTCGAAGCTCCCATACAACAAAAAATTCCCAGGATTTTGAGTTATACGCTCATTTTGATTGGACCTTCAGGTCGGCACCTAATGTCACGTGATATCCTCGATATGTGATTTGGCCAAAGAATCCAACAGAGGTCGGACATATTCGGCTAAGTTCGCCGGGCGAGAGAACATTCGGGTTTCGGACGGCAGGCTTTCCCCGCTCGGTGAGTGACCCATCCCCAGGGAGCAGTGTGTGTGGTCTGGCAAATCCCAAATCTGCGACGTCCTGTCGCCATGGCTCGGAAACACCAAGATTAGCTTCAAGCCTACATAGCTCAATAACTCTTTAATATTCGCTTTGCTACGATACACTGTATAAGTTCACCATTTCATTACAGTCCTCACTTGGAATCTTGCGTACTTTATAAAATTACAACAAAAATCTATTCACGTGGTCGCCCAAGATTTATGTAAATTACCCTTATATTATTACATATATAATAAAAATGCACCTTGTAACGTGGCGACAGCGCGGCTCGTTACAATATGGCCGGCCGTTGGTGAAAATAAAATTATGGTACAATAATTTTATTTTTAACTACCTAATTCTACCTCCATTGTGACTCAACAACAACTGAAGCATTTTTTTACAATCACATAAATTTTAAATGTGATTCCAAAAACCATCGGTATTCCTGCCTTGTAAGGTGAATTTATAACGGGAGCATATGTCCTTTTGGCCGTCTTACAATTCTTTACAAACAGAAGCACGTGAATTCAGGTAGCCTTCCCAAATACAAAGTTAAATTAAACACAATACTAAAATATACATGAAAATAAATTATTTACATACATGTTTAAATAATAATCTTGAAAGTAACTTGTATCAAATCTTATCATTAAATTAATAAAATGAAACACATTAATAAAACAAAACATTGTCAGAACACTTATGCAGAAAGTGGTTGAACTATACATTGTATTTACAATTTAGCGTGATGTTTTACTCATGTGCATAAAAATAATTCTGCCTTCAACAAACATCCATAAAGATGCTAGAGGTGAGCGTAAAATATCTCATTACATTGCGCGGTTTTAATCTCAAAACAACGGAATAGTTTAGTCGGTTTCGGTGACGTGATTTTCGTCATGACCGACGGTTAATTCAACAAGCATTTCATAGAGAAGGTGTGTTCGTGTTCATGGTCAAATATCACCAACTGTAATCTCAGATTTAAATGACGCAACATTTATTAATAATTCAACGTGGTGTGGAATGAACGATGCAAGTGCATGTTTTCGTGTGTTACGTAACTTATGAACCTTACTGGTTGAATGTTAGGTGGTCTCCTAATTAGTCTTTCATTGGTCGACATCTCTAACTTTTAATAAACCATCTGTGAAGTGATTGCGAATTTCATGGCGAAAGGAAACTGTATTTTCTCATGGGTATATGTAATGGAATTTCTATAAAATTTACCATTCCCCTATGAGAAATTATACACATTATGCGGTTTGACCTGACCTTTTGTCATCGTCAACCAAAGTCGCTGTAGCATCTTTGGCGTACAAGCGGACCCAAAATATCCATTCGGCACACAAATTGAAAGGATAATGAATAGCGTAACTATCATTCCTCGGTAATATTACGATTCCTTCACAATGGGTCTATTGATGACTCGAGATTATCTCGACATTCAAAGAATAAAATTTTCTCTTTTTTTTTTTTTTATTTAGGATTTATTATAATACTCTTAACACGTCCGTCTACTCCACGTTTTAAGCCGAAAATCCATCCCAGTTAGCGAATATTTTCCTTTTATACGCTTATGCTTCTTTAGCTTGTATGAAAAAGGTTATAAGCTTTGTGCATAGAAAGGTCCGATCTCAGGTGTTCCTTTTGCCAATACAAAGCAATTTTGAGATTTCACGCTAGCAGAATACTATGAATCTATATAAAGCAAAAATATAAACTTTGAAATTATTTGCGTTGAGTGCACACAATCCTGAGCTAAATGTATGCTGTCCAACAATAGTTTTAATCTAATTTACGGAATACTATACAATTTACAGTAAGGGTACGCGAAATACCGCTAGAACGAGGCGTGAAACTTTTGTTTTCTTTCCCATTCATTCTTGGGTATGCGCTACCTGCCAGAATTCTAGGAACCTGCCGGTTGAGTTCTGCTGCCTACCTGCGTTAATGACCTCAGCTGTTCGATGGCAGCTGTTTCCCCACTCTTTCGAAACCGTTACTTTGTCACTCTGGCAACCGAATAAGGCCAGAAATATAGCAGGAAAACGTCGATATCACCAATAATCTTATTGTTCACGTCTTCACCATCTGTGCATTTATCATATACAAAATTCCTTTTCAATTGAAGTTAGCATCAAATATAATTACCTTAACTTGCAAAGTTAGCTGAATTATTGAATATATCCCGTAAATAAAGTTTTTCCCTTTAGCCTTTATAAATGCAGTCGCCTTTAACTTTTTGCTCTTCGACCTCGCTCTACTGTATCGTTAGCAAAATAACAGCAAGGTATTGTGAAAGCTATCCTGTGTATCTGTAATCCTTCGATTTATGATTCCTAATTTCTGTGATGACTAATACAATTTGAAAAAAATCTTTCTGGCAAGGTTTCGTGTTCTATAGGGAATTATCTATGGCACTATCGCTACCCTTGATAGATACACAAAACAAAGAAGTAAAATACGTTGATCAGATAACATTCGATCTTCGATCAACACAGACAAAGCGATATTACGCTCGCTGTACACTTCTGCTCAGAAAAGATATAATGCAACTACCTAAGGTAAAATGTTACATCGAACTCCTGCATCACAAAATGTTGAAAACCTTTTCGTTTATGTCACAAAATACATCCTAGAAAGCATATCACAATATTTGTATCGCTGTCAGATTCATTGTGATTGCGAAGACAAGAAATTGTGCTTGCTACTGGCGCTTCATTTTCCGCGAGTGCGTATCAATTTATTTGGCTCAGGAAAACATTTAATATTTCAGGATTTTTATCAAATCAAGTCCAATTAACAGCGTGAAAGTCAAAAGTGACTATTAATATTTCACGTGGACAAAATATAAAGTTCGGATTAGCGAAATAAGCATTACAAATTCCGAATATGGAAATATCCTAAATAGCTTTAACTGTAAGTGCAAATTTTGGTAACTGGAATTTTAATTTTCCGTTTATCTAATCTTTCCAGCAAAACAGACGGTTTAGACTAGCGAAACCGGCATCGGCGTTTTTCAAGCATGATTAATTTCGGTAAGGCGTCTAACCTAAAAGAATGTGTACTGTACATTTAATTTCCCTTTTTTTTATGATTCAAATCGGTCAATTCATAGTCAGCCTTTTCGTCATCGTATTTGGCATGCTACACAACTTGTTGAACAATGCCTACAAGGCGAATTTGAGACGTCCATGGATTCTTTTTATCACATAATTCCTTTCGGAATACACGCTCATCGCATATTTATTGAATGCGATAAAACGTTGATGCGAGGCGAGGAACGTTTGGCACTCAGTGATGACCCTAAGTCCAACATCTGCGCTCCCGAACAAAATTCTCGGAAGACGCATTGTGCTGGCGGATCCCTTAGCCTTGCTAATGGGCTCAGCTGACAACCAGGTACCTGGGTTAAACAACATTCTCGTCTGTCTTCCCTTCCAGCTGATTTCATTGATCCTCCAGAATTTAGTTTCTGCAGCAAAATACTTGTCTTTTGACCTGAACGGGCACAGAAAAATTTCCCGTTGCTTTTCGATCATGGCGGTGTATATGCTATCATGCCTTTCTGTTCCATGGATACTCAAACCGAAACGCTTTACACAAGTTTTCCGGAACTGCGCGTCTGACCAGACGCATTCCGTACTCACAACTGCGATCTGCAGAGACTTTTGCACTGTATCAACGCTTTTGCTGACACTATGCTCAGTAATCTGCCGCGTCACTGTCACGTCTTCGAGCAGTGTCCGATTGAAAATTTGTATTTCCGGAACTGCTTCGACCATACAATCGACAGACGTAATGGTGGAATGCCCGCATTCCTCAGAGTTTACCAGCTGTTGGTCTGTATTTTGGGTTGGCTCTACTTGTGCAATTTCGATCCATTCATCGGTAATCGCGGCAGTTGGTACCTCTGTGTGTTTTTGTGATTCAGAATTTTTCTTTAATCCCTCCTTTTGTGGATCAACTGGCCCGCTTAAGTTATTAAGCATATTGTTCATCAACTTCTCTTGGGAATTAAATCGTGCATCAATACTCTGCTTAAGCGAATCCCAATTTCTCTTATTTTCCTCTTCTACTGAATCAAAAAGCTTGTTTAATTCCAGAAATTGCCTGCTTGATTCCTGCCTTTGTGAATCAAATTGCTGCCCTATTGCAGTCATCAACATGTTTATCATTTGCTGTGATGAGAGGGGTGGCGATTCTACAGGAATTTGTGTCATTTGTTGCGTCTGTTCTGAGTAAGCGGGCGTATTCTGTGTCGTCTCACCTACAGGAAACGAAAAATTTTCCACATTTTCTTGTGGCGATAAAGAAGACTGCGAACTATATGAATGGGTCGGAACTTCAGAACTTACGTTCCCCTCCCCAGCAGCCAATATTCCGCATTCTGTTAACTGAACCTGATCGTTCATGATTTCGGGAGATTTTTGCCTATCAGACTGATCTTCCATATCGAAATCTTTTATCGTACGAGATCGTAGCTTCATATGAACACACAAAGAATGAATTTACCTCGCAATTTCAATACACATAAATACATATACCCCTCCAAAATACAGCAAGAGAAAAGCAACGATGAATCATGCAACACAACACCATGAATGCAGACTTACTTTCAAACACATGGGCAAAACATGTGTGTCTTTAATTTTCTTAACAGCTACCATGCATTAAGAAATCAACACTGAAGTTACTCATTTAAAAATTTGAAAACTGATCACAAAATTGTTACAATACAAAGTGTATTGCATCTCAATTGAAATACACAAATGAACTTCCTTTTAATGCGTTGAAACAAAATAAATTTTATGCATTGAAACAAAATGAACTTTATGCATTAAAATATAAGTGAAACATCAAAATAAAATCTTGTATGAATATCTATTGACTACAAGAATAATAAAACAGCCAAAAACCATGTGCAACATTCCATGAAACTTTCTGAATTTGGGCTCCAAATTGTATTAATTTGAATTAGTGCCACCAAGTTCGCAGACATTAAGAAGTAATGTCTCATCTGGCACCAGCGTTGGGCGACATTATGTGGTGGATGCCTTGGTGGGCAAACCACATTACAATTATCTTTCATACCTTTATGATTAATAATTGTGGATTTTTAATTTTAATTTTTATGAAGGAGTGAAAATTATTTAATTTAGCAAGAATCTCGATGTTAGTTGGATTTAGGAAAAATTGTCACAATATGACATTTATTTTCTTATCACTGGCGATTACAAGTCTGAGCGAATTTATCGTTAACATTAACACAAATTGGCAAAATCATAAAAGCAACGCTCAGAGTTACAATTAGCCGTCATGAGCAAGCAAACAACTGTATATTTACTTTTAAATATCTCAGAATCAAAATGCAAGAAATAATGACAGTTGGAACAATAAAAATACAAGTTATGATGACCTCAGACAAAGGTATCATAATACTGTGACTTTACAGTTAAACAAGAAAATCATGGGCGCCAGAATGAACAATATATCATTCGAAAATAACTAGTTCTGGCAAATTATGCCGCTAGCTCAGGGGTTTTTTACAATTACAAAGTGAGAACATGGACCTATCCTCTCAAAGTCGCTTACGGGTTCTGTTTCACGGAATGCACAATCACATGGCTTGGTCGTAATCAATTACCATTGTAGTTCTGCGTCTGATGTCTGTGATGAGTGTAGCGGACCCACGATATGTGAGATTATCTCACAAGTCGGCTATAGGCATCTCTGGTCTGGCAATGCGCATCATCGCATTACCGGCTGTGTTGCGGTGATAACCTTGCTCCAGCAAGGCAAGCTGCGGTTAGCGAAAGAAGTCAACTTTCCAAGTCAACCTCAGACTGGTGCGATCGAAGTTAGAATCTAGAATGTCCAGCTCCTCGCTCTTCGGTCCACGAGGAAACTTCTCGCTCCGCCCATTTGTAGTCTCGAAGCTCACATACAACAAAAATTCCCAGGATTTTGAGTTATACGCTCATTTTGATTGGACCTTCAGGTCGGCACCTAATGTCACGTGATATCCTCGATATGTGATTTGGCCAAAGAATCCAACAGAGGTCGGACATATTCGGCTAAGTTCGCCGGGCGAGAGAACATTCGGGTTTCGGACGGCAGGCTTTTCCCGCTCGGTGAGTGACCCATCCCCAGGGAGCAGGGTGTGTGGTCTGGCAAATCCCAAATCCGCGACTTTGTGTCGCCAGGCTCGGGAACACCAAGATTAGCTTCAAGCCTACATAGCTCAATAATTCTTGAATATTCGCTTTGCTACGATACACTGTATAAGTTCACCATTTCATTACAGTCCTCACTTGGAATCTTGCGTACTTTATAAAATTACAACAAAAATCTATTCACGTGGTCGCCCAAGATTTATGTAAATTACTCTTATATTATTACATATATAATAAAAAATGCACCTTGTAACGTGGCGACAGCGCGGCTCGTTACAATACTTAGAAGACATTTTTTTTTTTTTTTTTTTTTTTTTTTTTTTTTTTTTTTTTATTTAGCACACATTTTTTACAGCCTAGTATCTAGAAACTAAAATAGGCCTTAATTTAACACAACAGTTTTACATTTGATATTTCAACAGATAATTTCACAATGAATTATTTCAGTTTTTGTTATGTATGGCTTTGGCAATGTCTGTACAGTCTTTTCTTGTTGGCACGATACATACAATTGTTTCGCTGTTAACATATATTACAACTTTCTAAACTTGCTGCATTTTGTCATAATTGATTTATTATAGTATTCTAGTTTTGTGTGGTGTCTGCAGTTTCCTGTCCACTTTATGGTTAGAATTTTTAATATTTCACTATGTCACTTCGTACGTCTACCACTACTACTATTACTAAACTATTACTACTATCTACTACTCTACCATCTAAGAAAGCATTTTCCAGCATTGGTATCGGTGCGGTAATCCGAATTCCAAATCTCCCGGAATAGCGCACGTTCTCAGTCTCTCTGGCAGCCAGAGTGACCGAGAAGGCCGCCCATCGGGAGACTGGCCACCTCCAACACTGGTTGTGAGAACTAATTTTCAATGATATATATCTAATTGCAGAAGTAAGGAGTCTTTAATATCCGGCTAGTAGGTTGTTCGTTTCACAGGTGAACTAGATTAGTTTAACATCTACTGCCGGTATTTGTTATTTTCAATATTTGAACAAATTCCTATTTTAAGATTATTGGCTACATAATTTACAACTTTTACTCTTAACTAACTATTAACATTTTTACATATTTTAAGAGATAACAATGTTTTACTTCAGAAGCGGCTCGAGACTGCAACTATTATCTATTATTTGTGTTATTGCAATCCACACGTCGACAAGTATCCAAAAAGTCATTATAGGTATGGACACAAGTTTCATTACGCCAAATATAACGCGCACACTTGGACTGCCGTAAATTGTTAAGTCATTCGAATATAAAAGTGGGTGTTTGCATATTTTATCCACCCAGGTCTCATCACCTAAAGTCTAGTGCCAGCTTGTGGTCATGGTCAACTTAGGCTCCACACACCATTCGGAATTCGTCCACCAATATCCCTTCTAACCTCATACGCCATATACATTATACAGCCCAAGGCTCTCTTCCAGTGACGTACAGACCAGCTCCTTTATTATGTCAGTTGTTGAATGTGTTACACCAACAAATCTAGCTGCCCTCCCTTGCACACTGAATTTCATGTTCAAATAATGTAGACTCCATATTAAACCACTGTATGCAAGCAATGTTCTGCGGTGGGTTTGTAACACAATAATCCTTCGCTTCTCTGGTACACCCCCATCATCACGATTTATTTCCCCGAAGGACATATAGTGAACAACGTGAGAACAACAGCTCGTATCCCAAAACAAACGGCAGCAAACTGTAAACACAGTGAAAGTCCATGCATCATGGAAACGAATGGGGTAGAACTTTCGTGGCTCTGATTAACTGGGCAGACCTCTCTTTACAAAAATCATCAGTAATACGTCTTTGAGGAAGGTCGAGTAAGTATCAGTCACCATATTTACGCATGCATGCACAAAGAATGGCGCGGACACACATGTCCAGGCCAACGGCGATTTCAGCTCAACTACCGGCACCAATCATGGAAACGAGAAGGTGGGGCAATACTCTCTTGTCTCATGACTGGCTGAAAAACATAACTCCCCATACATATCATCAGGCAAACGGGTTAGAAGGCGAGTTCCGAGTTGACCATCGTAACGTGTAGATGTGCGACGAAAAATACGCTAACCGCTCTTCCGCGCCAGGTGGGCCGAGTGCCCCAGCGCACTCGGCTTTGCCGGCGGCAGCAGCGGCCACGTTGACGACCCGGTTAACGGGCTTGGTAACGGATTTGAATAGAACGGCTCCGCAAGATGGTACGATGACTCGGCAACCGAACTCTGATTCGATTATGGATACAATAGAGTCCTTGCACACAACGCAAACGACGACCGGGCCTGCCCACGGACTTGGATCCCGTGCAACTAAGCGGTGCACCTCACCGCTCCTTAGTGGTAAAGCGAAGATGTCGAGGTGTGAGAAGAGAGCCAGCCATAGTAAAATTAGCATTCCTGTATCGCAGCTCACCACGACCAGCAAAGACAAAAAGGCGGGAAAGAAGAAAATCATCGGTGCCTTCAGTTTTCCGGAACCATCCGTCACTTTCCTGTTTCGTGGTAAATCCACGAATAAGAACAGAAAAACAATCTCAGCTGGGGACCAACCCGACGGTGAAAGGTTCACGCAGGCGCGTCGCACCTGTAAGCCTCCGCCTACTCTAGAGCCTGGCAGAATTGAACTCAGCAACCAATTTGACGTGCTGATCCAGGAAGAACGAGAGCAGCATCATCATCATCATCATCATCAACAACAACAACCGCAACAGCAGCAGCACCAAACACAGCCAATTAGGCCATTTTAGGCATTTTCCTATCATTCTCCCTCTGCTGGCTTGGAATGCATACTGCATTAACTTTGGATCGTATGGTCCACTATTCCATTATCAGGAAACACCGATTTCATGTACCAACCGCTTGTAACTGTACCACACAGCCGCTTTCACAATAAATCAAGTAGCCACAACTCTTCATATCATTTCAAGGAGCACCTACATCCTGATTTTACGCAAATTAAGTCTCTGTGCATGTATTTTTCCTAGCCAGGAGCTTACAGATGCCGACTGGAAACTTGAAGTACCTCAGCCGACAGTAAGTAGATGCTAGGACGGACCCACAGTGGGCGAGTTCGCTACTCGCTCGGTCAACACGCGACACAGCAGCAACAACAGCAGCCGCAGCAGCAACAGCAAATACAACAACAACAAGCAAGCAACAACAGCAGCAATCAAAGCATTTGATTCCTCCTATTGTGGTACAATTTCAAAACAGTTATAAGGAACTGTACCAAATGATCAAAGGCATTCTGGAAAATCAACCCTTCCAAGCCAAGTCCGCCGGAGGCGACAAGATCAAGCTAACCTTCAGTTCGACCGACCACTACCTTAAGGTGACCGCAGCGTTGCAGAGGAAGGGCATATCCCTATTATACCTTCCCTTCTGCTGCTGAGAAGATACTGAAGGTCGTCCTCCGTGGGATGCCCTCAACCTTACCAACTGATGACATCAAGGAAGAGCTCGAAGATCTCGGACTTGACATACGCACAGTGGCCCAGCTGAAGAGACCTGGCACTTCAGACATTATGCCACTATTTTTGGTGGTCATGCCCGACAGGCCCCAAAATAGAAAAATCTTTCAACTGGAGTACCTTATGTCACTGCGCATCTCAGTTGAAAAAACTGAGATCCTCCAATGGCCCAGTTCAATGCTTCAATTGCCAGGCCCTAGGACATGTCGCCCGCCACTGCAACATGCCCTCAAAATGTGTAAAGTGTGCAGGAGCACATTTATCAAATGACTGCACTCTAAAGAAGGGGGAGGGCAGTCCCAAATGTGCCAACTGCGGTGGTCAGCATGTGGCCAGCTATAAAGGCTGCATGGCCTTCAAACGGGCAAGGGACCGGCAGCGAGGAATAACCTCTGTTCAATCCTCAAGAGAGAACAAGAAGACAGAGGACACAGCACCAATCAACCATCTGCCGCCGACCATTCCAGTCGACAGCAAGAGAGCAAGAATAAGTCCCCCACCTAAACAGAATGAAAAGAGACCTCAAAAAGCAGGCAAAAGACTGCAAAAAGGGAATAAGAAGAGCACGGCTCAACAGTCGGCAAATCACTCGTTGTCCACCACATATGCCGAAAAGACATCTGGGCTAACACCACCGAAAGGAATCAAGCCAACGGCAGCAGAGAAGGCAATCTCTCATGAAACCTGCCAGCAATGTCAACACTCGCCCATACCTCAATCAGCAAAGAGCAGTAAACCGATGGACCAACTATTAAACATGGTAGGCAGCCTACTCAACATGTTAACGTCACTCCTAGCCAAGTTTGATCAGCTCACCGTGGATATCAAATCCGCAATTAAGACGGTCCTCAGCAGCCGAACAGCCAATGAAATCCCTGACTCACGATGGATAGGACGCACATTCAGGGTTTGTCTTTGTGCGTTTGGAATGCCAATGGCATCCACCAACAACTCGGAGAGTTCAGGCAGTTTCTGCGTGATGAAGACATAGATATTTGCCTCGTCTCAGAAACCCACCTCAAACAAGGCCTTAACGCCACGGTAGCCAACTACTGTTGCTATCGGCATGAATAGGCCAACTGCAGGAGGTGGTGTGGCAATATATATATAAAACGCGGTATCCCTCATCATGAGATACTGTCGCCACAGACTAACCAGTTAGAAATTAGGGCCATCGAAGTGAAGATCTACAACCGGGCCGGTCACAGTAGTGTCAGCATACAGACCACCACGGAGGCAGCCAATAGAAGAGGACTTCGATTCGTCTCCTCTCTATCTGAG
>JARYHS010011702.1:0-22007 GCA_031002005.1 Vandiemenella viatica
GGAAGATACAGGCTTGTGACAAAAAATACCTTATACAAATAATATATATGATGATTTTCCATCAAGATTTTGGAGACGGGAGAAAAGTGATATGACTCGTATTCTTTGAAAACTACAGGAAAAGTGATATCATGTTCAAAAGTTAATATAATTTCTATAAAGTGTCTTAATTAAGCCAGGAAATTATGTGTATATCACTGAAACATGAATCGTTTCCAAGTGACTTGCTTATTAACTAAGTTTTAATGATTTTGTATTTGTGTTATTGGTTTGCACAACGCCGAGATTGCTGTCATATGACATCAAAGTGAACATATTATGACTAACAGTAGCCTACCTGTCAACTTCACTAAACTTTTAATTAATTTGTTTGATTTTAAGGTAAAATAGGTAAAATAGTTGTAGTTCAGTTTACTTAAATTTATTTTTTTCGTTGTGGCTTTTCGCTTCAATGACGTAGAGCTCATTAGAGGCGGGAAATGACTGGGAGCAAGGAACGGGAAGGAATTCTGCCTTTATAAGAAACCATCCCGTCATTCAATCGGAGTGTTTTCTGGAATCCATGGGATTCGAACCCACATGTTCACGAACGCCGGGTCCGTGCGTTCTGCTCACCCACAGGGCCCAGTGCCAATTTTAAGTGATTTACTTAACAGCTGTTTGACTGATTGAAGCCTCGCTTCACTAAAGTCATACGATTCATTCTTAGCTGTGAGTCATGCCTCAGAAATATTCCGAGAGTAGAAATTGTGCAACATGGTTTTGGTCAGCCTAATGAAGGTCGACATAATTATGTTGGAGAACAGATGTGTTACGTCTCAAACGGACACTGAAATATTTTTTCGCAGTTCACTAACAGGTAGTCACGTGAATAAAAATCTGTATGTATGTATGTTCGTTTGGGACTTCCTTTGGATTGAATCTGCTTTGTGTGTGTCCACATCCATGTTACAACTAGGGTTGTTAGCCCTACAGGGGACAGTTGAACGTGGAATCCGAACCACGGAAGCGTTGTGGCGTACTTCACATTACACAGCAAGCTGTGGCAGAGGTGAAGGTCGGGTTATATGTATGGTTGTAATCCCTTTGGTGAGCTGAATTCAAGGTGGCCAAAGCGCATTGTGTATCATCTCAATTTGTTGCAAAGAAACCGATCTCTCACGGACGATAGTATTTTTATGGTAATAACTCGATTATTATCATTTTATTAAATTTTCTTTAGATCTGCTATTGATGTATAACTGTTGACTCTTCGAGCTAGTGAAGGATGGAGCCGTATGCGAAAACAGTATTAACTAAATACTAGTGAAGGCTAATGAAGTATGTGAAAACGGCATAAACGAGTACAGGTGTCTTGTCAACCGAATTAAACGTTGACTAGCGTTGAATCGCATGTCAGTTGGCTATAGCTTCTCTAATTTAGAGTGTATGGAAGGAATGATTGGTACGAATATAATGTTAGCTGGGATTATATTATGTTAGAGTACCAATATTTCTTATTACTGAAGGAAACTTATGAAAGGAGTAATTGATACGCACGAACTCAAAATTCGCCAAATCATAGAGCCTCTTTATGTACATAAAATATTTAAAGTTTATAATGAATACTCAGTAAATTTTTGAACATTGTTTTCTCTAACATGCACAAACTCATCATTGACCATAGAAAATAAGTAGTAGGAGAACGATGAGCGGGGCTCAATGGGCTCTTATGGACGATGAGCGGGGCTCATCTCCCTGTAACCTGACACCATTCCGCTGACCTTGAAACCTCAGCTTCCCCTCCCCTCCTTGTAACCTGACACCATTCCGCCGACCTTGAAACCCCCCTCCCCTTCCTTGTAACCTGATATCCTACCGTTGGCCTTGAAACCCGATACTCTATGCAGGTGTTCTTTCGGTGTAACCTGATACTCTGTGCAGGTGTTCCTTCGGTGTAATCTGACACCATTCCGCTGGCCTTGAAACCTGCAGGTGTGTTTTAGTGTAACCTGAAACCCTGCCGGTGACCTTGAATTCGAAAGCCCTCGCCGGCAACCGGTTTGTAATCGATACGCCGCTCCAGAAACCGGTTTGTAGAGCGGGCGGGCAGGTACAAACCTGTTGTAATCTGATACCCCACGCCGAGAACCAGAGCGGGCGGGCGGACAAAAACCGGTTCTCGCGTGCGGCCATACAATATAAGATACCAGTCCGCGCCATTCCACCGTCATTCGACTTGCAGCTCTTGAACGGTGCACATCGTAGCTATCTCGCTCGCAAGATGTCTTCAGAAAATATTGTCTTTAACGACATGGAACTTCCAAGTGACTTGGACATTGAAACCAACGACCTTCTCAACACTGGTAAGTATGTTTTTATACATGTAAATACGTAGTTGTTTTATTCATTTCGTTTTTATAATTTTTTTCTGTTCCCAGATATAAGTGATTACGAAAATTATTTATTCTCTCTTCTTGACGGTGAGTAGTGATAGAGATATTTGTTACTTGTATTTCTTTGTGGGTGTTTTCACTAATATATTCCCTCTTTTATATTTCAGACATGCCAAGCAAGCGAAGCACGACTCCGGAGTTACCTAGTCCCAAACGGCCAAACATTACAAGCGGTGTTCCAGATTTCAGTCCTGGCAGGTTCATGGAGTATGCCATCGTCGGTTTTGTACCAACACCGCATCAATGGGTTATCCCACGTCTCCAGCAAATCTACCACAGCCAACGTCACACTGGAATGGTAAGTACATAATTTTAATGTAATATTTTTTTTGATTACTATTTGAAAGAAGTATTTATGTTTTAATGTTTTCTGTTTCAGGTTCAATGCAGCCGTCTCCAAGCCAGGCAGGAACTTGGAGTATGCCATCATCCAGTTTTTTACCAACATCACATCAATGGGTTATTCCAACAGCTCAAGCAATTCAACAACCGTCGTACTGGAATGGTAAGTTCATTATGTAGTGTAACAGAGTTTTTTTTATCATCCTTTGAAGATATATTTATGTTTCAATTTTTTCTGTTTCAGGTTCAATGCAACCGTCTGCAAGTCAGGCAGGATCATGGAGCATGCCATCGTCCAGTTTCATACCCACACCGCATCAATGGGTTATTCCATCATCTCAAGCAATTCAGCCACCGACGCTCCTGAATGGTAAGTACCTACTTAATATAATTATCTTAGAGCATTCATCCCAACATGGCACTAATATGTTTTTTTGTCTGTTTCAGGTTCTGGATCGACCGTAAACAGGAACGAGCCTCCTCCACCACCAATGTGGCGACCTTGGGAGACTCCTTCCGCACCAATGCCGGGACCAAGCACCGCACCTATATGGCGTCCAGCAGCACGCATGCCTAGCCATCGCGGGACCAAGCACTGCACCCATGCCGGCCGTGGTCGGTCCAAACCGGCAGTCTGCAGTGGCGGGACCAAGCACCGGATCTACATGGCGACCAGACATAGCAGGCAGTTCTCAGCCGACACCATCAAGCAGTCAAGCAGCAGCCAGCACATCCACCTCGGCAGCATATAGTAATAGTCCAGTAGCATCAAGCAGCCAAGCAGCAATGGGGGTTGAGTTAGCAGCATCGTCCTTAGTCCTTGAAGACAGGCAAAGTGCATTTAAGAGTAGAATATATACCGGCACAATTCAAAATTCTCCAAATTATATAGAACCTGTTAATTTCATTTATGCGTGCTTTGATCTTTTAGTTAAAAAAATTCGTGAAATTGTTGATAATCAGTCCTCCCCGTCTGTAAAGGTTCAGGTTGGTCTGATTACTTTATTCAGAATTCAGAAGGATCTAAATTTCGAAACCACCCAGATGTGTTTTTTCACAAAGATGCGTGAGATCACAAGGAGCACTTGCCTGTCGGATTGGTATGAAAAATATGTGAAGTCGGAGATCATTGTAAAATTAAGTGAGTTCCAAGAGCGGGACAGTGGCAAAACTCTCGATAGAATAATATCCCTCGACATTAATATTTCTAAATTTGAACCATTCTATCGGGGATCTTCCTATGTTGCTCTGCCACTTGATATCTGTAGAAAGCAGGCCGTCATCAATGTTAAAAACAAAGACGAACTCTGCTTTCTATGGACGCTTCTTGCTTCTCAAGTAAAGGCGCCGAAAAAAAATGCATCGCGAGTTTCTAATTATAGAAGAGCATACGCCAACCACAAATTCGATTTTTCAGGTATTGAGTTTCCGGTAAAACTCTCTGATATTTCAAAATTCGAGAGGCAAAATCCAGAATATTCTGTAAATGTTTTCGGTCTGGATTTAGTTAAAGGTAGACATGTAGTTTCCGGGGCCCTCCATCACACTGCAGACAAGCGCGATAAACACATTAACATGTTGATGATTACCGACGGTAGTGGAAAATTCCATTACTGTTGGATTCACGACTTGCCGCGGCTAGTAAGATCTTCATTAACAGGACATTGTAATGCTATATTTATTTGTGATAGATGTCTGCAACATTTCGGACGCAAAGATATCCTGGACCGCCACGAGATCGATTGCGCAAGGGTCGATCCTGTAAGAGTTGATCTACCCGGCGACGACGATAAGACCTTAAAGTTTAAGGATTTTGTATACAAGCAGCGTGTACCCGTTGTCGTTTACGCGGATTTTGAAAGTTTATTGCAACCTTATGATTCGTGCAGCCCACCACCCAACGCCTCTCACACTACTAGAGTCCAGAAACATGTTCCTTTCGCTGTCGCATACCAGGTCGTTTGTGCGGACGTACCTAGTCTGTCGCGTTTCGACTCCTACTCGGGCGCAAATCCCGAGAAATGGCTTGTTGACGAACTCGTCAATCTTGCCAGGGAAGTCGATAAAATTTACAAGAGATGTATCCCTCTTGTAATGACAGATGAGCAGGAAGCAGAATTTGCTTATGCTACGGTATGTCACATTTGTGAGAAAGACATTGAACCGGGGACTGTTAAGGTCCGCGATCACTGTCATATCACAGGGAAATTTAGAGGGGCTGCACATAATGACTGCAATTTGCAGTTTCAAAGTAAAAGGTACATACCCATATTCTTTCACAATCTTTCTGGGTATGACGCACACTTCATAGTTATGGCTTTATCAAAACTCGACGGTGATGGGATGGATGTGCTCCCCATCAATACAGAACGATACATTTCTTTTTCTAAAAAGATTGAATACACTTCAATCACATTAAGGTTTCTGGACTCGTACCGTTTTATGCAGTCCCCATTAGACAAACTTGTTGGGACCCTTGAGGACGGTGATATGAACATTACACGTCGTCATTTCACCAACCCTGAGAAGTTTCAACTTGTTAAGCGAAAAGGAGTCTTCCCTTACGAATATATGGATTCGTGGGATAAACTCGACGAGGCCACGCTCCCTCCAAAATCAAAATTTTATAGTTCGTTGTCAGAGTCAGAAATTTCTGATGAAGATTACGAACACGCGACACAAGTGTGGCGTACTTTCCAGATCAAGACTTTGAGAGAATATGCAAGTCTGTACATGGGCACAGATGTGCGGTTACTTGCAGATCTGTTTGAGAAATTTAGGAGTGTATGTTTGGGGAAATACACCCTGGACCCCGCCCACTACTTCACATCCCCAGGCCTTTCGTGGCAGGCCATGTTAAAGAGCACGCGTGTTGAACTGGACCTTCTGACGGATATCGACATGCTGCTCCTTTTCGAACGAGGAATTCGCGGTGGTATTTGCCAGTGCGTGCATAGGTATGCCAAGGCGAACAACCGGTACATGTCGGAGTACAACCGCGAGGCGTCTGAAGATTTTATAATGTACTTCGACGTAAACAATCTCTACGGCTGGGCCATGTCGGAGTATCTACCCTCTGGTGGGTTTCAATGGCTATCGGCTAAGGAGATTGCTAGCATAGATTTCATGAGCGTTGCTGCCGACTCACCTCGGGGGTTCGTATTGGAGGTAGATCTTACGATTCCCCTAGATAAACACTACGTTCTAGCGGACCTGCCGCCATGTCCAGACCACAAAGCTCCTGTAGGTTCTACCCTCCCCAAGCTGATGACCACGCTGGAGAACAAGGTACGGTATGTTCTCCATTACCGAGTCCTCCAGCAATGTGTAGGCTTGGGGTTGCAGGTTACGAACATTCACCGGGTAATATCTTTCAATCAGTCACCGTGGTTGAAAGATTACATATCTCTCAATACGTGTTCTCGCCGTGACGCCAAAACAGATTTCGAGAGAGATTTTTACAAATTGATGAACAACTCAATTTTCGGCAAGACTATGGAGAACATTCGAAAACACCGCGACGTGAAATTGTGTACTGAATGGGTGGGCCGCCGCGGTGCCCGCAAACACATCGCTTCACCACACTTTAAGAGAGCAACAATTTTCAACGAAGACTTTGTGGCCGTGGAGATGGCGAAAGTTAGGATTGTATTCAAAAAGCCAGTGTATGTTGGAATGTGCATTCTTGACCTTTCTAAACTGAGGATGTACCGGTTCCATTATGAATTTGCTATTCCTCAGTTTAGAAGCCCTAAATTACTTTATATGGACACGGACAGCTTCATTTACTTGGTGCGGAACTGTGATCCATATGAAGTGATGCGCCGCAACAGGGACGAGTTCGATACTTCCGGATATAGCACCGACAATCGTTTCGGGATAGAGTCCCATAATGAAAAGGTTGTCGGTGTTATGAAGGACGAAGCGAATGGCACCCTGATTGCGGAGTTTGCAGGGTTACGGTCAAAAATGTATGCATTCCAGCTCGAGTCCAACCAAACCTCTAGACGGGCTAAAGGTTTGGCGCGCTCCGTCACTAGAAAGCTGCAGATGGAGGATTATATCAATTGTCTCAAGGGTGAAACACCAAAATACCATCTGCAGCAAAGAATTACATCAACTCTGCACGTTGTAAATACTGTTCAAATTTCCAAACTGGGTCTGTCTAGAACGGACGATAAACGGTATATTTTCCCTGACGGGATAGAGACCCTACCGTGGGGGCACAAATCTGTACCTGAGTGAATGTGTGTATAACATTGTATATAGTGTGTGAGTGAAGATGAAATATACCGTTTATCCGTGTATCTAGCTTGTAAATATGTAACATATTGTAAAAAACTAAATAAGTGTACAGAAAAAGAAAATAGTTTATAAAATAACTTGATATGCTTGGTGCTGTACAAATTGCAGATGTATATACTTTGATAAAATAGGACTACAGAAAAATTGTATGTTTTCATTTTGTAAATAAACGAAATAATTGAGTGCTGGTGGTGCTGAATTCATAGACATTGTAAAATAAACTATGTAGATTGCTGAGCTGCCTGCTCATTTGCTATGTAAAATAGACTAAGTGTAAATAGATTGTAAGTTTGCTGAGCTGCATGCTCATTTGCTTTGTATTAACGTAATAGAGAAAGAAAGAAAAACATTGTAAAATAGATTAAGTGTACAGAAGAAATTATTGCTGTACATAGATTGCAAGTTTGCTGAGCTGCCTGCTCATTTGCTTTGTATTAACGTAATAGAGAAAGAAAGAAAAACATTGTAAAAATAGATTAAAGTGTACAGAAGAAATTATTGCTGTACATAGATTGTAAGTTTGCTGAGCTTCATACTCATTTGCTTTGTATTAACGTAATAGAGAAAGAAAGAAAAACATTGTAAAATAGATTAAGTGTACAGAAGAAATTATTGCTGTACATAGATTGTAAGTTTGCTGAGCTTGATGCTCATTTGCTTTGTATTCGGGTAACTGAAGAAAGAAAAACACACAATTGTTAGAAATATAAGTTTATTTTAAAAAAATGTATACATTTGTTTTACATTTTAAATAAATCTTTATTACGAATCCATGAGTTATGTGATTTATCAAAACCCATCCGCTTCACCAAGATCATATTTTTTCCTTCTCTTTATCACTCGTTCAACCAAAAATGTACTTGTAAGTTTTGTTAGTTGTAGTTCTTGCTGGTAAAATGCTACTGCAATATCTTTACCTTGATAATCCTTAAGTAAATAAGTTACAGGATTTGTAAGAAGCATGAAAATCCTATATATCTCCAAAATTTCATGAAAATCGCAAGAAAATAATTGAAATACGTAAAATCTTGTCAAACTTTTGCCGATGCGAAAAAGGTATGTTTTCACCACACACGGTCTCCTGCCGAACGGTTGCAGTGGTGAAAATAGTATGTTTTTACCCAAATACTGACCCAAGCAAGAGAGAAGCAAACTTTTGTGAAAACATACACAGTTTTACTATCAAGCATGAAAATCCTATTTATTCACTAATTTTCATGAAAATCGGTAAAAAATGATTAAAACACCTATAATTTTGCCAAATATTACGTAATTTCATCAACAAAAAAAAAAGTTGTCGATTGACATGACAATTACACCTGCGTGCTACACAGAGTACAGTGCACAACGGGCTACAGAAAAGTGTTATATATGTACAAAAATGTATGTTTCGGCTGTCGCGACAGTTCCCAGAGAATCCTTTTCCACCCCTCCATCACAAACATCACGTTACCGTCAGGGAGTGCAAAGGATAAACACTACGGATGTTATCGATCAAAGGGGTAGGCAGTACATATACTAACACAGAAGCGAACATTAACTGAACGTGGTATAGCTAAAACTACTACTCGTACTTTCAGTATGCACAAGATCCATCATAACTTACATTAAACTCTCGTTAATGTAGGATACCACATGAGGTTAGGAAAACTATGTGATAAGTGTTCACCACACATACAATCTTCCCTTCATGATAGGGTTTGCGAAGGATGGAAACAGCATAACTTACATTAAAAACAGGTTACTATAGGACTTTAAACTGTGTGCTATATTGGTGTAAGATACGTTAGGGTAGCCCAAGTTAGGTTAGTCCATCACATCTAAGCAGTAACTAAGGTTACTGTAGGCTGGCTTATTGGGTAAGGCTAAGTTAAATCTCGATTGAGGTGTTAGAGTTATATGCGCCATTCATTCAAAATCGCTTGTGAAGCGTTTACTTCATGTAATGAAGTTGGAATAAGTTAGGGTAAGCTTAGGTTAACCCTTATTTTTCACAAACTGCAGGCACGTGTGAAGCTATAACTTTATGTAATTAGTCAGGCCCAACTTGTTACATTGTGTTAGGTCAGGTTAACGCCCGAGGCCTTAACCTGACCTAACACACTGTAACAAGTTGGGCCTGACTAATTACATAAAGTTATAGCTTCACACGTGCCTGCAGTTTGTGAAAAATAAGGGTTAACCTAAGCTTACCCTAACTTATTCCAACTTCATTACATGAAGTAAACGCTTCACAAGCGATTTTGAATGAATGGCGCATATAACTCTAACACCTCAATCGAGATTTAACTTAGCCTTACCCAATAAGCCAGCCTACAGTAACCTTAGTTACTGCTTAGATGTGATGGACTAACCTAACTTGGGCTACCCTAACGTATCTTACACCAATATAGCACACAGTTTAAAGTCCTATAGTAACCTGTTTTTAATGTAAGTTATGCTGTTTCCATCCTTCGCAAACCCTATCATGAAGGGAAGATTGTATGTGTGGTGAACACTTATCACATAGTTTTCCTAACCTCATGTGGTATCCTACATTAACGAGAGTTTAATGTAAGTTATGATGGATCTTGTGCATACTGAAAGTACGAGTAGTAGTTTTAGCTATACCACGTTCAGTTAATGTTCGCTTCTGTGTTAGTATATGTACTGCCTACCCCTTTGATCGATAATATCCGTAGTGTTTATCCTTTGCACTCCCTGACGGTAACGTGATGTTTGTGATGGAGGGGTGGAAAAGGATTCTCTGGGAACTGTCGCGACAGCCGAAACATACATTTTTGTACATATATAACACTTTTCTGTAGCCCGTTGTGCACTGTACTCTGTGTAGCACGCAGGTGTAATTGTCATGTCAACCGACAACTTTTTTTTTTGTTGATGAAATTACATAATATTTGGCAAAATTATAGGTGTTTTAATCATTTTTTACCGATTTTCATGAAAATTAGTGAATAAATAGGATTTTCATGCTTGATAGTAAAACTGTGTATGTTTTCACAAAAGTTTGCTTCTCTCTTGCTTGGGTCAGTATTTGGGTAAAAACATACTATTTTCACCACTGCAACCGTTCGGTAGGAGACCGTGTGTGGTGAAAACATACCTTTTTCGCATCGGCAAAAGTTTGACAAGATTTTACGTATTTCAATTATTTTCTTGCGATTTTCATGAAATTTTGGAGATATATAGGATTTTCATGATTCTTACAAATGCCTGTAACTTATTTACTTAAGGATTATCAAGGTAAAGATATTGCAGTAGCATTTTACCAGCAAGAACTACAACTAACAAAACTTACAAGTACATTTTTGGTTGAACGAGTGATAAAGAGAAGGAAAAAATATGATCTTGGTGAAGCGGATGGGTTTTGATAAATCACATAACTCATGGATTCGTAATAAAGATTTATTTAAAATGTAAAACAAATGTATACATTTTTTTAAAATAAACTTATATTTCTAACAATTGTGTGTTTTTCTTTCTTCAGTTACCCGAATACAAAGCAAATGAGCATCAAGCTCAGCAAACTTACAACTATGTACAGCAATAATTTCTTCTGTACACTTAATCTATTTTACAATGTTTTTCTTTCTTTCTCTATTACGTTAATACAAAGCAAATGAGTATGAAGCTCAGCAAACTTACAATCTATGTACAGCAATAATTTCTTCTGTACACTTTAATCTATTTTTACAATGTTTTTCTTTGTTTCTCTATTACGTTAATACAAAGCAAATGAGCAGGCAGCTCAGCAAACTTGCAATCTATGTACAGCAATAATTTCTTCTGTACACTTAATCTATTTTACAATGTTTTTCTTTCTTTCTCTATTACGTTAATACAAAGCAAATGAGCATGCAGCTCAGCAAACTTACAATCTATTTACACTTAGTCTATTTTACATAGCAAATGAGCAGGCAGCTCAGCAATCTACATAGTTTATTTTACAATGTCTATGAATTCAGCACCACCAGCACTCAATTATTTCGTTTATTTACAAAATGAAAACATACAATTTTTCTGTAGTCCTATTTTATCAAAGTATATACATCTGCAATTTGTACAGCACCAAGCATATCAAGTTATTTTATAAACTATTTTCTTTTTCTGTACACTTATTTAGTTTTTTACAATATGTTACATATTTACAAGCTAGATACACGGATAAACGGTATATTTCATCTTCACTCACACACTATATACAATGTTATACACACATTCACTCAGGTACAGATTTGTGCCCCCACGGTAGGGTCTCTATCCCGTCAGGGAAAATATACCGTTTATCGTCCGTTCTAGACAGACCCAGTTTGGAAATTTGAACAGTATTTACAACGTGCAGAGTTGATGTAATTCTTTGCTGCAGATGGTATTTTGGTGTTTCACCCTTGAGACAATTGATATAATCCTCCATCTGCAGCTTTCTAGTGACGGAGCGCGCCAAACCTTTAGCCCGTCTAGAGGTTTGGTTGGACTCGAGCTGGAATGCATACATTTTTGACCGTAACCCTGCAAACTCCGCAATCAGGGTGCCATTCGCTTCGTCCTTCATAACACCGACAACCTTTTCATTATGGGACTCTATCCCGAAACGATTGTCGGTGCTATATCCGGAAGTATCGAACTCGTCCCTGTTGCGGCGCATCACTTCATATGGATCACAGTTCCGCACCAAGTAAATGAAGCTGTCCGTGTCCATATAAAGTAATTTAGGGCTTCTAAACTGAGGAATAGCAAATTCATAATGGAACCGGTACATCCTCAGTTTAGAAAGGTCAAGAATGCACATTCCAACATACACTGGCTTTTTGAATACAATCCTAACTTTCGCCATCTCCACGGCCACAAAGTCTTCGTTGAAAATTGTTGCTCTCTTAAAGTGTGGTGAAGCGATGTGTTTGCGGGCACCGCGGCGGCCCACCCATTCAGTACACAATTTCACGTCGCGGTGTTTTCGAATGTTCTCCATAGTCTTGCCGAAAATTGAGTTGTTCATCAATTTGTAAAAATCTCTCTCGAAATCTGTTTTGGCGTCACGGCGAGAACACGTATTGAGAGATATGTAATCTTTCAACCACGGTGACTGATTGAAAGATATTACCCGGTGAATGTTCGTAACCTGCAACCCCAAGCCTACACATTGCTGGAGGACTCGGTAATGGAGAACATACCGTACCTTGTTCTCCAGCGTGGTCATCAGCTTGGGGAGGGTAGAACCTACAGGAGCTTTGTGGTCTGGACATGGCGGCAGGTCCGCTAGAACGTAGTGTTTATCTAGGGGAATCGTAAGATCTACCTCCAATACGAACCCCCGAGGTGAGTCGGCAGCAACGCTCATGAAATCTATGCTAGCAATCTCCTTAGCCGATAGCCATTGAAACCCACCAGAGGGTAGATACTCCGACATGGCCCAGCCGTAGAGATTGTTTACGTCGAAGTACATTATAAAATCTTCAGACGCCTCGCGGTTGTACTCCGACATGTACCGGTTGTTCGCCTTGGCATACCTATGCACGCACTGGCAAATACCACCGCGAATTCCTCGTTCGAAAAGGAGCAGCATGTCGATATCCGTCAGAAGGTCCAGTTCAACACGCGTGCTCTTTAACATGGCCTGCCACGAAAGGCCTGGGGATGTGAAGTAGTGGGCGGGATCCAGGGTGTATTTCCCCAAACATACACTCCTAAATTTCTCAAACAGATCTGCAAGTAACCGCACATCTGTGCCCATGTACAGACTTGCATATTCTCTCAAAGTCTTGATCTGGAAAGTACGCCACACTTGTGTCGCGTGTTCGTAATCTTCATCAGAAATTTCTGACTCTGACAACGAACTATAAAATTTTGATTTTGGAGGGAGCGTGGCCTCGTCGAGTTTATCCCACGAATCCATATATTCGTAAGGGAAGACTCCTTTTCGCTTAACAAGTTGAAACTTCTCAGGGTTGGTGAAATGACGACGTGTAATGTTCATATCACCGTCCTCAAGGGTCCCAACAAGTTTGTCTAATGGGGACTGCATAAAACGGTACGAGTCCAGAAACCTTAATGTGATTGAAGTGTATTCAATCTTTTTAGAAAAAGAAATGTATCGTTCTGTATTGATGGGGAGCACATCCATCCCATCACCGTCGAGTTTTGATAAAGCCATAACTATGAAGTGTGCGTCATACCCAGAAAGATTGTGAAAGAATATGGGTATGTACCTTTTACTTTGAAACTGCAAATTGCAGTCATTATGTGCAGCCCCTCTAAATTTCCCTGTGATATGACAGTGATCGCGGACCTTAACAGTCCCCGGTTCAATGTCTTTCTCACAAATGTGACATACCGTAGCATAAGCAAATTCTGCTTCCTGCTCATCTGTCATTACAAGAGGGATACATCTCTTGTAAATTTTATCGACTTCCCTGGCAAGATTGACGAGTTCGTCAACAAGCCATTTCTCGGGATTTGCGCCCGAGTAGGAGTCGAAACGCGACAGACTAGGTACGTCCGCACAAACGACCTGGTATGCGACAGCGAAAGGAACATGTTTCTGGACTCTAGTAGTGTGAGAGGCGTTGGGTGGTGGGCTGCACGAATCATAAGGTTGCAATAAACTTTCAAAATCCGCGTAAACGACAACGGGTACACGCTGCTTGTATACAAAATCCTTAAACTTTAAGGTCTTATCGTCGTCGCCGGGTAGATCAACTCTTACAGGATCGACCCTTGCGCAATCGATCTCGTGGCGGTCCAGGATATCTTTGCGTCCGAAATGTTGCAGACATCTATCACAAATAAATATAGCATTACAATGTCCTGTTAATGAAGATCTTACTAGCCGCGGCAAGTCGTGAATCCAACAGTAATGGAATTTTCCACTACCGTCGGTAATCATCAACATGTTAATGTGTTTATCGCGCTTGTCTGCAGTGTGATGGAGGGCCCCGGAAACTACATGTCTACCTTTAACTAAATCCAGACCGAAAACATTTACAGAATATTCTGGATTTTGCCTCTCGAATTTTGAAATATCAGAGAGTTTTACCGGAAACTCAATACCTGAAAAATCGAATTTGTGGTTGGCGTATGCTCTTCTATAATTAGAAACTCACGATGCATTTTTTTTCGGCGCCTTTACTTGAGAAGCAAGAAGCGTCCATAGAAAGCAGAGTTCGTCTTTGTTTTTAACATTGATGACGGCCTGCTTTCTACAGATATCAAGTGGCAGAGCAACATAGGAAGATCCCCGATAGAATGGTTCAAATTTAGAAATATTAATGTCGAGGGATATTATTCTATCGAGAGTTTTGCCACTGTCCCGCTCTTGGAACTCACTTAATTTTACAATGATCTCCGACTTTACATATTTTTCATACCAATCCGACAGGCAAGTGCTCCTTGTGATCTCACGCATCTTTGTGAAAAAACACATCTGGGTGGTTTCGAAATTTAGATCCTTCTGAATTCTGAATAAAGTAATCAGACCAACCTGAACCTTTACAGACGGGGAGGACTGATTATCAACAATTTCACGAATTTTTTTAACTAAAAGATCAAAGCACGCATAAATGAAATTAACAGGTTCTATATAATTTGGAGAATTTTGAATTGTGCCGGTATATATTCTACTCTTAAATGCACTTTGCCTGTCTTCAAGGACTAAGGACGATGCTGCTAACTCAACCCCCATTGCTGCTTGGCTGCTTGATGCTACTGGACTATTACTATATGCTGCCGAGGTGGATGTGCTGGCTGCTGCTTGACTGCTTGATGGTGTCGGCTGAGAACTGCCTGCTATGTCTGGTCGCCATGTAGATCCGGTGCTTGGTCCCGCCACTGCAGACTGCCGGTTTGGACCGACCACGGCCGGCATGGGTGCAGTGCTTGGTCCCGCGATGGCTAGCATGCGTGCTGCTGGACGCCATATAGGTACGGTGCTTGGTCCCGGCATTGGTGCGGAAGGAGTCTCCCAAGGTCGCCACATTGGTGGTGGAGGAGGCTCGTTCCTGTTTACGGTCGATCCGAACCTGAAACAGACAAAAAAAATATTAGTGCCATGTTGGGATGAATGCTCTAAGATAATTATATTAAGTAGGTACTTACCATTCAGGAGCGTCGGTGGCTGAATTGCTTGAGATGATGGAATAACCCATTGATGCGGTGTGGGTATGAAACTGGACGATGGCATGCTCCATGATCCTGCCTGACTTGCAGACGGTTGCATTGAACCTGAAACAGAAAAAATTGAAACATAAATATATCTTCAAAGGATAATAAAAAAAACTCTGTTACACTACATAATGAACTTACCATTCCAGTACGACGGTTGTTGAATTGCTTGAGCTGTTGGAATAACCCATTGATGTGATGTTGGTAAAAAACTGGATGATGGCATACTCCAAGTTCCTGCCTGGCTTGGAGACGGCTGCATTGTACCTGAAACAGAAAACATTAAAACATAAATACTTCTTTCAAATAGTAATAAAAAAAATATTACATTAAAATTATGTACTTACCATTCCAGTGTGACGTTGGCTGTGGTAGATTTGCTGGAGACGGTGGGATAACCCATTGATGCGGTGTTGGTACAAAACCTGACGATGGCATACTCCATGAACCTGCCAGACTGAAATCTGGAACACCGCTTGTAATGTTTGGCCGTTTGGGACTAGGTAACTCCGGAGTCGTGCTTCGCTTGCTTGGCATGTCTGAAATATAAAAGAGGGAATATATTAGTGAAAACACCCACAAAGAAATACAAGTAACAAATATCTCTATCACTACTCACCGTCAAGAAGAGAGAATAAATAATTTTCGTAATCACTTATACTGGAAACAGAAAAAAATTATAAAAACTAAATGAATAAAACAACTACGTATTTACATGTATAAAAACATACTTACCAGTGTTGAGAAGGTCGTTGGTTTTAATGTCCAAGTCACTTGGAAGTTCCATGTCGTTAAAGACAATATTTTCTGAAGACATCTTGCGAGCGAGATAGCTACGATGTGCACCGTTCAAGAGCTGCAAGTCGAATGACGGTGGAATGGCGCGGACTGGTATCTTATATTGTATGGCCGCACGCGAGAACCGGTTTTTGTCCGCCGCCCGCTCTGGTTCTCGGCGTGGGGTATCAGATTACAACAGGTTTGTACCTGCCCGCCCGCTCTACAAACCGGTTTCTGGCGCGGCGTATCGATTACAAACCGGTTGCCGGCGAGGGCTTTCAAATTCAAGGTCACCGGCAGGGTTTCAGGTTACACTAAAAAACACCTGCAGGTTTCAAGGCCAGCGGAATGGTGTCAGATTACACCGAAGGAACACCTGCACACGATATCAGGTTACACCGAAAGAACACCTGCATAGAGTATCGGGTTTCAAGGCCAACGGTAGGATATCAGGTTACAAGGAAGGGAGGGGGGTTTCAAGGTCGGCGGAATGGTGTCAGGTTACAAGGAGGGGAGGGGAGGGGAGGGGAGGGGAAGCTGAGGTTTCAAGGTCAGCGGAATGGTGTCAGGTTACAGGGAGGTGAGCCCCGCTCATCGTCCATAAGAGCCCATTGAGCCCCGCTCATCGTTCTCCTACTACTCGGGGGTCGAACTAGAACACTGTGATACTCCAAAATATCTAGGAGTGACCGTTGACAGATCACTTACATTCAGGAAACATTGCATGAACTCCAAGCTGAAAGTTTCCAGTAGGAATAATCTCATAAGGAAACTGGCTGGATCGCAGTGGGGCAGCCAACCTGAAACAATTAGAACTTCTGCCTTAGCACTATGTTATTCGGCTGCAGAGTACGCCTGTCCCGTATGGCACAGTTCAACCCATGCCAAACAAGTAGACATTGCACTTAATGACACGTGCAGAATCATAACAGGCTGCTTAAAATCAACTCCAGTCGAATGGCTCCACCGTCTCGCAGGAATAGCACCACCTTCTGTTTGAAGGGAAATAGCAGTGAACAAGGAAAGGAGGAAAGTGAACCATGAAAAATCTCATCCACTATATGGGTATATCCCTCACAGGCAAAGACTTAAGTCCAGGAAAAGTTTCCTAAGAATATCTCAGGAACTTACAACAACAACTGAAGAAGCCAGGTTACAACTATGGGAAGCTAAGGCTCCCCTTCCGCATGGCTGGGGAAGAGTGTCTGAATCTTTGCCACCTGGTTATGACAAGGGATGGTTGACATGGAAATCTTTGAATAGGCTGAGATCAGGAGTGGGCAGATCCAAAGTGAATTTAGCAAGATGGGGCTATACTGAGATCAGTGATATCAAGTGCGACTGCGGTGAGGACCAGACTGTCCAGCACATGCTCCAGTGTCAACTGTGTCCAGCATCCTGTTCGGCAGCTGAACTGTATGAGGCCTCAGAAAATGCACTGGAAGTGGCCAAGTACTGGTCCAGTATAATTTGATGACTGTAATTGTGTAATTGTATGTTTCTGATACGAAATAATAATAATAAGGTTAAACTAGTTGTTCCGATACCATCAAAGTATCGATACCTACTCAAATGAGTAGTACTCTAATTGTCTGACGATACTTACTCATATGAGTACAGCAAAAGTATCGATAGTTACTCATATCGATACTTTTTTTAAATTAAAATCGAAATGTGAGAATATACGTGACATTTTGCTTAATTTTTATTTATTTTCCTAGCGTAATAAAATCAAATAAATTATTATAAAGCACACATAGTAAGCAAACTTTGATGGTTTTGTCTTATCTTTAAATATTTATTTATTATAATTTTAAAATCTTTTAAACAAAAAAAGATCGCTTTTGGAACGTTTAGCTACAAAAACAATTGTTCCACATATTTTGGGGTCAGCGTGTTTCTTGTGTTTGTCATTGTTTCACCCGGCTTAGAAAACAAACATTCACTCGGTACTGACGTTTCTTCAACAATAAGATTCTGTTGTGCTTATATAAGATTCATTTCTTCCTATTCTGTAAATAGATTGCTTTTTAGAGACGTTACAGTGTTTGACAAGGGAACGTCCATAAACTACAAAGTTCGGTCTAGGGGAACGGAGAGGGGTTTGCTGGAGAGCTACGGGGGGAGAGGGGGGGGGGCTCCAAGCCAAGCGACGTAGCTTCTCATTCATATTATTTGTCACATTTAAAATGAGGTATAGAACTCTCAACAGCATGTAAATATTTATTTCCGTCATTTTATTATCTCCATGTGTAATTTACGATAGTCTGACAAGAGAAAACGGTACAAAATGTATTCTGGAATCAATAGGGAAAAAGCTATGTCCTACATGGAGAGGACGTGGGTAGAGACAAAGCCACGTCGTGCTACGTGGGGAGAGGGGGCATTGAAAAGGCCAAAATGGAGCTACGTGGTTTATGAACGCTCCCCAAGTAGAGAGAGACTTTGTCACTACGGTGTGTTTCCTTTATGTGGTCGTGGGTTAGCTCTTTGTGATGTTTCCAGAAGCAGCTTCTTCTTCCGATTCACATGGGCTACTTAGTTGCTCGTGAACCATACCTTTTAGTTTTGTGTGGGGCTGCGCGGGAGCGACCATAGGCCAGGCATTGAGATCAGATTGTCTGTAGCAGTTGTCTGTTCTAAGACTGATATTGTTTAATTTTCAATGCTACCAACTTGACGTCAGAGAAAAATTAATTTGGTAGGCGCGGCTGAGTGACTTATAAGGATTGATGCGTTTAGAATATAACACCGGGTGCGTTTCGATACTTACGATTCGATACAAGTACTTTTCTTCCGATACCGAGTAAGTATCGAATGAAGTAATTCGAATACAAAAAATACTCGGTATCGAAACAAAGTATCGAGTAATTACTCGTATTTACTTGTATCGACTAATCACTAGCTGCAGAGCCATATATAAAATGCATGTTTCATAAAAAACAGCGAACATTTCTGACTGCGGGAAAAACCTTGTGGGGAACCTACACTTAAACCTGTTTTCGACGATACTGTGTTTCACCATCTTTTAGAGCTAGTTATATTCTCAAGCATTGATATTTCCGTATGCTAAATAATTATATTTTGTACTTTAGTTAGTCAAGATCAAGTGTCTGAAATCTTGATTTGTTAAACTCGATTTTTTTTTTTTTTACTTTCAGCTGAAATCTGTGTGAGATGTTCCTGAAAACAAAATTATATTTTCGTTCAGCCAACAGTTTTAATGTACTTACACCGAGTAACAAAACATATTTATGAAGTGCAAAGGGCAAGAATTTATTTTAAACTGCGCGATGTCTATCTACGTTTCTTGAGAGAAACAGTTTGCGATCTCAAATTTAAATGACAGAACAAATACCGGTACCTCACCGTGAAGAGTTTAGGCGGGGGAGGGAGGCATAATAAAATTACTTTGTCCACAAATTGCTAATGCTATATCATAACAGGACAAAGGACAGATAATTATGACCTAAATTCGGTGCTAGAATTGCTTGTCCTCATTCTTACAGTGAACGAATTCAGTCATGCCGCAGAGAACACATACAAGACCACTTCGTTTGATGTGTTCAATTGCTATCAGTATCAACATAAATAGCTGAGCAAATTTAGAGCTGGATCGTCTTGCTTCCTCTAGCTGTGTGATCCCTACTTTCTTTTGGCTGAGCCAGTAGACAGGTTTAAAATCACCGAACTGAAGTTAAATACGTATGTGGTCTGCTAATCATCCAGCTTGATCGAATCATCTACGGTCAGACAAAATTGCACGGCTCCAAATATGTCGTATATATTATTTCCGAAAGGTGTTTTTTTGTTACAATCCATTATCTCCATTCATGCGCAACCGAAATCGATAAATGAGGTATCATTTTAAAGATTAGAGTTTCTGATTTGTTCAAATCATATTTTGACAAACGATTTTTTTCCGAATTAAATCCTCAAAGGAACAAAATATCATAAGTTCTAAAATGTGTTTTTTTGCCACGAGCCATTTGTCTTCTTGATACCCAACCAAACCAAAATAGAAAAATGAGGTATCATTTGTATCGTTTTAAAGACTAAGGTATCCACTAAGATAACATCATATATTAAGAAATTTTTTTTTTGGAATATGATCCTTAAAGGACAAAAGTAGTAATTATGAAGAGCGAGCATACAGGACAGTTCAGAGCCAGGCTGCAACACATATCACAGAGACATAAATAAACTGGTTTTTTTTGTACAATACTTCCCGGATATTTTTTTTTTCTGTTACAGAAAAATTTCTGTCTTGCTATACGATTCCTATGTAAACATTATACTGGCGAAATTTTCTCAAGGGCTGTAACACATTTCACAGACATATGGATATGCTGTGTGTATTTTGTTCAGGTTAGTTGTATTCCGTCAAGGTCAGTGACAGTTTGTCATGCATATGTTTTACGCGTCCAACAGTTTTTACTAATTGTTTCGAACACGTTATAAGTATCTTACTATGTACCTATTATGTTAAACAAATAAACAATTGCTACAAATGGGGCGATTTTTCTTTCACCCTATTACAAACTACCAACCTTAGCATTATTCGCGAAATTTTCGCACGGGAAATCTACTAAATCATATAGAGCATATAATCTGTTCCTTTGCCCTACAGTGCATCACTCCCTTGCAGTATTCATGGGACGTTATTACTAGTTTGACGTTAATCAATGTTATACAAGGCATCTGATAAACTGAAGTAATTCATTCTAGGTTAGACTAAGCAATATTTTTTTCTGTACGATACTCCAAACTGCTTGTTCCATATTGTTCAGTTCGAGGCGATACGAGCCTTCGCTGGTGCCAGTGGACGGCGCCTCTCCTCCACCCATCGAAGAATTCGACCCTCGTCGACCCACCAAGGTCATCGTACACGGCTACATCGGCGGGGTCGACTTCAACGTCACCAAGATGGTGCGCGAAGGTTGGTAGCCGTACTTCCACACACTGTGAATCTACAGGGAGATAGCGTAGATCATTCATTTGCTACAAAAGCATCAGTCGTGACAAGGCGAACACTTATTTTAAAATTTTCTTGCAACCACAAAAGGATTTTTTAGCTTGCGGTGATGAACGAATCGGGGAAGAGCATTATTGCTCACCAAACAGGTTCGTTTTATATATATATATATATATATATATATATATATATATATATATATATATATATATAATTCCTTTAAGTTATACAGGGTGTTTCAGGAAGAATGGTAAATATTGAAGGAAGTGGTAGTAAGAATAGTATTGATCAAAAGTTTCACATAAACTTGTGTCCGATTTACGATCGTTTTGGAGGTACAGGTGCTAGAATGTTATGCATAAAGTAAACCTCAGAAAATGATCAAGAGCACACAAATAACTTATTAAAGTACTCTATTCTTGCAAAAATACACGCATATTTTACAAAAGTTCAAATTAAATGCTTGAAAACCATCGACTTTAATACACTTTGCAGCTCTCTTCGCAACAGTACGTGTAGCTCTTCTGAGTACGTCTTGGTGTACTTTTATGAGGACAGCAGTAGCAATAATTCGTCTCTGTTGTAAAATATGCGTGTGTTTTTGCATGAATAATCACAAAATTCCAGCACCTATATCTCCAAAACGAATGGACATCGGACACATGTTTATATAAACTTTTTTACTCAGTATTGTTCAATATTTACCATTCCACCTGAGTTTCTTTACTTACCTGTTTCTGCATTGAATCTTAAATGGTGTTATGTCTGAGAGAACGCATCATTACACTACACATTAACAACATTCTGCTGTTCAAAAGTATGGTCACTTCAATTTTGACAGCAAAAACATAGAGGATTCAATGTTTTTGACATTGGTTCAGTCAAAAAATAACGATTTTTGGGGCACATACGCCAGGAAAAAGTTGAAACATCCACAATTCACAGTAAAACTGCTTTCTATTCTAGGCACCTTTGACTGATTAGTTGTTTCATAAAATGATTATGGAAATTTT
>JARYHS010011703.1:0-11002 GCA_031002005.1 Vandiemenella viatica
CCCCTAAAGTCTTATTATAGTGAAGAAGTTCGGGTGTTTCTCCGAGAAAATAATAGACCTATAACACCATATGACGTTGCTGAGCTATTCAGAAAAGCCTACATCAAGTGCCAAACTGGTGAAATTGCTGCTAATGGTTTCAGAGTTGGTGGCATTTATCCATTTAATCGAAATATATTTACTCAAGCCGATTACATGGCTGCTGCTGCAGATTTTGAAGAAGATCAAGATTGTCAAACCATTTCAATGACGATAACTTCGCCCATGGTTACTACTTTGCGAATGGAGAATGTTGATGACTCAGACCTAGAGCCGTCAAATATTATGACTGAAATTCGATCCCTTGTTACTCCTTCTCAAATTTCTCCAGTGCCCACAGTAAACAAGAGAACTAGTAATAGAGGCCGTAAGCCAGCAAGATCTGCAATAATCTCAAGTTCTCCTTATAAAAAAGACCTTGAGAATGCACAACTTAAAAAGTCTGAGAAAGAAAACGGACCACAGAAAAAACTGATGAAGGGAAAAGGAAAGAAGAAAGTAACAAAGAAGAGGAGTAGTAAGGATATGTACGTTTCACTTTAAATAGGTCACGCGCCCCGCCCCCTCTGCGGCCGCTTCCCCTATAATTAGGCACCTGGCCGACTGTGCGGCCTGTAATTATCTACCTGGCTGCCGGCGCCGCTTACCGTCAAGGTCACCCGCCCCGCCCCCTGCAGGTGTGCAGGCCGCTTCCCCTATAATTAGGCACCTGGCCGACTGTGCCGAATTATCTACCTGGCTCTTTGTAGGTCACGCGCCACGCCGGCGCCTCTCACCGTAATTATCTTGGGGTGCATCAGTATAAAAGAAGCGCCGCAACAGGAACTAAGCCAGTTGTATCTGAACTTACACAGAGACAATGTCTTCGCAAAGCATTGAAGATTTGCCTTCTCTCGATGACGTGAATCTGCAAGGTAATTATTTTTTCATACATTGCCAGTTTTAATTATTTATTTAACAAAATTTATGTAGTCTTTTAAACTATGCTATCTTTTTTTTTAGATTAACTGTCTGAAGGAGCCACTAGTGATGGAAGTCTGTTGGTTTTCGGTTCCAACGAATGGAATTGGGAATTATTTGATAAATATCTCAGTAAGTTTTTTTCTTTTTTTTATTTCATTTAGTTAACATAGCGTTTTATCCTATGTTACCATTTAAACTTTTTTTTTTTTTTTTTTTTTTTTTTTTACAGATACGCCATCTGACGGACTAGAGTTTGAGGGTATACCTACCACTAGTACTTACGATGTACCCATACAAATGAATGGTAAGTCCCACTTTGTTATTTATTACTTTTAATTTTTCATTTAACATAAATCCATGTACTGTTAAATATTTGATACTGTTGATAAAAATTTCATTTAATTAACATTGCGTTTTATCCTAATTTTTTGTTTTTACAGATATGCCATCTGAAGAACTAGAGTTCGAGGGTATCCCTACTTACGATGTACCCATGCAAATGAATGGTAAGTTATTTATTTTATACATTCCTTGTAATTAGATGTCAGCTAGCTTTCTATCGTTTCATGAGTATAATTTTTCATTTAACAAAAATCCATGTACAGTTTTAACTTAATATTGAATACAGTATGCTTAAAAAAAATTTCATTTAACAAATGTCTTTTTTTTTCCATAGATTTACAGGAGTGTGATGAAATTAACGTGCCCAGTAAACGGAGGAGGATTCATTCCATGCAATCAAATGGTAAGTCTCACTTTGCTATTTTTTTTATTATTACATTCCATGTAGCTAGGATGCCAGCTTAATTCTAATTGGTTTCAGGTCCTTCTGATCCACCCAGGGTTTTGCAATTTGCAGAGCCAGCGAGTCATGAGACTTTATCTTGGGCAGGCTTGGAACAGGAATTAGCTGATTGTGAGTACATTATACTTTATATTTTTGTAATTACCTTTTTTACGTCATGTTTTTTAACCAATGCTTATTTTTATATATAGATATGGCACAGTATGATGGTTTACCTACCATAAATGTTTATGACTGGGAACAAGACTTAATTAATAGTGAGTACAATACACATAAAAAATAATTTAACAAAAATGTGTTTAATGTTTTGACCTAAATTATCTTTCTTTTTAATAGATTTTCTACGGTATGAGGAACCTAGGAGGACTTATTCCATACAACCGAATGGTACGTTTCACTTCATTATTTATTCATACATTCCATGTAATTAGATGTCAGCTTTATTCTCATTGGTTTCTATCGTTGCAGAGTCGCCCGCCGACATGAATGCCGCCGTCGAGTCCGGACCTGCTCCACCATGTGGAGACCTTGGGAAATGCAGGACTCAACCGATAGGCGAAACCCAACACCCGGACCTAGCAGGCAGGCTGCAGGAGTGGCAGGCCCTAGCAGCCGGGTCTCAGGAGTGGCAGACCCTAGCAGCCGGGGCTCAGGAGTGGCAGGTCCTAGCAGGCAGGCCGCAGGAGTGGCAGGCCCTAGCAGCCGGGGCTCAGGAGTGGCAGGTCCTAGCAGGCAGCAGCAGCCAAATATATCATGTGCAGCAATGAGGGGTGAGTGTCCAGACGCAACGCGCTTAATCCTTGAAGATAGGCAGAGTGCTTTTAAAAATAGAATCTATACCGGAACCATTCAAAATTCTGAAAATTTTTATTGGACCAATTAACTTCATTGATGCATGTTATGATCTTTTGGCAAATAAAGTCCGCGAAATTGTTAGTTGCGGTCCACCCCGGCTGTAAAGGTTCAGGTTGGGCTGGCAACATCTTTTTCAGTTCAGAAGGAGTTAAATATCGTTTCCGCAAAGTTTGTATTTCTTACCAAAATGTGTGAAGTCACAACAGCACTCACCTGCCTGATTGTGTATAAGATCTGTGTGAAATCGGAGATCACGACTAAATGGAAGAGTTTCAGGAGAGAGATTCTGGAAAAACCCTCGAGAGATTAATTTCCCTCGACATAAACATTGCTCATTTTTCAACCGTTCTATCGAGGGTCTTCCCATGTTGCTCTTCCAGTTGATATCCAAAGAAAACTGGCTATAGTCAATGTGCGAAACAATGATGAGTTATGTTTTCTTTGGACTCTCCTTGCAGCTCAAGTACGGGCGCATGAAAACGCACACCAGGTTGGTACGTATAGGGAGGCATTCGCAAGCCATGAATTCGATTTCTCAGGTATTGAGTTTCCGGTAAAACTCGCAGATATTTCCAAATTCGAGAGGCAAAATCCAGGCATTTCAGTAAATGTTTTCGGTCTGGATCTTATTAAAGGTAGGAATGAAGTTGTCGGGCCCTTACACTTAACTGCAGACAAACGCGATAACACATTAACATGTTGCTGCATACTGACAGCAGTGGGAATTCCCATTACTGTTGGATTCGCAACTTATCGCGGCTAGTTAGATCTTCATTAACTAATCATCATCATGTCATACACATATGCGACAGATGTCTGCAGCATTTTGGCAGCAAAGATCTTCTGTACCGACATGAGATCGATTGTGCAAGGGCAGATCCAGTAAGAGTAGATTTGCCCGGCGATGACGATAAAACTTTAAAGTTTTAAGGATTTTGCACACAAGCAGCGTGTGCCCGTCGTCGTTTACGCGGATTTTGAAAGTTTATTAGAACCTTATGATTCATGCAGTCCCCCACCCAACGCCTCTCACTCAACCAATGTCCAGAAACACACCCCCATTCGCTTGCGGCATACCAGGTCGTTTGTGAATGCGTACCTAGTCTGTCACGATTCAACTCCTTCTCGGGCCCAAACCTCCGAGAAATGGCTTGTGGAACAATTTGTCGAGCTTGCCGAGGAAGTTGATGAAATTTACAAGGAGTGTATTCCCCTTGTAATGACAGTATGAGCAAGAAGCAAAGTTTGCTGCTGCTACTGTATGCCACATCTGTGAGAAAGACATTGAACCGGGGACTGTTAAAGTCCGCGACCATGTCATATCACAGGTAAATTTAGGGGGGCTGCACACAATGACTGCAATTTGCAGTTTAAGACTAAAAAGTTCATACCCATTTTCTTTCATAATTTGTCTGGGTATGACGCACATTTTATAGTTATGGCATTATCCGACCTCGACGGCGATGGGATGGATGTACTTCCCTATAACACTGAACGCTACATTTCTTTTTCAAAAAAGGTTGAACGTACTTCAATTACGTTAAGGTTTCTGGACTCTTACCGATTTATGCAGGCCCCATTAGACAAACTGGTTGATACCCTTGAGGACGGCGACATGGGCATTACTAGTGCTCATTTTGCCGACCCCGAGAAGTTTCAATTAGTTAAGCGGAAAGGAGTCTTCCCTTACGAATATATGGATTCGTGGGAAACTCGACGAGGCCACGCTTCCTCCAAAATCAAAATTTTATAGTTCGCTGTCGGAGTCTGAAATTTCAGATGCCGATTACGAGCACGCGACACAAGTGTGGCAGACTTTCCAGATCAATACTTTACGTGAATATGCAAGTCTGTACATGGAAACAGATGTGCGGTTACTTGCAGATCTGTTTGAGAAATTTAGGAGTGTATGTTTGAGGAAATACACCCTGGACCCTGCCCACTACTTTACATCCCCAGGCCTTTCGTGGCAGGCCATGTTAAAGAGCACACGTGTTGAATTGGACCTTCTGACCGATATCGACATGCTGCTCCTTTTCGAACGTGGAATACGCGGTGGTATTTGTCAATGCGTCCATAGGTACGCCAAGGCAAATAACAAGTACATGTCGGAGTACAACCGCGAGGCGCCAGACAATTTTATCATGTACTTCGATGTTAACAATTTGTACGGCTGGGCCATGTCCGAGTATCTACCCTCTGGTGGGTTTCAGTGGTTGTCGGCCGAGCAGATTGCGAGCATAGATTTTATGAGCGTTGCGTCTGATTCACCCAGGGGATTCGTGTTGGAGGTAGACCTTACGATTCCTCAGGACAAACACGACGTTCTAGCAGACCTACCGCCATGTCCAGAGCACAAAGCCCCAGTTGGTTCCACGCTCCCCAAGTTGATGACCACACTGGAGAACAAGGTACGGTACGTCCTCCATTACCGAGTCCTCCAGCAATGTGTAGATTTGGGGTTGCAAGTGAGTAAAATACATCGCGCGATTTCTTTCAACCAGTCACCGTGGTTGAAAGACTACATCTCTCTCAACACGGATGCTCGTCGACAAGCTAACACAGATTTCGAGAGAGATTTCTATAAACTGATGAACAATTCATTTTCGGCAAAACAATGGAGGATATTCGTAGACACCGCGACGTGAAATTGTGTACAGGATGGCCGGGTCGCCGCGGTGCCCGCAAATACGTAGCATCACCCAGATTGAAACACATGACCGTTTTTCGTGAAGACTTTGTAGCTCTGGAAATGGCGAAAGTGCGGATCCTCTATAATAAACCTGTGTATGTCGGAATGTGTATTCTTGACCTTTCCAAAGTGAGGATGTATCGATTTCATTATGAATTCGCTATTCCTCGCTTTGGAAAGTCAAGAATACACATTCCGACATACACAGGTTTATTATAGAGGATCCGCACTTTCGCCATTTCCAGAGCTACAAAGTCTTCACGAAAAACGGTCATGTGTTTCAATCTGGGTGATGCTACGTATTTGCGGGCACCGCGGCGACCCGGCCATCCTGTACACAATTTCACGTCGCGGTGTCTACGAATATCCTCCATTGTTTTGCCGAAAATGAATTGTTCATCAGTTTATAGAAATCTCTCTCGAAATCTGTGTTAGCTTGTCGACGAGCATCCGTGTTGAGAGAGATGTAGTCTTTCAACCACGGTGACTGGTTGAAAGAAATCGCGCGATGTATTTTACTCACTTGCAACCCCAAATCTACACATTGCTGGAGGACTCGGTAATGGAGGACGTACCGTACCTTGTTCTCCAGTGTGGTCATCAACTTGGGGAGCGTGGAACCAACTGGGGCTTTGTGCTCTGGACATGGCGGTAGGTCTGCTAGAACGTCGTGTTTGTCCTGAGGAATCGTAAGGTCTACCTCCAACACGAATCCCCTGGGTGAATCAGACGCAACGCTCATAAAATCTATGCTCGCAATCTGCTCGGCCGACAACCACTGAAACCCACCAGAGGGTAGATACTCGGACATGGCCCAGCCGTACAAATTGTTAACATCGAAGTACATGATAAAATTGTCTGGCGCCTCGCGGTTGTACTCCGACATGTACTTGTTATTTGCCTTGGCGTACCTATGGACGCATTGACAAATACCACCGCGTATTCCACGTTCGAAAAGGAGCAGCATGTCGATATCGGTCAGAAGGTCCAATTCAACACGTGTGCTCTTTAACATGGCCTGCCACGAAAGGCCTGGGGATGTAAAGTAGTGGGCAGGGTCCAGGGTGTATTTCCTCAAACATACACTCCTAAATTTCTCAAACAGATCTGCAAGTAACCGCACATCTGTTTCCATGTACAGACTTGCATATTCACGTAAAGTATTGATCTGGAAAGTCTGCCACACTTGTGTCGCGTGCTCGTAATCGGCATCTGAAATTTCAGACTCCGACAGCGAACTATAAAATTTTGATTTTGGAGGAAGCGTGGCCTCGTCGAGCTTCTCCCACGAATCCATATATTCGTAAGGGAAGACTCCTTTCCGCTTAACTAATTGAAACTTCTCGGGGTCGGCAAAATGAGCACTAGTAATGCCCATGTCGCCGTCCTCAAGGGTATCAACCAGTTTGTCTAATGGGGCCTGCATAAATCGGTAAGAGTCCAGAAACCTTAACGTAATTGAAGTACGTTCAACCTTTTTTGAAAAAGAAATGTAGCGTTCAGTGTTTATGGGAAGTACATCCATCCCATCGCCGTCGAGGTCGGATAATGCCATAACTATAAAATGTGCGTCATACCCAGACAAATTATGAAAGAAAATGGGTATGAACTTTTTAGTCTTAAACTGCAAATTGCAGTCATTGTGTGCAGCCCCCCTAAATTTACCTGTGATATGACAATGTCGCGGACTTTAACAGTCCCCCGGTTCAATGTCTTTCTCACAGATGTGGCATACAGTAGCAGCAGCAAACTTTGCTTCTTGCTCATCTGTCATTACAAGGGGAATACACTCCTTGTAAATTTCATCAACTTCCTCGGCAGCTCGACAATTGTTCCACGAGCCATTTCTCGGGGTTTGGGCCGAGAAGGAGTTGAATCGTGACAGACTAGGTACGCATTCACAACGACCTGGTATGCCGCAGCGAATGGGGTGTGTTTCTGGACATTGGTTGAGTGAGATGCGTTGGGTGGGGGACTGCATGAATCATAAGGTTCTAATAAACTTTCAAAATCCGCGTAAACGACGACGGGCACACGCGCTTGTGTGCAAAATCCTTAAACTTTAAAGTTTTATCGTCATCGCCGGGCAAATCTACTCTTACTGGATCTGCCCTTGCACAATCGATCTCATGTACGGTACAGAAGATCTTTGCTGCCAAAATGCTGCAGACATCTGTCGCATATGTGTATCGACATCGCTTATGATTAGTTAATGAAGATCTAACTAGCCGCGATAAGTTGCGAATCCAACAGTAATGGGAATTCCCACTGCTATCAGTATGCAGCAACATGTTAATGTGGTTATCGCGTTTGTCTGCAGTTAAGTGTAAGGGTCCGACAACTTCATTCCTACCTTTAATAAGATCCAGACCGAAAACATTTACTGAAATGCCTGGATTTTGCCTCTCGAATTTGGAAATATCTGCGAGTTTTACCGGAAACTCAATACCTGAGAAATCGAATTCATGGCTTGCGAATGCCTCTCTGTAATATCTAACTTTGTATGCGTCTTTATGCGGCGCCTGTACTTGAGCTGCAAGGAGAGTCCAAAGGAAACATAACTCATCATTGTTTTGCACATTGACTATAGCCAATTTTCTTTGGATATCAACTGGCAGAGCCACATGGGAAGACCCTCGATAGAACGGTTGAAAATGAGCAATGTTTATGTCGAGGGAAATTAATCTCTCGAGGGTTTTTTCCAGAATCTCTCTCCTGAAACTCTTCCAATTTAGTCGTGATCTCCGATTTCACACAGATCTTATACCAATCAGGCAGGTGAGTGCTGGTTGTGACTTCACACATTTTGGTAAGAAAATACAAATTTGCGGAAACGATATTTAACTCCTTCTGACTGCAAAAGATGTTGCCAGCCCAACCTGAACCTTTACAGCCGGGGTGGACCGGCAACTAACAATTTCGCGGACTTTATTTGCCAAAAGATTCATAACATGCATCAATGAAGTTAATTGGTCCAATAAAATTTTCAGAATTTTGAATAGTTCCGGTATAGATTCTATTTTAAAAGCACTCTGCCTATCTTCAAGGATTAAGCGCGTTGCGTCTGGACACTCACCCCTCGTTGCTGCACATGATATATTTGGCTGCTGCTGCCTGCTAGGACCTGCCACTCCTGAGCCCCGGCTGCTAGGGCCTGCCACTCCTGCGGCCTGCCTGCTAGGGCCTGCCACTCCTGAGCCCCGGCTGCTAGGGCCTGCTACTCCTGCGGCCTGCCTGCTAGGGCCTGCCACTCCTGCGGCCTGCCTGCTAGGTCCGGGTGTTGGGTTTGAGTCCTGCATTTCCCAAGGTCTCCACATAGGCGGAGCAGGTCCGGACTCGACGGCGGCATTCATGTCTGCGGGCGGCTCTGCAACGATAGAAACCAATGAGAATAAGGCGACATCTAATTACATGGAATGTATGAATAAATAATGAAGTGAAACGTACCATTCGGTTGTATGGAATGAGTCCTCCTAGGTTCCTCATACCGTAGAAAATCTATTAAAAAAAGAAAGATAATTTAGGTCAAAACATTAAACACATTTTTGTTAAATTAATTTTTATGTGTATTGTACTCACTATTAATTAAGTCTTGTTCCCAGTCATAAACATTTATGGTAGGTAAACCATCAAACTGTGCCATATCTATAAAAAAAATAAGCATTGGTTAAAAAACATGACGTAAAGAAAAAGGTAATTACAAAAATATAAAGTATAATGTACTCACAATCAGCTAATTCCTGTTCCAAGCCTGCACCAGATAAAGTCTCATGACTCGCTGGCTCTGCAAATTGCAAAACCCTGGGTGGATCAGAAGGACCTGAAACCGATGAGAATTAAGCTGGCATCCTAGCTACATGGAATGTAATAATAAAAAAAAAAATAGCAAAGTGAGACTTACCATTTGGTTGCATGGAATGAATCCTCCTCCGTTTACTGGGCACGTTAATTTCATCACACTCCAGTAAATCTATGAAAAAAAAAAAAGACATTTACTAAATGAATTTTTTTTTAAGCATACTGTATTCAATATTAAGTTAAAACAGTACATGGATTTTTGTTAAATGAAAAATTATACTCATGAAACGATAGAAAGCTAGCTGACATCTAATTACAAGGAATGTATAAAATAAATAACTTACCATTCATTTGTATGGGTACATCGTAAGTAGGGATACCCTCGAACTCTAGTTCTTCAGATGGCATATCTGTAAAAACAAAAAGTTAGGATAAAACGCAATGTTAATTAAATGAAATTTTTATCAACAGTATCAAATATTTAACAGTACATGGATTTATGTTAAATGAAAAATTATAAAGCTGACATCTTATTAAAAGGACTTACCATTCATTTGTATGGGTACATCGTAAGTACTTGTGGTAGGTATACCCTCGAACTCTAGTCCTTCAGATGGCGTATCTGTAAAAACAAAAAGTTTAAATGGTGACATAGGATAAAACGCTATGTTAATTAAATGAAATAAAAAAAAACTTACTGAGATATTTATCAAATAATTCCCAATTCCATTCGTTGGACCGAAAACCAACAGACTTCCATCACTAGTGGCTCCTTCAGACAGTAAATCTAAAAAAAAAGATAGCATAGTTTAAAAGACTACATAAATTTTGTTAAATAAATAATTAAAACTGGCAATGTATGAAAAAATAATTACCTTGCAGATTCACGTCATCGAGAGAAGGCAAATCTTCAATGCTTTGCGAAGACATTGTCTCTGTGTAAGTTCAGATACAACTGGCTTAGTTCCTGTTGCGGCGCTTCTTTTATACTGATGCACCCCAAGATAATTACGGTGAGAGGCGCCGGCGTGGCTGCAGGGGCGGGGCGCGTGACCTACAAAGAGCCAGGTAGATAATTCGGCACAGTCGGCCAGGTGCCTAATTATAGGGGAAGCGGCCTGCACACCTGCAGGGAGCGGGGCGGGTGACCTTGACGGTAAGCGGCGCCGGCAGCCAGGTAGATAATTACAGGCCGCACAGTCGGCCAGGTGCCTAATTATAGGGGAAGCGGCCGCAGGGCGAGATAATTATAGGGCGCGAAACCGCCGTTTTCTTTCTACTTTTTGGGTCAGACACATTCTCCATGAAAAAATACATGTATGTGCCAACTTTCATGGTGATCTGTCAAACAGTGTCGAAGTCTGCTTATTTCGTATATATACCAACATCCATTTTTAAATATCAGATGATAACAAATAGGTGTTGCATTTCCTGTTGAAAGTAAAGCTTGCTTAATACTTGTGATCAAGTGGTGTAATTTCTCTGTAAGCCATTCATATTCCCCTCGCCGCAGACTTGTAAGCTATAGGTTTCAGTCAAGTGCTTGTGTAATGTTGTCTAGATTATGCTGTAATGGATGTTAGGGATAAATCGAGTAACGAAATCACATTCAACTCTTCACAGATACTAAAAAGACACATAGTCACTTAGCCGAAAGGACAGAGACCTATCGGAAGAGCATGGACAAGATGGATGGATCATGTCCAAAGAGAAATAGTGGCGAAGTGAGTGTATTGGAGACAAATTGTAGAGAAGAAATCCTGGAGAGATCTTTGAAACTGATAGGGCAAATTCCAGACGATCCGCAAAAGCGGATTTGAGTCACTCAACTTCTTTTTTTAAAGTTCATT
>JARYHS010011704.1:0-14960 GCA_031002005.1 Vandiemenella viatica
ATTATCAGAATGGCTGCAAAAAAAGTTGTAAGAGCGCAAACTATGCCTATTAATAAGAATATTAATATAACGTCAGAGAAAAACGGTCTCAAGAAACACAATTCTTCACAAGTGCGTTCGGTATCATCAAAGAATATAAAATCACTAAGATATCCTGATTTACTGTGACAAATCTGAAGAACATGATATACAAATTAAACAATATTTCATTATTTTTTGCTATGTACCAGCACTTACATTGTTGCATTATTTTGTATAATACCACTCCCATAGTATATAAAAAGCTTTTTTATATAATTTTCGGGTCAAATAAGATTAGTCTCATTTGTTTCGAAACATAATGTACCATTTACCATTATGGAGCACCTACCTTATCTGGAAGTCTATTTGTCCCCATTCAAAAATTTCAGAAAAAATAAAATGTTCGGTGACGAAACTCACGCTATAATTGATCAGATTATTGGTAAAGAAAATTTTGATAATTTATGTGAAGATCTGCGGCAAACTTCGATAATTGTTTACGAGTCCACTGATCTTAGCACAACCAGACACTCGTGCTTAATCGTGAGATATGAGAGAAAGCGTCGCATCAAAGGTTGTTTTTTTCATTTCTTATTGCATTAGAAGCTGCTAATGCAGTATCCATATTTGAACACATTGCAAACATTTTTTTTTTTTTAGTTCGTGATGACATTCCATATAATATTAATATAATGGGCTTTGCATCTGATGGGGCAAACGTGAAGTTCCCAATATTATACTTACGTGCGCATGCCATTCGTTTCAACTTTGTGCGTCATATGCTGGTGTCAAACAGCCTCGTAAATTGTGGTTATTGTGGTTGTCCTTTTTATATATACCGTTATTGGAGGGCAGCTATACCGATTTCGCATTTCGACGTTTGAGACCACTGAGCGGGATACACTGTCGTATGGACAAGAATAAGAGAAGAACTAAATATTTCACGTCTGCGTAAGTTAATTGATGAATACGGATAAAACGGAAATAAAATTTGATCTGAATGAGAGGTTATAGAACAACACAGATAATAATAACGTACCACTGCTCTGGACAAATAATAACGGGAAAAACACGGAAAAGGATGGTATAACAGCTATTAGCAAGAAGAATATTTTTTATGGCTTTACGCCTCGTCGACGTTGAGGTGGAATGGGTCTGAGGACAAGGAACGGAAAGGAATTCGGCCATGGCCTTTTTGAAGGAAACATCCCGGTATTCACCTGGGTAAACCAAGGAAAACCCAAATCTGGATGTCCGGACGGGGATTCGAACCTGAACCCGAATGCGAGGCAAGACGTTAACAATATTTTCTTGAAGTGTCTGGTGGTAGATATGAAGGAATGAAAAGCTATGAAGTTTAGCAAGGCACCCACGTTAATAATAGCTTAATGAAATAGCTTTTGACATTTGTAGGGTTGAAAGGGGAGAGATATAAGAATAAATGAAAGGAATATACAACATCTGCGTTTGGCGCTATACAGATACTGCGACCGAGGATACAGCAACGAAAATCTTTCCCTGCTGTAACAATTTATGAAAGGCTTTTAGGTGTGGATGAATGGAGTCTTGAGCGCCACCTAGCAACCCCTCGACGTGTGCCATGTGTGTGCGCCATATGCTGCAGAAGGGTGAGGCGAGGGGCTCCTTGACCCACAAACCCTCACTCAGTTGCGATAACTGTAGCAGCATCTGGTGCCGGAGAAAGCGATCGAGTCCCGCAGATAAACGGGCCTCCCTCTCCCTGACAATAGACTCCCATCAGCCACCCGTTACTTTCCCCGCTCGATACACAAGAGGCCTGCCAACAGATGCTGGGGTGCACCGCTAAAAAACGTAAGGCATCCTCCCTGCAGTAATCTGTGGATCGCGCCTCCATGAGGGAAATCACTGGAGAGGTAGATCCACCGTCAGCTGTCGGATGTAACTTGCCTGGAGGAGAAACTCTGGAAAATTGCATTTCTGAATGGAATAACACACTACAGAAATGAAACAACTGTATTACAGAAGAAACTATATGTTCTCATCAACAGGTTGAAAATCCTATGCCAGACAACGGCGAGGCACTGGTGATTAATGATTCTAAGCGACGCATGTGAAAGTTGCTAACATATTTCTTGGATGTTAGTTTACAGCCCTTGTAGACTGGGTTCTCTTGCATTCCAGCTGCTATTGGATTAAGGCCCGGTTGGTGAAAAACGAAGAAATATCTTTTAAAGCCACCTAAAACATCTTCCTTTACAAATTGATTCCAGGGACGCAGTTTGATTTGAAGGAGCAACTGAACACTCGGGATCATTATATTCTTTTTCCATTTCACAATATCGTTGAGACCAAAAATTTTTGTACAGTGACTCTGTACGGTATAACTATGCCATTCACTAAGGAAGCAAGAATGTTATGTATAGCACTGTTACATCCCCAATACTTATTAATCACCAAATTTCTTCAACTTTTAAGTTAATTGTGTTAACTAAACATAGCACATTATTCATTATACTTTGGCCAATATTTACTTGGAAACAAAAATGAACGAACTAAAATAGGAAAAACATCTGTGTGGTTTTATAAAACACCGAAGCAAATGAAACTTTTTTAAGCATTTGCCTGAAAATTTTCGGAAAATTATTCAATTTAGGGTATTAAACTTGCGTTCTTAATAATAATAATTGGAAAATAGGAATGATAATGGGAAATCAATAGTAAACAAGATATCCAACTATAAATTTTAATTTCAATCTATGTATTAGAGTACGGAATACATAATAAATACAATCACAAGAAATAGTGAGAAAGTAAATGCTAAACGGTCAACTGATGCGAGCTATGGTCGCCGCCATATTGGCCTTGGCTGCTCTGCCGAGCGCCTTTCACTTTATCTCCACTCCGCGACCGGCTGTAATGCGACATGCGATAGATGGACGAAGAAAATAACACTTACTGTTTTCAGAAGAGAAGATTAGAAAGCACCCGTCAGTTGCCGATTACCTTGCTTCAGTTCAATTGTAATCGACGCCGACAGATCTCAACTGACTAGGAGAGGTTTTCAGTGTGAAAATCACAATCGTAGAACGAACAAGTCTGGTCAATAGCTCCACACCTCTGCTTGCTCGCCCTAAGGCAGTTCTGCCTGGTGGGCCTCCATTTAAGAGAAATCGGGGATTAAAAAAAAGTGCTTAAATTGTATGTACATGAGCTATACTTTTACGGAAGACCGTTAAATTATAATGTATATCTAGCCGGAGTCGTTAAGGCGGAGCAATCAGATGCGATGGGTTCGAAGTTCGATCCCACTAACCACGAATTTTTTTTCTATTTTTTTTTATTGCCATTCCATTGTAATGGACCAAGTTTTGGTGCAAAAGATTTAGTTGTGTGACTTAGTATTAAACGAGTGTTAGGTGGTACGCCAGAGTCGCTTGCCGTCCGCACGCGAGTAATGAGTCTCGTTTTGCTGACGAAAACGATCAGCGCATACCACAGCCAGGGACACTGGCCGGTCAATTGCCGAAAGAAGTCTAGAATGTTCGATACGGGCAATAGAAGGAGCGCAGGACATGCGTTCGATCTTCTCAGTGACAGATTGACAGTAGGCACGTCACTATGTCAGTTAGCGGATAGAAAATAGCTTCTATCTCTCTCTCTCTCCGATAGCCTAGTCTCGCGTTAGGGTCGACAATGCTGCAATACTTGGCGGAATCCTCCGATAGCCATTCTACATGTATGTAAGTAATTGTTCCATCATCTACTAGTACTTCAGAAGATGTAAATCCAATAGAAGCCTACGGGGATAGAATCGCAGACGCCGTCAAAACGGATGATATGTATTCAGTCAAGGACGAGCAATAAACAGTATCGTACAGCAGTTAGGTTGTGTTCTCACTGGTAAAATATAAGAGAACCTGCTGTTTGGCATAGTAAGCCTAAGTTGGTGAATCCATATTAAAAACCACACAGGTTTGTGTCCTTAATCCACAGTGTTGTCAGATCTGATATTAGTAAATGGTCTTACAGCTGAAGCTGGACAGTGGAGCTGAGGTCGCCCGAGGTCACCAGTAGCAACTCCATCAAGGTTAGTACCTGAGTTTCCAGACACTCTCTGCCGATTCCAAATTACGCCCACAGAAGAGGAGTTAGACCAATCAACTAGTCCGTTACACCATCTTGTATGATTAAAAATTTGTTTTGAAACAAAATCTACAAAATTTTCATTTTCCTTTGACAAATACGCAAATATTAGGATGGTATAAATCATAAAAACATTTGAAACAAAAATTATGTGCACACCAGGAACATTTTATCAAGGATATGTTTCGACAGTCACATACAGTATTTGTTATTGATTTAGGAAAGCAGGTTTCGTTAACATTTGTAAATTTCGGCCTTTTATTCGTTAATTTTGAACCATACCAGGAATATTTTATCATGTCATAAAATACAGGCGCTCGCTAAATGTGGTGAATAAGAGAATATATCTTAACAGCATCTTCACGAGAAGATATTGCTCGGTTATCTTGCAAGAATTCCGGCGCATTTTGGAGCTTTTTTATCAGCATTTTTACCTGATGATAGAAATACACATCATATGGCTGACATAAATGCGTATATTTCGGTGGTACCATCCTAATATTTGCGTATTTGTAAAAAAAAAAAAAAACTTGTAGGATTTGTTTCAAAACAATTTTTAATGCTACAACATAGAATAGCAATAAAAAATGCAAATAGGAAAAAAATCGAGGGGGGGGGGAGGGGAATCGAACCTCGGATTCATCCCATCTCATCACACCGCCTCAACGATCACAGCTAAACAGACATTACCTATAAGTTCACGATCTTCCATACATGTATAGCTCATTTACAAACAATTTAAGCACTTTTTAATCTTTTTCTCTTAAACGGAGGCCCCCAAGGCAGAACTGCTTTAGGGTGAGAAACCAGAGGTGACGTGCTATTTTCCAGACTTGTTCGTTCTACGATTGCGATTTCCACACTGAAAACCTCTCCTTATGAGGCCTCCGCAGTATGTCACGTCATACCTGCGCGCATGCGCCTGGCCGGCTGTAATGCGACATGCAATAGATAGATGGAACAATTTGAGGTGATAGAATAAAAGTTTCACTTTAAAGGATACTAATAATTAACATCCACAGGAAAACTTCCACATACAAAAAGCATTAAACGAGGCGAAAATGTAATTAATTAATATGTTTACTTCATGGACCATACACTAATCAGAACACTAAAAACAATTAAAAAATCAAACACACCGCCGTAACGTAGATATAATTTACAAACACAAATAAACATGACAAAAAAGGTTGATAACGCACTCTATTAAGCTGTATAAACAATAACAAATAACAATAATAAATGTCTTTTTAGCTGCTAAACAAGCATAGCAGGTGGAAAATTAAATGAAACATGTTTCGGTATAAAAGTAGGCCTACACCACAGTGTGTGGGTGAAACAGATAAAGTAGGCAAACAAATAACCAACTGAAATGTAATAAGAAAATATAAACTGTAAATTGAGTGAAATGTTTATAACTAACATTTGAAAACAGATTATTATTATTTACAGAAACATACTACAGCAACTTCGAAACCTGTACACAACTTGTTCTATGGCACCGACGATGATATAGTAAATCAAAACACAAAAGTTTTTATTTTAGCTGCACTTGGCTGATAAAAAATCTTCATTAGAAAAGCAGCTTAGGAAAAAGTCCTAAATATCATGTTAAATAACACATTTCTTGCAGTATTTTATTAATTTGTTCAATTAAACTGGCATACTCTACTAGAACAGAAAATATTATATTGCTATTATGCAGAAAAAACCCTCTTCAGAGTTGCTTCTGACGCATCTGTAGAGAGATTCCTGTCTTTTGGATAATACCAGAAGAGTAAATTGTTCATTAACTGCAACTTTTAAATATTTTCAGCCTAAAGAGTGAGGGAAAGTTCTAGAAAAGAAAGTCAAGATACAACGATTATGAAAATGAAATCGGAAAACCAAAACCTTTTCTAAGAGGAAAATAATAAATTTCAAGCTATTTGTAGAAATTCCTTCAAACAAATAAATTATTATTAATCTAATAATTTTGAGAACAAAACAATGACCCAATTACAATAATTTCGACAAAGAAAAATCATTGCAATATACATAAGCAAATATAACTGATGGGATGGAAACGATATTTCATTGAATAACATAAAAAGGCAGATGACGAAATTTGTTTGAAAATTTTTGTATTTATTTTCTACTTGTACTTCGTAACTCTGCAAGCACCACTTCTCTGAATTTAGTGATTTCTATTAATAAACTTCTCAGAGTCATGCGTCACGAACAAAGTAGAATTTTACGAGTTATGTCCTGCTGTTTCTCAACTTGTTGGTTATTAATGAATCTAGGTGCTCATTTTTTCATAAATTTACTATGGAACTTGATTCCTAGAATTATACTAAGTATATATACATAAGATCAGTAAATCATTTTTTCAGAGTGAAGTTTGGCTTTTGGTTGCCAAATGATAAACTATTTGAAGCATCAGAAATATGGTGTTGCAGAAACATGCTTAAAGTCGACCAATGAAGTTTTGAATCAATATATTTTACAAACGATGGGTGAAGAAATAGTTTTTTTTTTGAGAATATATATATATAAATAACACGTAGTAATGTGGGTCATATTTGAAAGCATATGGCACTGATTAATTTGACGAGTATGGTACTCGTTAGAGGAAGTAAGCGTCAAGGAAGTACACAAAGCATGTAACTGAGGTCTTAATTTATATTGAGTTTGTGTGGATGAAGAGTAACACATGATATGAATAAGTGGAGGATTGCTTCAAACTAACCAGTACAGAAAAGGTAAGTGTTATAATCAGTTCGTGGACAGCAGAACATGAGAGGATGGTTACTAACCGGTAACCAACTGAACCTAATCTCACCGCCCTGTGTGATTATATACGAGCAGCTACGGTAAAACTACGTGGCGGTAAAATAGCATTTTGTTCCTGCTAAGCCACGGAGCCCTCTCTGTGCACGTGACTGATGAAGGCCACGTGCAGCTGAGAGAGAAAGCTCCCTCCAGAGCCCTTCTGTCCCCCTCCCTACGCACCACAGGGGTGCTCGCTTACACTTTCACAGCACTTATCCCCGCCTGTTCTTTGGCATGCCAGAACCTAAATTTGAGTTACATTGACATTGCTTGCCGTATTTGTAGGATGTTTTGTTCACTAAGTAACCCAAAATTGGGTTCGGGACTAAACCATTAAACTACACTGTACAGCATGCTGTTAGATCCTTGGTGAATTTACGTACTTTATCTTATTTGATATTCCATTCCATTGACTTACGCAGTCATTCAATATCCGTTCCTATGGTTTTGTTTACTTCAATGATACGTCCAGAATAAACGGGCGGAACGAACGTTTCTATACACTTCATCCCAAATATAAGAGACTTCGTTCATAACAGTAGATCTGTGGGAATTTTATTTCTCCTGACTGTTTCACTGCAACTCAGTAATGAAATCACAAACATTACGTGCCCGCTGTAGCATATAGCGCTGAATTATTTCCGCTGGCACTCTTCGCCTTCGGCTCCATAATGTGAGACTATTACTTTTATTTAGTGGCCCTCCTGTAAACGATAGCCACTTTTGAGGTGACTACTTTGTATTTTTTCAGTTCTTTGTCAGTTCTTATGAAATTCAGAACCTCTGAACATAGCTGCGCTTCTTGAATAGAATCCTCTGAAACACTTGAAAGAGATCATTCATCAAATCAGATAATGATTCTTTGCATTAAATAAAAAATATATTTTTTCGTGAAACAGGTTTTTGTTTTTAGTGACGTAGCTTTACTGCAATGCAGATACTCTGTATTCACTTACTACTGCAATCTTAATTGGCCTCTCGAATGTATTTACAGTCATCATCATGATGAGTGTTCTGCCTTAAGGCAGGTATCACTTGGTACCCCTCCAAGCTCTCCTGTCTGCAGCCCTTAATATCACCTATGATCTCGTACTTCCATTCTTTAACTCTCTTCCAACCACGCATTCACTTCTCGACGGGTTCTTCTTTCTTCCTCTTATGATTTGCAGCAATTTTCTCTTCTGACCAACCCTTTCCAGCATTTCAACATTACTCAGTTTTTCTATCCAACTTATCCTTTTCATTCTCCTCCGCATCCACTTCTCAAACGCTTCTATCTGTTTTCCTCTTGTTTAAGCGCTCACGTCACTGCCCCGTAAAGTGCCACACACTATACGAAACACTTCCCAAGCTTTTTCCTCAATCGTTAACTAATTTTTCCGGTTAATAATCTCCTGTCCTTATTAGCATTTCAGTGCTTTATTTACTTTACCCGTATAATAATCTACTCTCTGTAGTAACTAGCCAATTAATTCCTTTCACAATCAGCGTGTAAGTTGAAATCAGGTCACCATTTTTGTAACTCGTCCGTCAATAACTACACTCATGGAAATTGAAATAAGAACACCGTGAATTCATTGTCCCAGGAATGGGAAACTTTATATACACATTCCTGGGGTCAGATACAACACATGATCACACAGACAGAACCATAGGCACATAGACACAGGCAACAGAGCATGCACAATGTCGGCACTAGTACCGTGTATATCCTCCTTTCGCAGCAATGCAGGCTGCAATTCTCCCATGGAGACGATCGTAGAGGTGCTGGATGTAGTCCTGTGGAATGGCATGCCACGCCATTTCCACCTGGCGCTTCAGCTGGACCAGCGTTCGTGCTGGACGTGCAGACCACGTGAGACGACGTTTCATCCAGTCCCAAATATGCTTAATGGGGGACAGATCCGGAGATCTCGCTGGCCAGGGTAGTTGACTTACACCTTCTAGAGCACATAGGGTGGCACGGGATACATGTGGACGTGCATTGTCCTGTTGGAACAGCATGTTCCCTTGCCGGTCTAGGAATGGTAGAACGATGGGTTCGATGACGGTTTGAATGTACCGTGCACTGTTCAGTGTCCCCTCGACGATCACCAGAGGTGTACGGCCAGTGTAGGAGATCGCTCCCCACACCATGATGCCGGGTGTTGGCCCTATGTGCCTCGGTCGTATGCAGTCCTGATTGTGGCGCTCACCTGCACGGCGCCAAACACGCATACGACCATCATTGGCACCAAGGCAGAAGCGGCTCTCATCACTGAAGACGACACGTCTCCATTCGTCCCTCCATACACGCCTGTCGCGACACCACTGGAGGCGGACTGCACGATGTTGGGGCGTGAGCGGAAGACGACCTAACGGTGCGCGGGACCGTAGCCCAGCTTCATGGAGACGGTTGCGAATGGTCCTCTCTGATACCCCAGGAGCAACAGTGTCCCTAATTTGCCGGGAAGTGGCGGTGCGGTCCCCTACGGCACTGCGTAGGATGCGACGGTCTTGGCGTGCGTCCGTGCGTCGCTGCTGTCCGGACCCAGGTCGACGGGCACGTGCACCTTCCGCCGACCACTGGCGACAACATCGATGTACTGTGGAGACCTCGCGCCCCACATGTTGAGCAATTCGGCGGTACGTCCACCCGGCCTCCCGCATGCCCACTATACGCCCTCGCTCAAAGTCCGTCAACTGCACATACGGTTCACGTACACGCTGTCGCGGCATGCTACCAGTGTTAAAGACTGAGATGGAGCTCCATATGCCACGGCAAACTGGCTGACACTGAATGCGGCGGTGCCCAACCGCTGCGCAGCTAGCGCCCTTCGACGGCCAACACTGCTGTTCCTGGTGTGTCCTCTGTGCCGTGCGTTTGATCATTGCTTGTACAGCCCTCTCGTAGTGTCCGGAGCAAGTATGTTGGGTCTTACACACCGGCGTCAATGTGTTCTTATTCAATTTCCAGGAGTGTACTTGCAGTCTGATAGGGCTGACAACCACAATTCTAACACTTGCCGAGTCTTTTCCTCAGTGGTTTACCTACCTTTTACACTAACAATTACACCAAAGAATACATTTCCTGTAAGCCGGGAACCTTTGATTATGAATACACCAACTATTACAACTCAGTCAAAACCTAAATACTCGAATAAATACATTGCAAACAGACATACGTCCCTTATATACTGGTCACAACACAGTCTGCAGTAGTATAACACAGATTAAAATCAGATAATCATGGATAACTTTTTCCAGATTTGAGATACTCCGAAATACAACACTTAATTCCTTTAATTCAGTATATTGTCCGCAATATTGAAGAAAATTATAATTCACTTTCACTTTTGCCACTGCAGACGTGAATATTAATATGAAAAATCACTTGAGAAGTAAGGTGTCTGGTAGATCAGTCGTTAAGGTGGAAAGATCCCCGGTTTTAATCCCTCTCTCGGTGGGGCTTTTGAAAGGACTTTTAACTCAGGCATAGTTTACTGCGTAATGTGAAGTACGTCAGATGCTTCCGTGGCTCGGATCCCACGCTAAACTATGTGTCTCCTATACCAGGCAGCAAATAAAAACCCTATACCAGGTCAATACGATCCCACTTGAGATGTATTGTAATGGAGATGTAGTATGCAGTCAACAGGCAACGCATATAGTTAAACGTTCGTCAGTTCTCCACTGGTAGAAGGCTGTGTAGGCTGCCCGCTCAACGTAACTGCTGCTCACGTTGTCTAACGGAGAGGTGGCGAGGGGTTCAGCTATTATAAAGATTCAGGGATAGCAAAGAAATTCAGATAATAGAGTACCTAATAGGAAGATTTAACTTGCTAAACAGATAACAGGCGGTGGAGTGGACGTGTGAAAACCACATGACGAAGAAATTAACAGGATATCAATTAGTCAGATTTTCGGAAAGAGAGTAATTAATAGTATGAAGGATTTTGGAACTGATTTCAGTATGAAATGGTAAGGTTAACGAACTGAAATAAAGAAATTATGTTTAAATCAGAACGTTTTTGCGAAAATAATTGCCAAGGTTTTCGAAATGGTTTTAGCATGCAGTAATATGGTGAGGTAAAACAAGTAACAAGAAGTTAACAGTGTTTGATTCCTCCTTTAAGTCTATGAAATTGAGGAAATGGTGGTGGAATTAGTATGACGTACTTTATTACGGACATACCAAAGTATATAAGCTACGACGCGTTTTAAGCGAAATTTTATTCTTCTGTGATATCTGCAGCCAAACGATGGTGGCATCTGTTTGAAATTTTGTGAAGTGGATGGAAAGTCATCGCAAGCATTGCATTTTTATATTTGCGTGGAGTGTCTGAAAAGTTATAGGTCCGTCTGTAAAGGGAGATGTTAATTATTGCATGTTATAATCGTAAATATACTTATAAAAATCATAAGAAACATCAATTTGTTTGCACAAACTAACGATTAACTAACTTATGTAAAATTTCAAATTGCGTAGTTATTTAACGGATTCGACAAGAAACTGTATTTCTCATTTCTTCTCATGCGGTTACCATGGAGGATGTAAACACTCTTTGGAAGACGATCTGGGGTGGTTTACCGTTACCTTACCGAGTGTGAGTTCCTATGTGTTGTTGTATGTGATGATGACTGTCGTAGAGTGTGTGTTCAGTATATTGTCTGTGTTGTATTTAATCAGAAATGAAGACGGAAGGGGCTGAAACACTATGCCGGCCTACTCGGCCTAATCTTCCGAAAGACATCAAGGAACCCGCCAGGCTTAGGGACTCCATACTACAGATGAATCCCTGTCATATGACCTCACACTATACGCGCTGCGTAGATGTTTGGAAGTTAAGCAGGACTATGATGTACTATCTGTTGATTAGGAATAGTGCAGCACCAACTCTCCTACTCTACAGGCCTCAGATGAAAATTTCTTCAGCCACCACGACTCGAACTAGCTGAGTCCAGACACTATCATGGTGCCGCAGCCAACTGAGACTTACTAAGAAAGGTTACCGTAGCCATGGTGGAGACGCAATACAAGAGAAATCGAAACACTATCACTCGGCTGCCCAAGCAACCATTTGGGCAACCCCATCCAAAGCCAACGGATTTATCTGATCGACACCAAGAACGTATAAATCACACTGGCAAATAAGGGATCAGTTGATTTAAAAATTATGCATATGTCGTCATTTAAGTTAGAACTTCAACATGAAAATTAGAATATATGAAGCAAACATGACCACAGGAAGCAACGCATATTCAAAAATATTAGAGAAACAAAATTTGAAATCCCACTGCTATAGACGATTATGAGCTTAGGACATTGATACAATACAATAAAATCAATCAGAGTAGTATTGCAAGACTAATCCAGACCGAGCGTGGTGGGTGAATGGTTAACGTTCTGGCCTCGCATTTGGGAGGACGCTGGTTCGAATCCCCGTCCGGGCATCCAGATTTGGGTTTTCCATGGTATCCCAAAATCACTCCAGGCGAATGCCGAGATGCTTCGTTGAAAAAGGCCATGGTCGAATTCCTTCACGTTCCTTGTGCGCAGTCCCATCCCGCCTCTAATAACCTTAGCCGTCAACGAGGCGGAAAAAAAAAACTAAGCTAGATTTGCGTAGTGGCAGCCATCGAAAACAACATCACAGCGTAGCTAACAAAGATTGCCTTAATTGTTGTCTTCACGTATTCTCCATTAGAATAATCTTGATGAATTTGAATATTGATACCAATAATATTCTTCATACGAACAACTGCTATATTAGAAGTACTTGGCCTCAAATTTTTCGTATTTAACATGTATGTACGTCAACGACGAAAAATACTTTACTGTGAATCGCTGGTTTACATTATAAATTGAAAACGTAAGATTAAATGTTGTGAATGTGTAGTGGCAGTATAGACTGCTGCGCACCACTCGATCGTATCGACCTATTCTGTGGTGGCTTTCTCATCATCCCTGTTGTTGTAGCTTCTCGTTTCCAGACAGAGTTTTTTTTATATTTCCCTTCCCCCACCGTTCCACTCTCACCTCATCAGAATTGTTAATCTGCCTCCCTCTCGGACCGTAGCATTTCCTGAGCGGCCGACGAGTAAATAAATTAAAAAAGGTGGAAAGTGTAGCGGGCGGGTGGACTGGGGCGCGCGTGGGGTGAACAGCTTTTAATTGTTGTGCGGGGAGCCGTCGTTGCGTTGTTGTTTTGGGGCGGCAGTGTCCTTGGGCGCTGTGCCGAGCTCCCTTTTTGCTCCTGCGGTGTGTGATTAGGGCCCGCGCGTGCCGTGGGGAGATGCGCCAACAGACAGCCTGCCATTACGGCCCTGTCTGTATACACAATGTGTACAAGGCACAAAGAATTCGCTACACCGTTTAAAAACACCGACTAATCTTTACTTTCAGAATATCTTGAAAAGCACAACCGACAGACATTCACACAGACATGCAAATAATGAGCTTGCCTCTAATTAGTGTCGGTAATTAGCTGACGTCAATCACTAGGTCAGCTACCGCAAAATTAGATGGTTATAATACATTTCCACATTATAGGAAATGCAGCGTGTTATGACTGAGAAGGCCTACCTCATCACGAACACATTTAATCTCTTGCTGATTTATTTTTTAAGTTAAACTGATGTTAATTAATTTAGCTCCACCAAAACGGTGGGAACTATTGTTATGACGAGTTCATAGTCACTGTTTTTAAAACTATCACGCGATTTATTTTTCACTGAATCTGTTAGCAAAATCAACATTTAAATATTCAGCACCCCTAGGAATACAACAGACACAAATTGTGTGTGTGTGTGTTACGCCAAAGACTGTACTTATTATGGCTTGTAAAATTACTACTATACACAGATTAATTTAATAAATGAATACAATTAGTCATAAACACGCAGAATTAATTAAAGAATAATAATAATAAAATGATTTGTAGGGTGTGATGTTGTCCCAAAATACACAGTATATACAATAATAAACCACACACATTAACTTTTAATCACAAGTTTCACATCTAGAAAGCGTTAGCGAAGATAAACAATTAACCAACCAAGCCGATACTTCATGTAATACTAAAAATAAATTCATATAGACAAATTAACCGTTCAAACGCCCGCCTGTTGTCGAGAATAAAACGAAGAAGGCCACCACATGAAGTATCTTAAACGGCAACGACGGCAGGGCGTAAAACAAATCAAATTTTCTAAAAAAAAAATCAAACAGGAGATGCAGTGCTAAGGCAGTGCTGTGCAGCTTTGATTAAATTCATTTTAAATGGAACATGTAAAAATTTCAAACAGCTTCGTAAGATGCTCCAGAATCGAACGCGAGTGAATTCTAGGATACGAATCAAAGGCGTTTCACTCTGCGATTCCTATCAGACAACTAGTGTTAAAAATTTAAATAATTAATAAAGACGTTATACCACGCTCATTACATATGAGAAGTAATATTGTACTTAGATCCAAGGAGGAAACGGACTTAGGCAGTTCGACACAAGTAATTTTATATTACAATTTTTGTATCATTTGATACTTTCTGTGAAAATTCACTATCAAATCTGTTTGATAGTTTATCACTTACATCGATAAATGTTAACCCAAGTTTGGAGGTGTACTGATTCATTTTTTGGGAGTGGTAAAAATATCATTTTATATTCTAGCACCGCGAAAATATCATATTCCTATGAGGCTTAAATCAACCAATGTCTACATGTTATCGTTTTTTTTTTTTTTTTTTTTAGCCTAAACCATATTTGAATGGTTTTGCCATGGAGTTTGCCTGTGTGTTTCTCAGGTTGTGTATTTATCTGATTAATTTATGTAAACACGATAACTCATATTGATAATGAACCGATATTCGTAAAGTTTTATCCGTTGATACATGAGGGCGTCCATTAATTACGTGAGATGAGCTCAAAATAGGGGAGAGGGGAAGCGATCAAGCAAATTCTCACCAAATCTCATTTAATGGGAGGGGGTCGAGATAAAATCTCCCATCAACTTTTATTTCA
>JARYHS010011705.1:0-10552 GCA_031002005.1 Vandiemenella viatica
GCGAGTGCTCTTCAATAGCACCCCGGAAACTGGATGTGGATGAAGATAATGATGATGAAATCTTCAAGTTCGGTAGTGATTGGCATCCAAGAACTTCGAAAGACATGAAAACAGTACAGTTTGTAACAGCTGGTGTTAAAAAACCACGGAACGGAGAACAGCAGGATGAAAAGCGTTTGACAGAGAAAGCTTGAAATGGTCAGGTAGACTAGCCACTTTATCTCCCACACGCACCGTGAAGGGACGTGATTTGGTCATGTAATGGAAAAGCGTTTTAATGGACGACATGTTTCCTTAGAGACGATACCCAGCTCGTTTATCGCATTAATTGAGGGAAAATATTATCGTTTCTTATGAAATACAATACGGCGGACGATTTAAGACCAATCCAAGATTGACAAAAGTAAACTGAAAATATCAAAGTACATCAAATGAAAGTGGAAGCAGAATCAGCCGAACGGAGCTTGGTAGGTGGTTAGAGCATCACAATTTCTCCACGGACATGGACTGTCAAGAGAAACACAGTAACATCACACTACTTCAACCTGGGAATTTTTACTTCCGTAAACCTCCCCTGAAATGCCTGCTATAGCTGTAACATATTGAGATGAAGTTTTCCTTGTTTACCTAAATAAAATATTAAGCGAAAAACAACATAGGTCTATGTTGTTTTATGAGCTAATTGCCCAAAGAAAGACTTATTTAAGTTAACACTTAACGGTAGTAACTCGGACTACTTCCTGTCTGAATTTCTTCTGTTTTGGCTTCTATTTGCTGACAGTGTTGTGCCAAAAATATATTAAATCTACTCACTGGTGTTGGACGTAGACAACCTGCCATATCACGTGTTCTGGCTTGGCAAGAATTGTACAGTCGGGGACAGAATTCGCGAGACCCCTCGCCTTTCGATTATGCTTCGTTCTAGACACGAATACTGCATGGGACAGTATAACTGGTAGGTGGTACACTAAATTCATGATAAAATAGACCTCTCATACCCAGCACTTTACCCACCACTAAAAATATGATTCCCCGCTGCAAGAAACTCGCAGACGCAAAGTTCGGAGTTCTACAGTAAAACTAATCACGAATATCACCATTTTAGTCATAATAATTATTGAAATAACCAAATCGATTGATTATAGAGAGATGATAACACTTTTTCGTAATTTTGATAACCATTGTGTGTTTGTTTTTCCTCGAATAAACAGTTAACAATTCGCAAGCAAACGCAATTATATGGCAAATACCGAAAAGAATCGCTAAATTACGCACGGAAAACCAATAAGAGAGTTTGAATGGACTTAGTTACACTTTCTAGCGCTGCAGCGTCATAGAACTGTGTGTGACAAATGCACACAAAGGTTAAGTGTAAGTAGAAAGAGCATTTACGTAAGAACTCTAATGGTAAACTAAGACACGAAATATAAATAAACTATTTTAGAAAAATAAATGGTTAACATTTTAATTTTGTTTTCACCATACTATATTTAGAAGGTAAGCTTAACTTGAACCCAGTAGCAACAGTTTTAGTAGTAATAATAATAATTACGAACAGTAAATAAATAACTAAATCCATCTGCAATGTGAATTAGCGGTTCCAAATTTTAAATCTAGAAGATGGAAGTGGGAAAACTTTCATATCTCTCTGTTTTTCTAACTAACACTGATACTTCTATAAAATTTTCTGTCATGCTTTACTTCCGGCCTTCCAAGTCCACTTTGGTTATAGGTAACACTGTTGCCTGGCATTCGGAAGAACGCGAATTCAAACCCCGTCGGGCATCCAATTTCAGTATTCCATGATTTTCGTAAATCTCTCCAGCTGAACTCCGGAAAGAGTCCTTCAAAAATCCGTGGCTGAAATTCTTACCCGATCCTAGTTTCAAATACTATCAGGATTCATATCCCCATTACTTGCCCCCAGTCCTTTCCTGCCTCTAATGATCTCGATTAGATGTTACGCTAAAAGCAAAAAATAATTTCTCAAATAAAAATAATTACATATCTGTGATGTGTTTCGGACCTTATCGTTGTTGGGTTTATCTTATTTAATGGCCGAACATGGTAGCGAAAGGACTAGAGTGCTATTTCCACATGTGAAGAGCCTCTAGTTCGGTATTGTTGTAGGGCTGGTCGACGTCAAAATCATTATAGAGGAAAAAGGATTGGGGGCATGTTTCGGGAAGGAATTAAGCCATGGCCATTCCTCAGAATCATCCCATCACTCACGGAGTGATTTAGATTAATCATGCAATATCGAAATGCGGATGGATTTCAACCCTTGTCCTTCCGAATGGGATGGCTTGAGCGTTACCGATACTCTCGGTCATTGGTGCGGTTCCGGCCAGGGGCATGGGTTTTAAAGAAGGTGTTATAATTGTATGAGCAAAAAGCATTAGGAAATACATAAGTACACAAGATAAACACGCAAAACGGCTTATCTGGATGAACGGCTATCGGGAGGAATGCTATTAAAAATTTAAAGACAATTTTATTGGACCAAAAGGCAATTGGTCTCCTTCAAAAATATCTCACTGGTCCACCTCATCTCTTAAAAAATATTCTTTGTTTGGTGCCAACTCGTAACATGGCTAAATTCTAAGAACGTATTAGGATTAAAAGTAGGTGTACTGAAATGAAGCTCTTTAGTGCACACGGGAGGGGTATTAAATTTCAGTTATTTATTTATTTATATGGCTTTTGGTCTAACGACCATACAGACAGATCACAATTGTTGCATTACAATATTATTTGGCATAATAGTTCTATACAATGTTTGTATTACAAAATTATTTTGACATATCAGCTATATACAATATTATTTTGACATGATAGTTCTATGCAATTTTTATTAGTAACAATAGTACAGAGTTAATATGACTGTTGATGATTGTGTTACGTTATTAATATACAATTTTGTAATAATTCTGATAGTGAGGTGGTATAATAACTCTATTTGGGATATTTTGACTCTGTCTAGTTTTTCTAATACCAATAGTGCAGATGGTATGGAGTCAGTTGTCAGTTATGTTAACTTACAATATTATTTGGCATAATATACATTTTAATACCAGTGGAACAGATAGTATAATAACAGCTGGTGCTTTAAGAATTTTAATTTAAGATAATAAACCTCATCTATGTGGTGAAATTCGTATTATATGTTTGGTGGGTGTAGATTTCACCATAAAACTTTGTATCCCTAAAGTAGTTCTGTTTTTAGGGCGTATTAAGCTATAATGGATCTCTTGAATTGCCTGGGTTATATCGTAATATCTGCGTCCCTTAAGAAGTGAGCTATAGCTTGATACACGTCCTGTCGTTCAGTTCTCATAAGGGAGATGATTGATGTAGGCAGTGGGATTTTTAGTTTGGTCAGTCTATTATATAGATTATTTTGTGGAATTCGGTAAAGGGTGCATGTCAATATTATATGATTTAGGTCTGCTATTTCTTCGTTGTCAACAGGGCAGAATGGGGAGTTTGCTGCGCCAATTCTATGGAGGTGTTTGGGATAACATCCGTGTCCCAATCTTATGCGAATGATAGATGTTTTGTATTTTCTTGCGAGTTTTGATTCTTCGAACCATGCTTTGTGTGGAATGTGGGGTTGGATCGATGCGTAGTGTTTCCCTTTGTATACTTGTGATGAAGTCCATGCGTTTGCCCATTTTGTAAGGGCCTCTCTTTTTATAGTTTTAATGAAATCAGTGTGGGGGAGTTGTGTGTATTGTTGCTGTCCTTCCAGAGTGCTTTCTTTTGCTAGTTTGTCGACCGTCTCGTTGTATTGGATGGACGCATGGCCCTTGATCCATAATAAATGGATTTCTTTTCCTTCTGCGGAGGCTATATACATCATTTGTAATATATCATATAAAATCTTATTCGTTTCATTTTGTCTTTTAATATTCCTCCAACCTTTGTACTACACTTTTCGAATCCGTCAATATAAGTATTTTATTATATCGGTTGTATCCGTATTGAATGGCCTGTCTAATGGCCATAGCCTCTGCCGTGTAAACCGAGGTCTCTGTTGGCAAGCGTATTTTCTGGTGTTCTTTCGTGAGTGGACAGTAGTAGGCGAATCCGACTCAATTTGCTGTTCTTGATCCATCGGTATATATTTGTGTAAAGTCGGGCCAAGTTGAAGATAGAAATCTCTCTGTCATGTTATTTGTCCTGTTGCTTCTAATAATCCATTCTGGGAGGTAGTAGACATTTGGTTTAAATCTGATGATATCGTATTGTTTTGTGAAACAGGGAAGAGTCCTTTCTTGGATCACTAATGGTATTTTGTGTTTTATTTGGTTGAAGCTAGTGGCCAATAACGGCGTGGAGCGGCGAGGGATGTTTCCCCTCCTTTCCATTATTGTTGCAAGTCCCTTTGCCTTCTGAGACACCGGATGGTTGGTGATTGAAGCGCGTCTCATTAGGTAGATATTTGATAAGAGTTGTCGCCTCGTTTCTAGAGGCATTTCTCTGGCTTCAACTAATAGCGCATTTGATGCTGTAGATTTCATTGCTCCAATACATATTCTAATAGCTCGATGTTGTGCTATGTCCAATTTACGGAGATTATACTTAGGGGCATTCCCGTAACAGATGCTTCCATAATCGAATATGGGACGGATTAGTGCTCTGTATATATTAAGCATTATAGACGGATCTGCACCCCACCAGGTGCGTGTTACGGATCTTAATATGTTCAAGAGGTGTTCCGTTTTGGTTATAATATGGTTGATGTGTCCCGTCCATGTTAGTTTACTATCCATTATTAAGCCTAAGTGTCTGGCAGATGTGCACACCGGGAAGGAGTAAGGTCCCAGATGAAGCTCAGTCTCTCGATATATAGTTCGTTTCCTAGAAAATATCACTGCTGAAGATTTCGCTGTTGAAATGGTTAGTCCTAGATGTTGTGCCCAATCATATAATCTCCCCGCAGCTTCTTTTAACCTCCAGAGAATTATTCCTAGGGATGTGGACATCGTGTATATACATATGTCATCTGCAAATTTTAATACTTTTATTGTGGGACTGAATATTTTTTCTATTGCCCCTATGTAAATAGTGAATAGTAAGGGGCTAAGGATTGCTCCTTGTGGGATTCCTGTTGAGACTATGAATGGTCCATGTAGAGAATTATTTTGTTGCCGTATATATATAGTTCTACTATAGAGAAGATTATATATTCCACAGACAAATACCTCAGGAAGGTGTAGTGCCTTGAGCTTTTCTATTAGTATCGGAATTTGAACATTGTCATAGGCTCCTGTAATGTCTAGGAAAACAGCTGTAAGAAAACCTTTGTTGATAAAAGTTCGTTCTATGTCTAATGTGAGCGTACTGAGACAGTCATATGTACTTCTTCCTTTCCTAAATCCATATTGAGTTTTTGGCAGTAAATTGTGATATTCAAGCCACCATTCTAACCTCCTTTTTACGATTCGTTCGAACGTTTTACCTATGCAGGAGGAAAGGGCTATTGGGCGATAGGAGTTGGCATTTGTACTGTCTTTACCTGGTTTTGGTACCGGTATAATTATCTGTGTTGTCCAATCACTTGGAAATTCACTTTTTAACCATGCATTAGTAAAGATCTGTACGATAGCTACCTTGGCGCAGTGAGGGAGATGGTGGAGCATGAGGTAATGAATGTTGTCTATTCCTGGTGTTGTATTTGAGGTTGATTTCAGGGCCATTTCCAGTTCGTTTAGTTTAAATTCCTCTGATAGGATATTTTGTCGGTTATTTTCCGTGTGTTGGTTTGTTAGTTTTAGAGGCTCTGTAGGCACATATGGCGGGGCTACCTTGTTTTCGAATTCTTCGATACAGTTCATTGGCGCTTTTATTCCCACTGGTTTCTTCTTTAACCGATTTATCATGTTCCATATTAAAGTTGTTGGCGTGGTCCTATTTAAACTATTACAGAATTCTTTCCAACAGGTTTTTTTCTTTGATTTAAGGAATCTTTTTGTTTCCGCATCTATTTTTTTGTAATTTATATAGTTTTCCCAAGTGGGTTCTCGTTTATATACTGTCAGAGCTAGTTTCCTTTTGGCTATCTTTCTAGAACATTCCTCGTTCCACCAAGGGGAAGGGTAGTCCTTTTGCGTTTGGTGTTGTTTTGTAGGTGGGGATCGAGCATTTTGCCGCCTCGTTTATAACATTTAGCAGTAGCTGGTACTGACTTTTGGTTGTGTTTGCTGAGTAGACTCGTCCTATATTTTCTTCAATGTGTTTCCTGTATTTTATCCAATTTGCTTTTCTTATGTTCCATTTGTTGATCGGTTGAAAGATCTGTGGGAAATTCAGCTGTTTTGTTGATATTAGGATAGGGTGGTGGTCCGATCCCCAGGTCTGTCTTAGGTTTTCCCATTGAAATTCGGTGGCGATAGATGCGGAGCACATGGATAGATCAATTGCCGATTTCCTTTGGCCGGGTTTTGAAATAAGAGTTGGAGATCCGTCATTGAGTACAAATAGGTTGAATTCATCTATGAACTCTATCATCGCTTCCCCACATGCATCGTTCAGCTCGCATCCCCATAGCGTGTGATGGGCGTTAAAGTCTCCACAGATTAAGTAGGGATCCTCTATTTGGTGGAGGAGTGTTCGCCATTCATCTATTCTGATTGTTGTTTTGGGAGGACAGTATATTGAGACTAAGGTTAAATTCATATTTGGCTGTGTACTTTGGCTGCTATAGCCTGAAAAGATTTGATGTTTGTATGATCGATGTATACAGCTGTGAAAGGTATAGATGTTTTTATTAATATTGCCACTCCACCTTTTCCATCTTCCCTGTCTTTTCGTAATATATGGAATCCTTTAAATGAGATATTAGTGTCCGGTTTCAGCCAAGTTTCTGCTATAGTAGCTATCGTTATGTTGTTTACGTCTAGTTCTCTTTGTAAAGATTCCCTATTCGCTCTTATTGATCTGGCATTCCACTGTAAGCACTTAATTTTGGCCGTCTTGTTGGAGGATATTGGTTACCATTCCTAGTATCGCTGTAGGGTTTAAGAGATCTTCTGATTGAGATTTTGCTTCTTTGATTAGAATCATGATTAAGTTGACTATTTTTTCTATTAAAATGCAATTTAGCGATTGTGGACTCTTAGTGGGATCGTTAGATTGTTTTAATTTAGCAGATTGCGCATGCAGGTCTGTTTGTGTGTCCTCCCTGGGCGTATTGGGTACTTGTGGAATTTCCGTATAGCTGCCTGTTGCTGCAGGGTGGATCAAGCTTGTATTGATGGGAGCCATAGGTCCATTGTATGTGTATAGTAGTTGTCTTGTATTGAAGGATGGGTTATCTGTAGTATATTTGGCGTTCTTATAATTTTTAGGTCCTTTTGTCCAGATGTATCTGTTTGGGGGATTGACTCTGTATTGCTGAGGGGTGGTTTTTGTGTCGTACTGATTAATGTCTGTGTTTTCTAACTGCGGATGCCAGGATCTGGGTGGTTCGGCCACGACTTTTGCGTAGCTGTTTGGCATCTGGAGTGTTGAGTTGTAGTGAAATGGTTGAACTCTACTAGATTTTTCAGATCGTCTCCTAAGATGTTCGGGGCAGTTTTTGTCCTTTGCTAGGTGATTTCCTCCACAGATTAAACAACATGCGTTTTCCTGGGAGGGGCAGTGGGTTAGATCATGTGGTCCCGCGCATTTACTACATCTTTGCTGACCTCTACATTGTGCTCTGACATGGTTAAATCTCAAACACTGAAAGCATTGTATTAAGGGGGGAATATATGGTTCTACTTTACAACGCATGCCAAACAGATATACTGCTTCTGGGGACTGGATGTGGATGATAGTTGGCATACGGGAAGATTTCTTGCGTTTACCTCTCCATTTGGAGAATGTTTTTTTATAAATCTTCTAACGCTAGTCACTTTGTATTGGGATTGTATGTTTTCCAAGATTTCTTCTATGCTTAATTTAATGTCCACATTTCTAATAACTCCCTGCTTTGAAAGTCAAGTACATTCGGATAGATGCTTTTAGACCTATTTCTTGCAGGGACCCTAGGGATGCTAGTTGGTTAGCTGATTCGCCAGATCTACATTCTACTTTAACTTTGTTTCTGCCCGCGTGAGAAATGTTGATAATGTTTTGTTTGAGGTGGTGATGCTTATTAAAAAGGAATTTACCTAGGGCCATGGGGTGCCAATTTCCAACATTTTTGTCAACACTTTCTATTATTACTATAAACGGGCCTCTGTCAGTTTCACTGAATCTATTATTTGCAAAGGTCCCGGCCTTATCCTGCGCACTAGTAACACTGCTGCCTGCGGGCGCTTGGTCGGTGAGTGGCGCTAGCTGCTCACCTGTAGTAGTGAATGTGTTGATTAACTTGGCGCTGGTGTCTGCTGGTGACGTGTTGCAGGGAGCTGTTGAGTAAGCTGTTGTAGCGCCATCTGACGATAGTCTTGCCATCTTTTCCGCTGATCGCGTCAATCTTCTTACCTCCTCTTCTTCTGGTACTTGGCGTTTGGTCGTCTTGAAGCTGATGGATTGGCTGCCACGCATCGGATCGTCTGATACAGGAACACGCGGAGTCAGCATGGTGACGGATGGGCTATCTTCTTCTGATGGTCGATTGGGAATCACAGCCGTTAACATTGCGATACTGGTTGCAATGTGATTATAATTTGAGGTCATAATTGTAGGTTTGTCTCCTCTCCGAGCTAAGAGGTGAACAGCTACATCTGGGGAGGCGTGCCGTTCTTGTGTCGGGTCATCTCCCGGTCCAGTTTCCATCTCCAAGGGCTGTTGCTGTTGATGATGTTGCTGCAGATGATGCTGCTGCTGATGATGCTGTTGATGTTGTTCTATTATCTGATATTGTTGCTGTAAGGTATGCTGTTGCAGTTTCTATTGTTGTTGTTGTTGTTGTTCATGTTCTGGTTGCTGTTGAGGATGTTGGGAGTATTGATATCTTAATTGCTCCTCTTCTGCTTTGTAAGGGATGATTATCTGCTCACTTGCTGTGGATACTGCCTGAGGGTTTAACCTTTCTACCGTGATGTAGTTCCCTGATGGTGAGGCTGGAATTTGACTGCTGGTGTAGCACGTTTCTAGTGCCATCTTAATCGTCTGACCCGTATCCGGCGGGTCGGCCATAATTTGCTGGTACCACTAGTTTCACTAATTAATTCTAATTGTTCACTAAAGACAATAAGCTGAAATATTACGAAAAGTAGTCGCTTTCGCGGCCTCGCGAACTTCCGGACGCGTAGAGCGCGCACACGATACAACAGGAACTAAATCGACAAGGAAGTTGTCGCCTCGGTGTCTAGCTCCGAACTGTATAAATTTCAGTTGAGTGTATAGGATTTCATCTCTTTAATATTATGCGTGGTTATTTCGTAAGAAGAAAATGTTCCTGCTGGCTCAGTTCAGACGCAAGGAGGAAGTAACCGATCTGACAAACGTTTCGAGGAAGTGTTTATTTACCAGTGGCTCTGAGGAAGTGAAGAACACTTTTCAGTAGAGTTAACTCTAGTATGGATTGTGAATATGACCATCCGTACTCGAAATATGCCCATTTTGGAATTACGAGCACCTACAAATACAGTGACTACCATTTGCCGAAAGTTACAGAAACAACTTCATATAACATATTATTAAAGTTGATCATAGATAGATGAAAATGTTGAAAAATAACATTGAAGTAATATGTATTAGTCAATAAAAATTTCTGAAAATCATTTCTCCGGAATTTTGACTTTAGCAGATCCTTATTGCATCTTGTAATGTTCTACTTGCACTATTTTATTACAAATATTCCCTAATAATGGAGCTATTTAAAAGAAAAAAATGGAAGTGCGCGTTATTGAAAATTGACCTGTCTCCATCTGCTGATCTAAATATTTTATGACCTTCGTTGCCTTTCACCATTTAACCTGCTGACTATTGTGTCAACCTTTGTTGAGGTAATGTGGCACTCTATTGTGAAGTCAACACAAGACGAACACTACACTTATTCAAAAGCAACCATATGCGAGGAAGGACTCGAATCGGTGACCTTTATTATTATTATTATTACTCCGCGATTCACTAAAAGTGTGTGGCAAAGGGTGCATTTCACCTATACGAAAGGGTAATGGTTTGGAAGGTATATGCAGGATAAGGCAGGAGGCGCCAGCTTAAGTATCTTGGTCGGAACTCTAGCGAAGGAATTTGTGAACGTGTCTGCGATCGTGGTTTGCTAACTCGGAAGACAATTCCGTAGGCCCACAGAACAAGGAAATTATCAGACATTTCAGGCATGCGATTTTCCTCATCCTCGTTCAACTAACATGCTTATATTACTACCTGAGGCTGTTGTCTCACACAGTTAACAGACGAAAGAATTATGCTGGAGTAGAACCGTATATCGTCGAGGAAACAGGGCTTTCTGAACTTTTTAAAATTTGTTTCCAGCTTGACCTCTCGACATCGAGGTCATGGGAGACGGGAATATGGGCTTTTTGATGGAACTATCCCGACGTTCGCTTGCAGTGATTTGGAAAAACCGTAGAAAATCCAAATCTGGATGGCC
>JARYHS010011708.1:0-12392 GCA_031002005.1 Vandiemenella viatica
TTCGTAGTTATAAAATCTCTTGATCTTGAAGAGCTCAGAAGCGTTATTAGAGGTAGGTGTTAAACACGAACAGGGACGAAAGCGCAATCGTATAATTGCTCAAATACAAATTTACATGTATTTAACCCTTAAAGTTCACTCTGCAAGATTTAAAAAATCCCTTTTTGCTTCGAAATCATCACTTTTTTTTATCAGGGCTGGGCAAAGACTCATAACATTATCATTGGTAATAGTATCTGTAGCGGCCAGAGATTTTAATACAAATGCCATATAGTTAAACAGTAAAGCAACTCCGAATAAATGAATTGCCAGGATAGTCGATTCGGTAACATATTTGGTCTGATGTCCACTCAAAATAACCTAATAACTCAAGTACAGCGAACATGAACAAAGATCATCGACGGTAGTGGCCACTAAAATACCTAAACAGCAAATAAATCGTAATGTATAAACTTTGGTCAAGCAACAACATTAACCAAAATTTTAATTAAACTGAAAATTATCGTAGGTCGTAATGACAATTGGCATTCCTGGTTACAGCAGAGACCATGGGTAATTTAAGTTTTTCAAGATTTTTATGTTACTTTCATCAGCAACATGTTACTGAAAAGCAGTTCCCCACTGTTTCAGCTGTAAAGTATACAGGGTGGTCCCGAATTCATGGTACAAACTTTAATGGTAGGTACAGGACATTGTAACAATGATTTATTGTATAGGAATGTGTGGTCGCAAGTGACGCGGTGAGGCGCAAACAGGGAAATAACAGCCGAAAGGAAAAACAAAGCTTTTATTGAAAGCGTTGTTGACAAGTGTCATGTTTACATTAAGTTTTCAAAATTGCGTCAAGCGATACATGCTTGACAGCGTCGGTGGAGCAATTGGCGTACACGTTCAATGATGCCTGGTATTTCACGCACACCTGCAGCAGCTACGGATATGCGAGCAACGAGATCCTCATCTTTGTCAATTGGAGTCTCATAAACAAGATGCGTTAGATGTCCCCATAAAAAGTAATCGATGCTCGATAAATCGGGAGATCGGGGTTGCCAAGGCTCTACCAGAAATGCTACCAACCGATCACTCCATTTTTCTTTCCTTTTATTTCCCTGTTTGCGCCTCACCGCGTCACTTGCGACCATACCTTCCTATACAATAAATCATCGTTACAATGTCCTGTACCTATCATTAAAGTTTGTACCATGAATTCGGGACCACCCTGTATAGACATATATATTTTTTTTAATCTATGAAATGCAACGAATAGCAAACTTAATGAATTTATTATGGTAATTAATTTGGTAGCAGTTGCTTAGCCATTAAATTATGGAAATAACCTCGAATTTCTTGTAATGATATCTCTGGTCGATGTTAATTTGCGAGCGACGCCATTGTGTAGCATATGGCTATGGTGGTGAGTGAGCTTAGTAGTTGATGATGTTCTGCATGCTTCACGGTGGGGTTGGGTTGTTTCTGTGAAGGTGGAGCGCGTCGAGATCAAAGACGTGCGCCTGCCGCAGCAGCTGCAGCGGGCGATGGCGGCGGAGGCGGAGGCGTCGCGAGAGGCCAGGGCCAAGGTGCTGGCTGCCGAGGGCGAGCTGAGGGCCTCGCGAGCCCTCAAGGACGCGTCGGACATCATCTCGAGGACCCCAGACGCCCTGCAGCTGCGCTACCTCCAGACGCTCAGCGACATCTCCGCCGACAAGAACATGACCTACGTGTTCCCGCTGCCCATGGACATCCTGGCGCCTCTCATGAACAACTTAAAGAAGCTGTAATGTCCCTTCACTCTCCCGAAATTCTTCATTATAACAGCTCTTGGTGACTGTCTCTATGTAAGCACTAAGTGTTTGTGTCTCAGTAATAAATTGAAACCTTTTAGTTTCAAATATTCATCTAGGAATTAGAAATAACTTTTTAAAACTATTTGGTGGAGCACAGCTCTTTATGGTAGCGAAACATGGAATTTAGGAATACCGGAAATAAAGAAAATTGAAGCATTTGAAATGTGGTGCCACTGAAAATTAAGTGGACAGACAAAGTAAGAAATGAACGAGTTTTGGAAATGATGCGTGAGAAAAGAAGTTTGTGCAGGAAGCTTACGGAAAGAAGAGACAGGCTGGTAGATCATATTTTGAGACATGCTGGATTGGTTAATTTATTAGTGGAGGGAACAGTCGAAGGTAGGAACTGTAGAGGAAGACAGAAATTAGAATATATGAAACAGATAATTGAGGACGTGGGCTGTAAGGGGTATGTAGAAATGAAGAGGTTAGCACAGGATAGGAAAAGATGGAGGATTGCATTAGAGATGGGCAGGTCCGAGATTTTAAAGGAGTCGGGTCCGGATGTACATCCAGCGCTGCGGACCTGCATCCAGGTTCCATGTCCGCGGACCTGTATGGGTCCGGCTCTACAATCGGGCGGGCGGAGTGAATGGCGGAACTGGATCTGTGCGGACCTACATCCAGTTACATGTCCGGCGGAGTTGTATGGGTCCGGTTCTACAATCGAGCGCGCGGAGTGTATGGCGGAACTGGATGTGTATGGACCTACATCCAAATACGTGTCCGGCGGACCTGTATGGGTCCGAACCTACAATCGAGCGTATGGTGGATACAAATCCTACCAAGGAGAACTGCATTATGAGTTATATCGTGTTCATCCATTAATTTATGAAATGAAAGAATATTAATTCTGATAATTTTGTTTTATTTTTGTCTGAAACTCACAATTGTACGTAATATTAGAAAATCACAACATAATCAGACTTGATAATGATAAAAGTAAAAGTAAAATTTCTGTGGGCTTCTATAAGAATAAAATGAAATCATTTCTTAATAATGTTTAAGTACTACTAAAAAAAATCGAAAGTCTTTGTTAACTGTTAGTTTTTTTTACTAAAAATGAAATTATTCAAGACTCAACATCTTGAGATAAATATTGCCTTTCCACAATATACCAGCTTAAGAAACAGTTTATTATAAATGAACAAAAAACAAAATTGCAAGTATAACTTATTTTAAACTGTGAGGGAGAAACTACGTGAGATTTGTTCTTATATTATGTATAGTGTTTTGCTCTGTATGCTATGTGAAACTATTTTGATTGAGTGAATAAAACGTTGACGTGAGTGCTAAATCGAGTGCGATACAATGCATTTTAATCAAACAGTAATATTTATGTTTTGCCAGCTACCATAACGTGTTTTTGGTGCTTTCAAAATCTTTATTTTATTTTGTGCAATTTCAGAAACTTTTAATTTATTTGTAATTTTATTTAATATTATTTCCAATTTACCTGAACGTATTTTTAATCAAGATTTAATTCTTAGTAATAATAACCGATTGTTTGAGCCATTGTTAGAAGTTCTAGAAACGACTGGATTATAAAATATTTCTGTAAAAGCGGCCAGCAGAGTAGCTCGCAATAATGTCACATAATCATTTATATATATTACTAACTGTTACCCGCGACTTCCTACGCGTGGATTTAGAATTTGTTTGTAAGAATTGGATATACAAAGCTGAAAATTATCTAAGATGTCCCAAACAACACTGAGTCGGCATAATATGACGGGAACGCCATCGATATACCATTCTACCTTCGAACCTGTCTCATGACTAAAACTGTTATTCATATCGGAAAAAGTATCCTATTTCGTTCCCAAATATACAAATTATTTCCTTGTCATCGGTATAAACATATATTCATCAAAACGTAAAATAAAAAAGATGGAGACTCACTTTCGCATACACAATATTATTAGTTTAGATCATACAAAAACTACCTGTGGAACCAGTATACCGTGAATAAAGTTAACGCTTTCTAGCGCCAAAGATTTGCCAGAACATGGTATCCTTACTATAAAATCCTAGACTTGGCTCGAACTATGAAAAACAATTCATAAAAATATTTGTGCTCCATGGGATTAGATCCCGAAGCAACGCTGGACGATTTATAAGAAGCAAACTCGTTACCACTACGCCACCCTAACAATGCTGGAAACAGTTGCGCATTACAAATATAGATATATATTATGCGTTTGTCTTTCACAGTTGAGATAGTTTTCATAATTTAATGACAATATGTTCTTATTTATACATAATATAGTATCCCATCTCGATCCTAATGTCAAACAGCATCTTCCCGTCAAATTTCATCACGATCGGAGTATCCGTTTAGCCCAAGGAACGTAACAAACAGACAAAGACAGACCGAGTTACTTTCGCATTTATAATATTAGTATAGATATGTATAATGTTCCTTGGAAACTCTACGAACCGTGTTTCTGCAATAAAGAGATGTTAAATGTATTATCTGATTTGTCCTTAAGCCATCAGAATTCAGAAAGTTAAAAATTCTAGACACTTTGTGATCAATCAAACTGAACGTTAAAAGTTTAATAATACTACAACGCATTAAAATTACAAGTTAAATTATAAGTCCATTCTTATTTAGCACGAAAAACACTCCTCACCTTAGAAGCACGAACCCGACCAATAAAAATGTACTACCGGGTTTTAGCTACCCATTGGCATTTAATAGTTATTGTAATTATCTACTAGTAGTCAGACATTAAGAAATAGTTTTTCATTTATAATCTCATCTTTAAACAGAACTGTAATCCAATCGTACAGTAAATGACATTAAACTCTTCAGAACACAGATTTCAAATCGGAACTGTAATGAAAAACTGCGTTCCAGCTCCGCGGTTGCAGGTCCGGCCGTGGTTCAACCTCCGGCCACGCGAGAACTGTGGCGCTGTTACAGGTCCGACTGGAAGCAGGTCCGACAAGCTCTCGGATGTACACTCTTTGGCAAAAAAATTGACTGTCGGCGCCTGAGTCTAAGTCCCTTATTTCGCACAATGTGGCATCATTGCCCGTATTCAACTCAGCGCCATCTGTTATTCATTTCCTTAAGTCAAGCCTCGAACAAAGCAGGAAGACTCCGCCCGCCCATTGACGATTCTTCTTGGTAGTTCATCTATCATTCCCCACATTTCAGTAAAAAGCTATTGACCGATCTCGAAACAAGTAACGCATTTTCCTGTCCCTGGATTGACTGTAATATTAGGCAAGATATCGCCGACCATACCTCAATCGGACGAAATTCGGTTCCAGCTACACTTTTCTTAAATTCAGATCGTGAAACATATCGTTAAAGTTGTAATTAACAAGATTGCAATAAAGCGCAGTAAAAATGAGGTTCAGTTATACATTTTATTCCAAATGATTAGCGTAAAACTATAACCATATTTATTTATATATTGATGTGGCTAATCAGTTGCAATAATGCAACACATAATGGGGAGTGTGGTCCGAGAAGTGGGTGTAAATGTTCAAAGATCCAGATTTTTAAGTTCTACAAAACTAGTTGAAACGATTATAAAGAGATTATTCGGATAATTGTCTAATGCCAGTTGAATGTAACTGACTTCCGAGGCAGGATAAGGTTGTTTACCCACTGCACGAGCCGTCTGTGAACATGAGCTCCGTTTGCTTGTGGCTAACCATCTAGTCTTGTAAACGCGTGGTCCTCGGTTCGAGTCTAGGTTTTCCAATTATTTTTTTGCGTTTATTTTAAACAAGTCGAACCTACAACTGCGTTATGCGTAAAATATAACATCGACTCTTACCTGCTTGCGTCAGGACGTAACATACTTAAGGAAAGACTCATAACTGAGTGCTTCTTAATAAACTGCACACGTAACTATGAAATCTTTCACAGAGGTAAGACTGAAAGAAATCTTCTCTGGCTTCAACATCGTCGAAATAGTGTAGTGTGGTTACGTTAGGTGGACTATAATGAGTTCGCACCATCGTCAAGGAGACGAAAAACTAAATAATATTACTATACCAATTTCTTATTATGCGTCTGGATTTACGATTCGTCGACTTCTAAGTCGTTAAAGGTGGGAAGGGAATGGAGACAAGGAATGGGAAGGAATTCGGACCATGGGTTTTCGAAGAAATAATCCCGCCATTCACACGAAGTGACTTGGTGAAACGAAGGAAAATCCAAATCTGGATAGCCGGATAGGAATTCAAACCCGCTTCCTCTCGAATGCGGAGCCATAGCGTTAACGCTCAGCCATTAGGTTCAGTTTTTCAATATCTTTCGTATTTGGTCTATGATGCCGTCCATAAAATTATTTAAAAAATCTATTTAAAAGTTAAAAATCGTAAATTAAAATATATGTGCAGAAGTGAGTTCATCTGAGGAGAGCGGGGATATCAAAAAAATCTCTGAAATCAGAAACGCAATTCAAATTTAATTTTCTCTCTCTCTACTCTTTTCGCCAATCTCTCTCTTTTTTAATTTTTTTGCTAGGGCTTTACGGCTCGTCGACAGCAAGGTCATTAGAGGCGGGATCGGATTGGGGCAAGAAACGGGCAGGAACTCGGCCATGGCCTTTTCAAGGAAGCATCCGGCCGTTCGCCTGGAGTGACTTGGGGAAACCATGGAAAACCCAGATCTGGATGCCCGGACGGGGATTCAAACCCGCGTCCTCCCGAATACGAGGCCAGAACGTTAACCGTTCACGCACCACACCCGGTACTTTTTTTTAAATTTTTAGCAGCTATCAAATTCAAAGTGAATATAAGCTCCCTCTTATATGGAAGATATTGTCATATTAATCCCGTTGTTTAATGAAGTAGTATTAAACCAAAAATGACGAGAAAAATTGATCGGTTTGCTAGTAACCAAATAGGTAACATTTCAGTCTTTCCGTAGAAATGTTAAAAAAAAAAGAATCCAATTCACATTCTACTTGAGCAAACACCTCAAACCGGATGCTAAAACTACAGAAATTTGCAGTATCAATAAAATGTGGTAAAATAAGAAATTTCAGTGTAGTTATGATGTAATTCTCTATAAGTATGTCTTTCAGTAAAGATTAAGAGGTAGTTGGAATGAAATTATCACGCTGAGCAATAACATAGCTAACTGTTACAAAATTTTATAAATCGGCGGTACTACTCTCCGCAGTTAGAGTGTAATTCTAAAATATCGTAGTAGACGGAAACGTAGTGTTTACAAAGCGTATAATACTGGTTTCCTTGTTTCTTGCCACACTGACATTCCCGCACTGAATTTCAATTTTATGCCTCAGTTTTCCTCCTACAATGTTCTGATTGAATGCCTATAAGACTTTGCAATATTTAAACTTTCAAAAGAAATTGTTGCTTGTCATTCTGAGACAGACATTATAATGTAAATTCTCTGGGTTGGAATAAAATATACAGTAGCTACAGTTTGAATTTTGGAAAAACCGTGCCGCAAGAGAATCAATTCTTATCACCGATCAAGAAAAACAAAGTTACTTTCATAGCGTTTGTTGATTTAGAAAAAAAGCTTTTGGTAATGTAAGGCGGGACAAAATGTTCAAAATTTAAAAAAAGTCAGGTTTTACGTATCGAGATAGAAAAATATTTTAGAATTGATATAAGAATCAAGTGGCTATAATAAAAGTAGAGAATCATGAGAGTCACCAATCAGTTGAAAAGTGTATCAGATATGGTTGCAGTTCATCGTTACTAATATTCAGCTTATATGTGGAGGAAGCTATAAAAGAAGTAAAAGAGGAATTTGAATGTGGCTTCATGAAAAAGTAGTTTCAAATATTGACCCAGGAACCAGAGAGAACTTTTTAAAACTGTATGTATGGAGCATAGCACCTTATGGTAACGAAGCATGGACTTCAGGAATGCCTGAAAGAAGGGAAATTGAAGAATTCGAAATGTGGTGCTATAGGAGGATGCTGAAAATTAAGTGGACAGTTAAACCACGAAATTAATATGTTTTGGAAATGATGGCTGACGAAAGAAGTTTGTGGAAAAATCGTACACAAAGAAAAAACAGATTCGTGGGTGGTTTTTTAATACATTTGGGATTGGTTATGTATGAAGCAGATAACGGTGGACGTGTTTTAAGAGAGGTGTTTTGAGATGAAGGGGATAGTGCAAAATAAGAAGGGATGGTGGTTTATATCAAACCAATCGAGAGACTGACGACAGTAAAATAAGAGATAAGAGATGAAATAAGACAGAAGGTGCCGGCCGATTGAGAACTACTCCCCCGAAACACATCGATGGGGCCGACAGCTTAACGTCCAAATCCGGCGGACGAGTCACTGTCAGAAGTTCCATACGCGCTACAGAGAGGTTTGGGATTTAAACCAGGACTTTCGTGCACCATCTGATAATTAGTAATAATTCACCGCCACCGAAACATGTCCTAGTTCTAAAAAGTTCTTCAACCACCGGAGCTCAAATCGGTTGACGCCGTATCTGACGCCGCGCATCATCACGGAGCTATAATGACCCGAAACGAGGAAGTTGGCTATAGAAGTGTAGCATTTAAAAATCAACCTTCACCTCCGTCACATGCTGTTTGGTGCAGACGCGTAAATTCCAATTGAGGTAGCTGACTCAATCTCATACCACTGCGGTGCACGACAATCTTCTATATATCTATCACCTTAGTAATATATGAATTTTATGAGCGGAACAGAATATAAAGCATCCGGCATCTTTAATTCCTTTAATTTATAGCTGCTAAAAATAGAAAAAAAAATGGAGAGGGGTTGAAAATGAGAAAGAGAGACAGAAAAAAATAAATTTGAATTGCGTTTCTGATTTCAGAGATTGTTTTGGAAACTCACCCTCTCATCAAATTATCTCACTTCTACCGACATTTTATCATTTACGATTATTAACTTTGCTTTAAGTAGATTTTTAAATAATTTTATGGATGTAATCGTAGACCAAATACGACAAGTAATGAAAAAGTGAAGCTAATGGTGTCGCATTCGGGAGGAGACGGCTTCGAATACCTCCATCTATCGAGATTTGGGTTTTCTTTGGTTTCCCCAAATCACTCCAGGCAAATGGTAGTATAGTTCCTTTAAAAAGCCAAGGCCGAATTTCTTCCAGTTCCTTTTCCGCAGTCCTTCCCCGCCTCTAACGACCTCGACGTTGACGAAACGTAATGCCATAAGAAGGAAAAAAATTGAATGGGAAGGAGTCATTGTTAGTCGGGTTAATGCAAGCTGCGACCACAACAACTACTACTACTACAGCTACTGTAAAACACTGAAAAAACTCAGAAGTTCAATTCAGAACCGAAGAAGACGAAATGTAAGCAAGGAAGCAAGCATTATTCACGACATAGCTGGTCCACATGTTTGCTAATCACACCGTCGCTCTTCTGCAAAACTTTGGTTGGAAAATAATCACCCACCCATCATACAATTGCAGACTTGGCCCACAGTGACTACCACCTTTTCCTAAGCTGCGAAAATATTTGACCGACGTAGACATTAAAGATGAAGTTCAATGCTTGCTCAAAGACATGAGGCGAGCATACATTCTTTTTCCTTTTTTGCTTATGGTTTTACGCGTTGTCGACGTTAAGGTCATTAGAGGCGTGAAAGGAGTTGTAGCAAGGATTTCTCCAATGGCCTTTTAAAGGAACCTTTCCAGTATTCACATAGAGTGATTTGGGGAAATCATTGAAACCCAAATCTGGATGGCCGGACGAGGATTCGAACCCGCAACCTCCCGAATGAGAGGCCAGCGCGTCAGCGCTTATTCCACCACGCTCCACTATTTTTATAAACTGTCAGTGCGTCTACAAAAATGCGTGTGCCGAATTGTGAAGATGCAGAAAAATAGACGATTGCTCAATCTTTCCAAAAGAGCCGATCGTGATAAATTATTACGTGTTATTTAGTGTTATAAAGGTATTCTTCTTGGCCGAAGGAAACAGGAAAGTTGGCACTTACTTCCTCTTAGAGGTTGCCACAACTACTTCTTCCAGTGTTGCCACGATTTCTGACTTCTGGCAGTGCTGTGGTAATTTCCTATTCAAGGAAACGTATCTTACAGCTAGGCGGTATCAAGAGAACAAACACATTGCCGAAATAGAAATTTATTTTCCTTCCCCGTCTATCTATCATATTTTTATTTGACTGATTATTTCTGTTATAACAGTTTGATTCTTTATATAGATCATCATTAACTATTCAACTTGAAATGTTGTATATATATATATATATATATATATATATATATATATATATATATATATATATATATATATATATATGTTTACTATTGTTATATAATGGACGAGGTAGGTTTCAGCGTAAGGCAAAGTGGCTGAACGGTTGAGCATTGGCCTGCGGAGGTGAGGGTACTGGGTTCAATCCCACCTCAAGCTGGCTATTTTTACATTGACTATCTCCTTCTCACTTGTTGTAAAATTCATATCATATATGTAAAAGTTAACATTATTATATTTTACATCAAATTGTTTAAAAACAAACTCCTATGAAAATATTTTTTATTAGTTCATAGGCCACATTGGCGGTTAAAGGTGTGTTTGTGGAATTTAAAATATTGTTCATCCAATATAATGTGACGAGTTTAGTTGACTTTAGTTTCGTAAAGGCAGAGAGTGTGATTGGAGTTGTTGCTGTAGAGTTTCTCACTTCTAATGTCAAAGAAACTATTTTTTTCTGTTATTTTAACTTCATGTTTCGGCATTTATATTGAAAATACCCCGTCAAGACATCAGGAGAAATACCATCGAAATCTTTTACGCACTTGGGCTGTCTCAAGTTATTTAGCAAAACAAGAATACAATTTTGTCTCGTGTTCGGTACTAATTATATAAATGACACGTGGGAACCTTGCAATGAATTATGGCCTTGAAGTCATTAGCATTAATATGCGTAATTATATGATTTTAAACGATCATGTCAACAGAACGGATAACCCTATATTCCTAAATATGATTTGTTAATGCCAATTTCTCATTAATTATTGATCTTATAACTCCATAAATACTCTGCACTTGAGGTATTTCCTCATTCTAGACTTACGGGAGCACCATCAGTTACCAAGAGTTTCTAGCATTAGTGACACTTAATTTTTCTTTTGAGCCATCACGTGAATAAGTCACTATGGACTCTATAATGATCCTGAATTTTCGCAAACAGGGTTTATTCTTGCAGTTTTACACAAACACAGTAAACATCTGTTTCCAGTTGTATCGCTGCGAATTGTGTTCCGCCTGAATGAAATATCATTTGTAAGCAAGTACTGAGCCTCCAAGGCTGTTGATTGCACATACATGATTTTTTGTCGAACGCTATTTTTCCTGATGCCTTAACAAGACATTTTCATTTAAAAAGGCATAACTCACACGAAATTAAAATCACAGGAAAAACAACAACAAAAAACGTTAAAAATAGTTTCTTTGACATTACAAGTGAGAAACTCTACAGCAACAACTCCAATCACACTCTCTGCCTTTACGAAACTAAAGTCAACTAAACTCGTCACATTATATTGGATGAACAATATTTTAAATTCCACAAACACACCTTTAACCGCCAATGTGGCCTATGAACTAATAAAAAAATATTTTCATAGGAGTTTGTTTTTAAACAATTTGATGTAAAATATAATAATGTTAACTTTTACATATATGATATGAATTTTACAACAAGTGAGAAGGAGATAGTCAATGTAAAAATAGCCAGCTTGAGGTGGGATTCGAACCCAGTACCCTCACCTCCGCAGGCCAATGCTCAACCGTTCAGCCACTTTGCCTTACGCTGAAACCTACCTCGTCCATTATATAACAATAGTAAACATATATATATTATAAGATACAACATTTCAAGTTGAATAGTTAATGATGATCTATATAAAGAATCAAACTGTTATAACAGAAATAATCAGTCAAATAAAAATATGATAGATAGACGGGGAAGGAAAATAAATTTCTATTTCGGCAATGTGTTTGTTCTCTTGATACCGCCTAGCTGTAAGATACGTTTCCTTGAATAGGAAATTACCACAGCACTGCCAGAAGTCAGAAATCGTGGCAACACTGGAAGAAGTAGTTGTGGCAACCTCTAAGAGGAAGTAAGTGCCAACTTTCCTGTTTCCTTCGGCCAAGAAGAATACCTTTATGACACTAAATAACACGTAATAATTTATCACGATCGGCTCTTTTGGAAAGATTGAGCAATCGTCTATTTTTCTGCATCTTCACAATTCGGCACACGCATTTTTGTAGACGCACTGACAGTTTATAAAAATAGTGTAGCGTGGTGGAATAAGCGCTGACGCGCTGGCCTCTCATTCGGGAGGTTGCGGGTTCGAATCCTCGTCCGGCCATCCAGATTTGGGTTTCAATGATTTCCCCAAATCACTCTATGTGAATACTGGAAAGGTTCCTTTAAAAGGCCATTGGAGAAATCCTTGCTACAACTCCTTTCACGCCTCTAATGACCTTAACGTCGACAACGCGTAAAACCATAAGCAAAAAAGGAAAAAGAATGTATGCTCGCCTCATGTCTTTGAGCAAGCATT
>JARYHS010011709.1:0-87066 GCA_031002005.1 Vandiemenella viatica
TATTAATCTCAGGTTTATTCTGTTGCATAGAAAATCTTCCCTTCTTCAATTTCCCATTTGTTACTTACATAATTGTATGTCCAGGTGACCTAATCAATTTTACACTGGTGTAGAGAGGATTTTGCATGTAACCTGCAGAAGGACTATCCCTGTTTCTGTACAGTGGGTAGATCAGTCCCATTTTCCAGTCTTGAAGTAATTTTCTGTTTCCCAAATTTTTTCATTTATCTTTTGGCAAAGGTTTTACACTCAAAAATGCTGCAGTTTCCATAATTTTGCAATTATTGTGTCTTCTCCTGAACCTTTTTTTGGATCTGAGATAATTCTTGAATTTTTGATAGATTTTGGAGTTAAGCATCTTAAATATGTATATTTGTTTTCATATTTTTCTTTTAGATATTTTCATTTTAGAAGTTTTTTTAAAAATTTTGAACTGTGTCAAAATTCACCAGTAAACAACAAAGCTGACCATCTACTTTGCCAGCTGACTAAATACTTTCAGTTCATTTATATTTGATGTTACATTTTTGAATTTTCATTAAATAAATATATACACCTTCGTTGAAATGAAGCTTTTGTAATAAAAATTTGGAAACATGATCCTCTTTCCAAAGACATTTGTGCTACATAACATATTTTTGAGAATAGATTTTATCTACTTATTTCCAAGATATCGGTGGATAAGGCGTAAACATCTAGAGATGTTATTTCCTTCACTATGTAATGTTACCCCTCCTCCCCTTTCTGCCAATTTCAATCTCAAATGATGTGACTCTTTTTTTGAGTCATCAAAAATTCATGAACTCTTTAATCACCACACCTGCATCAGTGATGGGAACCAAACCTGGCATGTAAGCAGTAATGCATGGTCCTGGAATTCAGAAGGACACAGGTTCAAATCTGTATCAGGCAATTGTGATTTAGGTATTCCATGATTTCTAAAACTACCCCAGGCAAATGCCGGGATGGTTCCTTTAGAGAGGCCATGGCAGAATTCCTTCCCATTCCTTATCCCCAATCCTCTCTCCTACCTCTAATGACCTTGACGTCAATGAGCAGTAAATGTTATGGAAAAAAATGCTTTGGTGATAAATTGTTGATCTTATTCTAATTGGGGGGGGGGGGGAAGGTGAGTGTTTCTATGTATATATAATTTATGTTGGAACCAGAAATTTTTAAGCGTCGTGATTGTTGATATGGGCTATGCCAGAAGCTCCATGATTCAGATTTCACATTAAACTGTAGGTCCCAGATGATAGGAACTGGCCATCCTTCCACTCACAAAATGCCTTAGTATGCCTCATTTGAAAGAATCCAGAAAAAATTTGGTTTGGGTGTGTTTTTATTTTATTTTATGAGACTGAAGTTTGGGACCATCCCAGCATTTGCCCCGGTGTCTGTGGGAGATCACCTAAAAATGCAATCAGGATGGCCAGTATGTGGGACCAAGGATTATCATTAGAAATGAGCTAATGGCAGTTGGTTATCACCTAAAAATTAATCCTATTACAGAGACTGAAAATCTGCCAGCTTGGCCTTCATTTCTAGATTGTTCATGTTGTGAACATTAGCACCATGTAAGCAATTTTTCTAAAAAGTCCTCGTCCTATGTCTGTATGTACATATCGTGCCCCACTCCAGTTTCACTGACTCTCAGTTGTTTTTCTGTCGCAGCAACATGCTGTCAGTATACATCACTTGGTTTGCTGGAAGTGCCAGTCATTGCTAATTATGGGGCAGAGGAGTGCACATGTTTGTATAATGTGTTAATTATGTTTTGTGTGATAAGTGATATTTTGTTTGTGAAATGCATACTTAGTTAGCTGCAGATTGGGTACTGTCATTTTGTTTATATGAGGGCTATCCAGAAAGTAACTTATGTTTATGCCTAGTGTGCATACGGGTACGGATGATACCACCATCTTGGCATCAACGTTTCAACACTCTATACGCATCAAGCTGTTTTAACATGTGGACTGTGATTTTTCTACTTTGTTCATTGAGAATTATTAAAATGTGCACTTCAGTAGAAAATCCCATGCGTTGTGAGGTGCGTTCTGTAATTACGTTTTTACTGGCAAAAAAACTCAAACTAATTAGATTTATCAGAAACTTTGAGAGGTGTACAGAGACAGAATAGTGAGTGAAGGTGCAGTGAGGCAGTGGTGCATTCAGTTTAAAAATGGCCACAGGGTCATTCCATGTGAATTCAACCAAGCCATGACACCCACCGACTCAGATTTTGATGAAACTTGGTAAGTTTAGTCTTTCTACACAGAAAAGTAAGCACATCAATGTTTTCTTCTCAATCTGGTTTAGTTTTCATTTTACAGCCAATCGAAATTTTGAATGTTTGGTATTTTCGAAATTCTGACAATTCTGCTCTTGGACTGAAAATAATTTATATTTCATTTATTTTTCCGTCAATTTTTTATGAAAATTTACATCAATATTAATGAAAGCATGAGGATTATAGAAAAAAAAATTGAAAAAATTCCAAGTAATATTTTAAATATATATAAAAAATAATTTTGATGATTTTTTTTTAAAGTGTGTAATACGTTAAAGTCAATATCAACCAAAGAGAATATAATAACCCAAAAAAATTCTTTCTTCCTAATGATCTTAAAAGTGTGTTCTGTCATTAAAAAAATAAAATTAATGGCTTTTTTATTTCTTTATATATACTTTATAAAATTAAATATAATTTTGGAAAGAAATTAACTATCCAATTTGTTTATATAGTTATATATTACTTGCTGGAAAAAAAGGGTTGCAAACATAATTTTAAATGTGTTATTTTACTAAACATTGAGCATCTATCAGATAGCTTGTTATTTCTATTATTTATAGAAGTTTTTTTTAATTTACTTTTTTCTGTGAAATATTGATTCGACCTTAATTTTTCCCATTTCTTTTATGTAATATGATGATTAATATTTTATTACTATTTATAGATTCAAGTTTATGTGGATTTGACAGATAGGAAATGCTTATATAAATAAAATACATATTATTTAAGAAAAAATTAACTAAAAAATACTATAACAGAAATTTTTTACTATTAATTTCCATTGGATGTTTTCCTAGATATAGTACTATTTAAGTTATTTAATCTGACTAATTCTTGGATCATCCTCATATAGTCTGTAGGGAATTGATAGCCTCTTTCAGTGGATGTTGTTGGAGGGTGTGTAACAGCAAGCAGATGTGGAATTGGCACAGGGCAGATATCTGCTTGTTTTGGCCAATAAAATGATGATGAAGGTCCTTGGGGATGCAAAAATTTAACTGTAGCATCCCCTCCTTCATTGATGTCTGTAACAATCCCATCATCATCATCATCCTCAACAGTTTCCAGCCACTGGCCTTGTCTGCTTCCAAAATACCAAAAACTATCATACATGCAAGCAACATAGCATGCGATGTATAGCTCATTTACTGTCACATGTGTTGTGCATTTGTGTTTCAATTTGTAGGTTAAACTGCTTTTTTCATCACTACTGGCACTTCTAGCCTGAACTGTGGAGGCTAGAAGAATCAGCAGTGGTGACAAAAGCAATTTAATTTACAAATTGAAACACAAATGCACAACATATGTGACAGTAAATGAACTATACATCGCATGCTATGTTGCATGCATATATGATAATTTTTGGTATTTTGGGATTGTTACAAACATTAATGAAGAAGAGGATGATCCCCAAAGACCCTCATCATCATTTTATTGGGCAAAACAAGAAGATATCTGCCCTGTGCCAATTCCACATTTGCTTGCTGTTAGAGAACCTCCAGCAACATCAACTGAAAGAGGCTATCAATTCCCTACAAACTATATGAGGATGATCCAAGAAAGAATTAGTCAGATTAAATAACTTAAATAGTACTATATCTAGGAAAACATCCAATAGAAATTAATAGCCAAAAATTTCTGTTATGGTATTTTTTAGTTAATTTTTTCTTAAATAATATGTATTTTATTTATATAAGCATTTTCTATTTGTCAAATCCACATAAACTTGAATCTATAAAGAGTAATAAAATATTAATCATCATATTACATAAAAGAAATGGGTAAAAATTAATGTCGAATCAATATTTCACAGAAAAAAAAGTAAATAAAAAATCTTCTGTAAATAATAGAAATAACAAGCTGATCTGATAGATGCTCAATGTTTAGTAAAATAACACATTTAAAATTGTTGTTGCAACTCTTTTTTTCAAGCAAATAATATATAGCTATGTAAACAAATTGGATAATTAAATTTTTTCCAAAATTATATTTAATTTTATAAATATATATAAAGAAATGAAGAAGCCATTAATTTTATTTTTTTAATGACAGAACACATTTGTAAGATCATTAGGAAAAAAGAATGTTTTGGGTTATTATATTCCCTTTGGTTGATATTGACTTTAACTTTCAGAAAAAAATTCATCAAAATTATTTTTTTCATATTTTTAAAATATTACTTGAAATTTTTTCATATTTGTTTCTAGAATCCTCATGCTTTAATTAATATTACTGTAAATTTTCATAAAAGTTGATGGAAAAATAAATGAAATATAAATTATTTTCAGTCCAAGAGCAGAATTGTCAGAATTTTGAAAAAACCAAACATTCGTTATTATATTCCCTTTGGTTGATATTGACTTTAACTTTCAGAAAAAAATTCATCAAAATTATTTTTTTTATATTTTTAAAATATTACTTGAAATTTTTTCATATTTGTTTCTAGAATCCTCATGCTTTCATTAATATTACTGTAAATTTTCATAAAAATTGATGGAAAAATAAATGAAATATAAATTATTTTCAGTCCAAGAGCAGAATTGTCAGAATTTTGAAAAAACCAAACATTCAAAATTTCGATTGGCTGTAAAATGAAAACTAAACCAAACTGAGAACCAAAAATTGAGGTGGATACTTTTCTATATAAGAGGATTAAATTCACCAAGTTTCATCAAAATCTGTGTCGGTGGTTGCCAAAATGTCTTTTTTTGAATTCATATGGAATGAGCCCACACCAATGTTCACGAGGACCGCAGTTTTCAGCCTAGCCTTGTGACAGATGAACTGATGACAAAAATCAGCAATTCATGAAAATTGCTGCTTTACAATTACAGAACTCTCAAATTTCACAAAGTTTATTGCATGAAATTGTATTGGAGAAGCTTAATTATCACAATTTTTGTGCAAGGTGAGTGTCAAAAATCTTGACAGAATACCACAAAAAATGGCTTTTTGCTGCATCGCTGAATTTCCTCAAAGCCTACGACAAAGATGGTAATGCACTTCTCAATTGTGTCATAATGGGAGATGAGACTTGGGTAAAGCATTTTACTTGTGAGACAAATAGACAGTAAAATGTTTTCAAACATTCTCAGCTAGAAAAATTATGTCAACTGTGTTTTGGGACACCAAAGGAGTGCTTCTGGTTTTTTTCCTTGAGCATGGCACAACAATTAACTCGGAAAGGTATTGTGAAACATTCACAAAACTAAGGTGAGTGATACAAAACAATCGCTTGGGAAAACTAGATCAAAAGTGTCATTTTTTCACAACAATGCACATCCACACACAGCTAATTGTCCCCAATAGCTCTTGGATGGTTTTGGATTGGAGGTGTTTGATCACCTAACGTACAGTCCAGATCTGACGCTGAGTGATTACCACATCTTTCCAACGATGAATACATGGCTCGCAACACAGCGCTTTGACAGTGACACAGAAATTCATGCCAGTGTAAACCATGGGCATATATCTACCAGGATGGAATTGAAAACCTTGTGCATCATTATGTTCAGTACTTAAGTTTAAATGGTGACCACGTAGAAAAATAGTTTATGTCTGTCCTTTTCAAATTTATACAATAAAATTTCTTTTTCTTATTTGGTTAGGTTTTTTTTTTTTTCGAAAGGTAAGTTACTTTTTGGACAGCCCTTGTGTTACTATGATTTTTTTTTTATTGGATCAAGATACAGCTTGGAGAACTATTGTAACATGATTGAAGAAATCACTCTTTGGCCTTAGAGTAAAATATGCAGCAAAAGTTTCCCACCCATTTGAGTGATTATACTTTGGTGTGCAAAACTTAAGAACAAAAGTAAGATTTGCATGCTGTGTCACTGTAAGTAGCTTGATGAAACTTGAGCCATTCATCGAAAGACCTGCCACAGTATGGTACAGTAGGAGGCTGAAAGAAATACTCGATAAGACAAGCAGAGACAGTATGTTACATTGAAATGAAGGTAACTCATGATGGTCCCCTGGATACTATTAAAAGGAGGGACATGGTGACCACTATGGACAGTGATGCATGCTCTGCAACATGATCCTGTGCTAGCTACAAGGTCAGTAATTAGTTCTTGTGGTAGGTCGTTCCATTCCTCCACCAGAATGGTTAACAACTGCTGGACAGTCGTCGGTGCACATGGGTGTGCTGCAATACATCTCCTCAAAACATCCAACAGGTGCTTAGTGGGATTTAAGCTGGGGGAATGGGCAGGCCAGTCCATTTGCCGAATAGTCTCTCCTCCGCCTGTACTCTTTCGTGCGGTTGCATATTGTCAGCCATAAAAATGAAGTCAGACCGATTGCACCCATGAAAAGGGGAAGGAGAACAGTGTTACAATAACGTTAACTGTTGAGTGTACTTTGTTCAAAGAGTTGGAGGTCGGTATGCCCATGCAACGTTATGCTCCCCACATCATCAAAACTCTTGTGTTCGATAATTTTTCTGGGTGTGTTGCGTGTTTCCACCTTTCGCCAGATGTTGATATGTCCATAATAAAAACTCAGATTTAATCTGCCCTAATATGAGAAAAGCGCGCGATCCCATTCCTCATCGGTCCAGTCCTGATGTTCTTGGCACCATCACAAATGGTGCTGATGATGTGCGGGTGTCAACGGAACACAATGTAAAGGTTTTTGGGCAAACAGACCAACCCAATGCAGTCACAATGCCACTGTGCAGTGGGAGATTGTGTGCCTTGTATTCCTGTTAAATGTGGTTACAATTGCACCCGCTGTTTGATGTGGCTCCCTTCGTGCCTGTTGCACAATGTGGTGACCATCTGTTGCCATAGTTGACCATGTTTGACCACCTCCTCTCCTTTGGGCAGCAGTGCCTGGGGTTCAGAATGCTCCTCATGCGCATGAAACAATGCTGTGAGTAATACGAAACTCCTGGGCTACACTCGTCACACTTCATCCTTCTTCCAGTTTCCAAATCATTCTTCCATTTTGAAGTCATCCAGATGTTTTAATGAAGAACCCTGCACTCAATGTACCGTAACAGCTTACTGATTGACCTACATTGTCTTACCCATTCCTTCAAATGCCTTGTGTTTGCAGGGCCAGACACATTTGGCATTAAAATTGCCCTGACCTCATGCCATGTGACGCCCAGCTTTCCATACTTGTGTGGGAGATATTTGGCAACATACTCCCAAACTTTCATTCATTTTCATCAAGTAGTTTATATGTTATGTTACTTTATCCATCTTGTTCGTAAGTTTTGCACACCATTGTAGCATTCCATTATCATCGTTCACAAAAAAAGCACACTTTTTAATTTTTTGCTGTGTGTGTGTGTGTGCGCACACGCGCGCGTTTGCTCTTGTGGGGGGGGGGGGGATTTTTGTTTTCTAATAAAACAGTGCTCATTAGATTTACATGACTGTTCCACTTCTATATGGCAACCAATGCTGTGCTAAAGTACAACGCTGTATTTCATAAGGCCAGGCATACGTGTAAAATTAGGCCTGCGCAGGTTAACTGGGAAGGTGTACCTTTAGAGACAAAGAGCACATACATGGTATGGTAAACCAGAGGGATTCAATTCAGCCAATGAGATGATGAGCAAGCAAGCAGATGACACGATCACTTTGGTCAGTTTATTAGTGGCAATTAAGTGTAATAAAAAGCAAAGAAAAAAACTGCAAAACTTGATGTAAAGGTTGGCTTTTGAAGAGGAATGAATACACCCACACGGAATTACTACAAGAATTAAGTTCAGCTCCAATAGGAAACCAAAAATTGCTGTTAGTGGTAACTCCTTTAACACAAAAGAACAACTCAGTTATGAGAGCTGCTATTTCTCTCCATGAAAGATTAACAGCTACCTTAAGATTTATTGCAACTAGCCAGTAATACGAATGTCTCTTTTGTTCTTGCCACAGACAAGGTTCATATATTTATAAAATAGTATAACTTCATTATATCTCCGCCCTGATGTTATGTACACACAGTTAACTAGACCTAGTAAAATAACATCAAATACACTCGGTAATCATAAACAATACAGACGATTTCTTCAGCAAAACTGAACTGAAAACTATACAGGCATTCGACAAGCCACACCCACACTCTAATGAGCACAGCTGTGCGGGTTGAAAATATTGTTTTTTTATTCTTCTCCAGTCACCTGTGCAGGTCGCTATACATACGTAGTTTTGCCTGCCGAAGCTGACATACACGTTACAGTTTGCCTGCACAGGTAAACTTCTCCAGTGAAACGTTATGTGTATTCCTGGCCTAAAAGGTGTTTAATGTGAACTGAACTTCCATAGCTAAAGTTGTATTGCAGTGATTAAAAAATGCATTTCTAATTATGCACCATGTTGCATGTAGTATTATTCAGCCTTCCAAACAGCCTGAATATTCTTAAGTGTTGATTAAATAATAGTGACAATGAAAATGATGTTAGGAAATGAACATAAAGGAGGACAGGGAAAGTAAACCTGTCACTCACCACAGTTGAAGGCAAGAGGGCCATGAAGAACACACAAACACACTTTACAATATTTTGGTATAAATCTTAAACATGATTAAAGGAGGACATATGGCAAGGGAATCAAATGTGTTCACAGTGGTGCATTTTGATTTGTTTCACTGTGCATCAGTGATGGTATTTAAACTGGTATGGTTAAATGTAGCTTGTCCATATGCTTGCACATTTGTGTCTATTCTTGAGTTTCTGTTTATCGGACAACAATTTTCTTTCACAGGATTATCACTGCTAAATGTTTTCTGTTCATTGTATTGATCTCCATAAGCTTTTTACGCTGTGGCTTGTAAAAAGTTTAAAGAACTACCAAGTCATATTTATTTTGTCAAGTACTTCTTGCAGATGTTACTAGATCATATTTATAAAGTCCATTAGATCATTGCTCTTCCAAATTCTTGCTTCCAATTTTTGCAATTAATGATACTTTAGTGGTTTTTCTGCCATGTTAATAACTTAAGCTGTGGCCACATGGCTTGCTACATACCAAATAGATAATTTGTGTATGAAACAGCTGTGTACCTAACAAAGTTCTTTAACTTATCGCCAGCACATCAGATTTGTTCATTTTCTCTTCTCCTTTGAAGCAGCCTCTCCTGCTTCCATGGTTATGGCACAGTTGCAAGCATGTATGAAATTCCCCTTTTAGAATAACTGTCATTGTTGCTGTCACATTGTTCATTGTATCCTCTTCTGAACCTTTCAGTGGTATTTTGACTTTATGGAACAGCTAATATTCGGAGCCATTTCCAGAGAGTAGTGTGGACGGTGAGCTCGGGTCCTCCTTGTTCAGAAACCCTGAATGACGGACAGTATACCATCATATTGGCAATAAAAGTTCAACAAGTGTGTACCATATCACTTTATATTCAGGCTAATGTGTATAGTTTACCTGTGTTGCTGATTACAGTGTTGTCACACTTTTGTTATTACTTTTCAAAGGGTAAGAGTTTCAGTTCTTTTTGTATAGATCTCATATCTCTTTTTATGCTACATGTGCAACAGAGCAAATAACTTCAGCAAGAAAAAGTAATCAACAGCAGAAGGACTTTTCCTAAAATGTTCATATCTTGCTCAAGAGAAGTTTATGTTTGACTTGAAGTTGAAAATGTTTTATGAAAAATAGCAAAGAATTTTGGGGCTTTGTTGTTGGTTTGGTGTGCTGGCATTACAGTCAGGGATTTGCTGTCTACAAAATAGCTATGTTCAGATTAAAGTGGTGCGTGTGTGTTTTTGGGGTCTCGTACATTTTTGTTGTGCCATGTCTTGTTAGAGTAACATGTTTCTAATGTAATGGGAAATCAACTGATTTTGGGATGGCTGCAAGCTTAAGTGGAAAACTGTGAGATGTGAAATTTGTGTTGCCTGCAATCTTTCTCCTCTATTCATCTTTAGCCTACAAGCTTTTATTATTATATTGTTTGTTGTGCAACCAGATGAAGATTTAGTGAACATTTTTGAAGCATGTTGTATCATGAGAAAAAAAAAGGGAGAGAAGTTAAATTTTGAATTTTTAGCAAGTTTTCTTTTTATTATGCCTGTTTAAGCTTTATGTCATATACTCATGCGTATTTTGTTTTGGCAATAGTAGTATTCAGAAAGTGATACCAATTTATAATGATTTAATTTTTTCTTCTCAACATAAAAGCTCTTTGTTTCCTATGTGCTTAGCCGAAGCCACAAGCTGTCATCTCACCCCGGCTTTGAGCCTTGGCTCTGCTATGGGGATATTTTACTGTCATTTAAGTTCACAAGTATGGGTGAAGCTCCTACTGCCAGCACTGCAAGGCCTCGTCAAACTACTTCAAGTTCTTTGCCAGCACAGGAAGAACATAGACAACATAGTTTCGTAAGGACTCACTTCGATCGCACTACACAGTGCGAGTTCTGCAGCAAGAAGGTGCTTTTTGGTTCCACGAGTTGAAGTTTTTTTAGATTCTAGATCTTTGTGCCCTTATCATTTAAAAGTTTTGCAGCTTTTTGCATTATTCCTTCAAATATGCTTTTGCACTGTTTTTTTTTCTTATTAGCATGGATATTGTGCGTTTATGGTGGTGTTCTGCATAGTTATTAAACCCATTATTAAGGCTTGTTTTCTGCATTTATTTTCAATAAATATGTATGCTTGTCCAAAAGCTAAGCATATGTTATAAAGTAGATATAACACATACAGTAGGCTGCGTAGTATGCACTTATCTTTGGTTACTAAAGGTGGACGCGTGGAGGCTTGATCACCAGCATTGTCTTCAAGTTACTGATCATTGTGATTAAACATTAATGTGACTTTCTGGAATCTTCATACCAAATGTTAGGATAGTATGAAATTTTTTTATCACAATTACATGACTAGACAACAAAATCTATTAAAAGCATATCAATGGATGGTATAATTAATTTCATTTACTACATTTGTAATAAAGTGCAAAATACAAATAAAAAGGTAGCAGAGAATACAAAGAATGACAGCCACCTATGCGTTACATGGACTAGACACACTAGGAATTCTAAACAGTAGTGTGAAGATTCAGAATTATCCAAATTCGATATTGATAAGATTCATTTACCTTATTTCATTAAAATATTGGCCACATTGTGGACAGGAACATCTGTTTTTCTTACAAGTTATACCAAAGTGAAGTTTTCTGTACCCACTAATAATTGTTCATTCATATCAGCATCACTACCAATGTAGTCCTATTTAATGCTGTAGGTTCATAATGGATAAAAACGTGAGTGCATTATTCTTCAAATTAAATCTAATGTTGTAATTCATCAGAGAAGATCTATCTGAAAAGTTTTGTTCTTGGTTTTCCAAATTGGCATATTGCAAGAACTAAATGCTTGTTCACATTTCATGGTATTGTTTTCAGATTAATATTTTTGCTGGTGGGCTCAGATTTTGTCATTACTTTATGGAATTATCCACTCTATGAATTTATTAATAAAACAGTTATTGATCATATATCTGGAAAATATATTTCATTTAAACATAGTTTGATTTGAAAGTAAAGACATTAATTAATTGTTATCTATAATACACTTTTGTGCATCAAAATATGAGCTGCTTGAACTTTCCTGAAGTCAGTTTCACTGTTTTTCATGCCCATGTACAAACAGTATAAATTGGCCTCTGCTGTATATAGGAATTTTCCAGTTTATCCTTTTAAAACAAGAAATACAACAAAAGATAATGTGTTTGTATGCATTTTATAACAATGGGTTGTAGACAAAACTGATGGTATCCCACTTGTTTCCCTTCTTTGAAAAACATAATTTTTTTCTGGGTTGCATCTCGAGCTGAAAGTCGCTTTGATCACTCTTGCATAAACTCTTGTTTCATTTTGTAACTCCTAGATGTTTTCTAAAGATTTACTGGTGAGAAGCTATTTTGTGGGAATTTTTTGAGTGTATTAGTTCAGGTTTTGAAACACTCAATAAAAAATATCAAACCCATTTTCTTTTCTGAGCTTGCAAGTTCCCCTTGAAAACATCATTATCATAAATAACTGTAACAACATTGCTACTCTATAATTTTGTAATGTAAAATCACAAATTGTAGAAATTTCTTTTCTTTTAAGGTGTTACATTTATTTAAGCAATAGGTCGAGTGTAGCAGTTGTTTGACAAATAACTCATTATAAAATGTTTATTTCACAGGCTAACTTTTAAATTGTTTCCCTCTGTAATTTGGCATGTTTTGGTTTATAATCTATGAACTTTCCTACAGTTTCAACATCATTATTACTGCAACTATAAGGAGAGCCCGTTCACGTTGATTCCATTTTATTTATTAGAGTTTCTTCAATATCAAAAGATTAAAATGTCATTAGCAAAATTTTGATATGTTTACTAGATTTTTGATTTCATATAGTGAGAATTGAATATGAAAAATTATGACAATGACAAGAAGAATTAAAAAATTGCCGAACAATAAGTAGACTACACAACTTAAAACACACAATATGACTTAATTTCTTCCATCCTCTTTGTATTTATTTAGGCCTGTAGTTATTCTCACCTTCATTTCTTGTCTGTGGTCATGCCGTGTGAATATTTCCATGGTGCAACTTATATTTTTCAGTACAAACATTTTCCAATTGATTTCTTCAAAAATAATTATATTTCTTGTATGAAACTATAAAATTTCAATGGAAAATCACCAAATTTGAGGTGCTATGTTGTCCTGTAAAAATGCTTTCCGACCAATAAAATATTACACTTCTACTTTTTACTACAGCAGGACACAATATCATCTTGGGTATGAATGTAATGAAATATATTTAGAAGTATTTATACCCAGATTTCAATTATTCAAAGAAACACAAAACACTGTAAATCTGAATATGTATCAGAGTTAAATATACTTTTACTATGTTTTTATTTATGAATTTATCTTGTTTAAGTGGAAATTTGGAAAATTATGGCATTCATTTGCTCATACCACAAATCTATTAAAATTAGTGGGGAACATTTGGAATACTGTCCTTGCTTGTGTAATGTTTAGGGCGGTTGTAGAATTGATCATTTGTGATTTTCTATTGTAATTCAATGGTGCACTTGTAATATACTGCAGGAAAACGATTCACAAAAACGTTGTGATAAGATCCGGTACATACTGATTCACTTTAGAGCTCATATGCTACCTTTACTGGCTTTTTCTTACTTGTATATTCATTGGCATGCCTTGGTAAATGCCTCATCTGGCTCCTTGTATTTAGCTTCTTTTCTTGTTTTTACTGATTGCGCTTAACTTTTGGACTCTGGTGTAGATTGCTTTGATGTTGCATTGGCAGGTGAGCTAATTTGGTTATATAGGTTGTGGGTTGACATTAGAATGCCAAGGTAGCAGTTTTTAATGTGAGTGAGAGAAATATTTCCAATATCATTTCTGTTTATCAATCTCCTCCAGTTTCCCTCCCCCCTCCCCCATTTTCCCTACTACATTGTTATAATTCTCTATTGTTTACCTAGCCAAATGTTTTCAGATCAGATGGTGGCCATTACCTGCAACCCCTCCCATTATCCAGTATAGATGTGTATGCTAGTTACCAATTTAGTGTCTATGATGAAATAGTGCCAATATAAATATTCTTTCTTGACTCAGAATTAAATTTATAATTTTATGCTCCCAATTTATGATTTGAACTGTGCTTCCTAGTTTGTTAATTATGCTTCAATAAAGTCAATGCATTTATGTGCATGATTCTGATAGTTTACATTGTGATGCAAGTACACAAAATGTGTTGAAGTAGTAGTTAAAAAAAAAAAAAAACTACGTCTAATTTATTTCAGGGTTATATAACTTTATCAAAAAGAAAATGTTTGGACATATAATATTTCACTATCCAAAATAAAACATGTTTTAACATTAGTTGGGATGCAGTCACTTAATAATGTGAATGAAACTAATAATTTTACGTTTCTTGCTAAATATTTCATGAATTTAGAACCTCATCTGAGATTGATGTATGTGGTTATTATTAAGATAGCAAAATTGATCCCCTCACCCTCTCCCCTTCCCCTCTCCCCTCCCCAATAAATTCACATTTTGAAAACAAAGGTTTGGCTTCTTGGCTGTTTGTTGAGGTTACTACTTTCCATTGTTTTCAAAATCTTTCTATATGCAAATTTGGACATAATTTCTTCCTACAGAATGAATGGGTTAATCTGTGGTCTTTTTTATCTCTCTTAAAATATAGATTGTGGGAATGACTTGGGAAAGTTGAGGAATTACTTGTTGGCACTAATAATATAGCTGAATTTTGAAGAAACCTGCAGTGGAAGAGCTTCAAAATACTAAAGCTTAATGCTTTATTTTACCATGATTTAGATGTTATACTCTGTCACCTTCTTTTGATATAAATATGTCCAGAAATTAAAATAATCCTAGGAGACATTAACCTTTTAAATTATTTCTTGCTCAGGAAGGCTTTCGTGATTCTAGTAAAAACATGAAGTATGAATACTTTCTGTGTTCAAATTAATGATTTGCACTGGAACACGTTTACAATATTAAATAAGTGGTGGAATACTGAAAATGCCATACAACAAAAAAATATTGTTGTTATTACTCTTGGAATGTTTTGTTCATCACATCAGATAAAACAAAAGATATAAATATTCTTGTGCATTGTTAAAGCCTGACGGGATCTTTGATTCTCCAAATAATATTCATAAACTGATTTAAGAAGTATATGATTTTTCTTGATATGACCTCAAAGACATAGTTCCAGATATGATATTCATTCTTGATAATGCTACTAAACACTCTTTCATGAGCTACTTGGTACTTAATCACAGTTTTGTCACAGTTATTAGGTTGGTCAGTAATTTGAATTCTGTAGTCTAAATTACATATCAAGGAGTTATCAGGTGCCTCAAATCACCAGGACTTCTAAGTAATCAATATTTCAGAAGAAAGAAATAGTGTTATGTGTTATTTATAGAATTTTAGCAATTTATAAAAAATCTGATATAAGTGTTCTTTGACTTGCAAAATTTTTGTATCAACCCAAGGAAAAGCAAGTTGCAAATTCGGTATAGTGCTGTTTCACCCACAGTGAAAGAATAATTTGATGTTACAGAAAAAGTGAATTTATGTATTTGGAGAGAAGAGGTATCTTTTAACAAATTTTGTTTCACCAAACTATATTATCAAGAGGTTTACTGCAGATTCCTAAATTAATTTTTATTTCTAGAAAAATCATACAAGTGTATATAATGTCATTCACTGTTTTTTATGGCATCTTGAGCTGTACCATATAACATTAATTTGAGGTAACAGCTGAAGGAACATCATGTCAGAGTGTTTGCCAGTACAGTAGAACTCCAATTATCCGAACTCCGCCTATCCGAATCGCTGATTATCTGAATCGCTTTTTTAATTAAGATGGAAATGTACTGCATTTTCCAAAATATTGATTCTGCCTACGCGCTATTGTCCTTCCCAGTGGCGGATCTAGGAATTTTCCATGCCAGGGCTAAAACTGTGGTGCCTCCATTGTTGCGACCCTGTTGGCCAACTGCATTGTTGTCTTCGCCAGGTGGCCTGGCTGGTGTGTTCCTTTGATTAGTCAGTCAGTGTGTGGATAACAGTACTCTTCCGCTTCCGCATAGGAGAAATTTGTAGAAAGGAAAAATGCAGAGTGAAATCAAAGGTGACAGATAGCAGAAGAGGAGAACAGAACTACAACTCTTGGAATAGTGGAAGCTAATTCCAGAAACAACTGCAGACCGAACAATGATGCTGAAAGTCTGGCTTTCAAAACACTGGATTGACGTAAGAGGAACTTCAGTGTGCTCCAGAGAGGCCGTCTTCTGAGCGACAGCTGGGGCTGTCTTGGTATTCCAGGAGGTCAACTCTTGATGGCCTGGGTGGCTGATGTCACTACCAGTTCCGGGAGACTACCTTTGGAGCGCAATCAACAACACCAAGGAAAAAAATGAACATTAGTGGAACAGAAGTGCAGCTGTGAGAATTGGTGGTGCTAATAACAGTATTAGTAGTTATTATTATTATTATTATTTCGTATCAGAAACATACAGTTACACAATCATCAAATTATACTGGACCAGTACTTGGCCACTTCCAGTGCATTTTCTGAGGCCTCATACAGTTCAGCTGCCGAACAGGATGCTGGACACAGTCGACACTGGAGCATGTGCTGGACAGTCTGGTCTTCACCGCAGTCGCACTTGATATCATTGATCTCAGCATAGCCCCATCTTGCCAAGTTCACTTTGCATCTGCCCACTCCTCCTGATCTCAGCCTATTCAAAGACTTCCATGTCAACCATCCCTTGTCATAACCAGGTGGCAAAGATTCAGACACTCTTCCCCAGCCATGCGGAAGGGGAGCCTTAGCTTCCCATAGTTGTAACCTGGTTTCTTCAGTTGTCGTTGTAAGTTCCTGAGATATTCTTAGGAAACTTTTTCTGGACTTCAGTCTTTGCCTGTTAGGGATATGCCCATATAGTGGATGAGATTTTTCATGGTTCACTTTCCTCCTTTCCTTGTTCACTGCTATTTCCCTTCGAACAGAAGGTGGTGCTATGCCTGCTAGACGGTGGAGCCATTCGACTGGAGTTGATTTTAGGCAGCCTGTTATGATTCTGCACGTGTCATTAAGTGCAATGTCTACTTGTTTGGCATGGGTTGAACTGTGCCATAGAGGACAGGCATACTCTGCAGCTGAATAACATAGTGCTAAGGCAGAAGTTCGAATTGTTTCAGGTTGGCTGCCCTACTGCGATCCAGCCAGTTTTCTTATGAGATTGTTCCTACTGGAAACTTTCAGCTTGGAGTTCATGCAATGTTTCCTGAATGTAAGTGATCTGTCAAGGGTCACTCCTAGATATTTTGGAGTGTCACAGTATTCTAGTTCAACCCCCGACCATGTTACCTTTAACCTACGAGTTGCTTCTTTATTCCTTAAATTAAAAGCACATACTTGTGTCTTCGTCGGATTTGGTTTAAGATGGTTCGTGCTATAATACCTTGACAAATCTTCCAGAGCGTTGGTAAGGGTGCTCTCCACTGATTCAAAGTCTTTGCTCTGTGAGACCAGAGCAAGATCATCAGCATACACGAAACTCCTGCATTTGGGTGGTATAGGCTGATCATTGGTATATATGTTAAACAATAATGGGGCTAGCACACTTCCTTGGGGTACACCATTGTTCTGTGACCTCCAACTGCTACGCTGTCCTTGGAAGTCAACAAAGAATCTGCGGTTCTGTAGAAGAGTAGCAATGAACTTACTAAGACTGAAATTCCTGATCAGATTGTAGAATTTGACTAGTAGTAGCTGATGGTTGACCGTGTCATACACTGCTGACAAATCAACAAATACCACCCCTGTTACCTTACGAGCTTCAAATCCATCTTCTATAAACTGCGTGATATTTAGTAGTTGTCCTGTGCAACATTTACCCGGGTGGAATCCAGCTTGTTCAGGAATAAGCAAAGGATCAACTACAGGCAACAGCTGGTTTAAGATCATTCTTTCAAGCAGTTTGTAGAGGTGACATAAAAGTGCAACAGGTCTAAAATTCATTGGACTGTTTCCTTCTTTTCCAGGTTTAAGCAAGGCGATCACTCAGCTCTTCCGCCATATCTTTGGAATTTGACATTTACTCATGCAGTTGTTAAAGAGCTGAAGCATCCACTTCTTTGTTGTTAGACCAAAGTGCTTAATTTGTTCTGTCCTAATGTCATCCAGGCCTGCTGATTTTCCATTTTTGCAATTTCTTATAGCCTTATCGAATTCTTCCATGCTGAATGGTATTGTGAGGTCATTATTCTCCTCTTGGCCTTCTTTCCGCAGTTTGAGCATTTTGGACTTGTGATTAGCTTTTCCATTTAATAGCAGTTGGTGTGCTATTTGGTTGGCAGTAACATTATAATGAACTTTGGTCTTAGTTGGATCATTATTTAGATGCTTCAGTAGTCTCCATGCTTTATGGCTGTCTCTTGCGAAATGTAAGTCTTCAACAGTTTTAATCCACTGATTTCGCTTTGTCTCTTTAATATGGAAATGAGTTTGTTTCCTGCTTCCACTGTTGCTTCACCAAAAGGATCTTCTGTAAATAAATTGCTGTATTCTTTAAGTAGAGCAGCTTGATCTGATGTGAGACTGGGAATGTAAGATGTCCGACAACCATGAGGGATAGACATTCTGGAACATCTCTTTACAGCCGTGGTAAAGATGTCATAGCATTATGGTGTTGGTTCTATTGAAAGAACTTCAGAATCCAATAGTTCTGAGAATTCAGACCAATTTGCCTTTTTGAAGTTGTATCTTCTACGGAAAGGTACTTCCTGTGGTCTAACTAGCAGTATTAGTAGTAATAGTGGTATTAGTAGTAGCTTAATAGTAATGTTAGTAGTATTGTTAGTAACAATAGCAGTAGTAGTAGTGGAGATGGTACCCACGCTGTTTAGTAACAGTAGAAGTAATAGAGATACTGGAGCTTGAATCAAAATCTTCTTGCCTTCATTGTTTATAAAGTGAATACATTAGATATATAAGATATAAATATATATACATGTAAAATAATGGAAATAAGGGCCCAGATTAGATACTAGGTGCTGGGCTATGTTGTATATGGAAAATAAATAAATAATAAAAATAAAATAACTAATACTCTTCCACGTCGGTGTGTTGTTTTGTTTGTGACTACGTTTCGTTGTTCACCATGGTTTCTAAACGAAAACGTGCTGTGTTATCATTAGCGGATAAAATAAAAATTATAGAGCAATCAGATAAAGGAATTACGGGTAAACAGTTGGCAGAGATGTATGGTGTTGAATAATCAACGATTTCAGACATTAAAAGGATCAAATCTACACTTTTAAACTTCGTGTCAGTGCTTGAAAATGAAGATGGAAGTTCTTCAAGAAAATCAATGAAGGCAGCAACAAACAAAGACTTGAAAGATGCTGTTTTCAAGTGGTTTTTGCAGCAACGTCCTATGGGAAACCCAATTTCGGGTCCGATTCTTTATAAAAAAGCTAAAATCATAGCTCAGAAGCTTGGTTGTTCATCCTTTAAAGCAAGCAGTGGCTGGCTAAGAAATTCTAAGTCCAGGCACATTGTCCGTGAATTAGATTTAAGTGGCGAGAAGTTATCAGCAGACTCAAAAGCTGCAGAAAATTTTATTGAAAAATTTAAAGTTGTTGTAAACTCAAAAGCTGCAGAAAATTTTATTGAAAAATTTAAAGTTTTAGCAGACTCCTACAATCCTGAGTTTTTTTACAATGCTGCTGAAACCAGTCTTGTTTGCAAAGCTCTGCCTAAAACAACTTTAGCATCTAAAAGGGAGTGTTGTGCTCCAGTATATAAATAAAGTTAGTAAAGACCATAATACAGTGCTTAACTGTGCGAACTCTTCGGGAAGCCATAAAATATTCCAAGCCCAAGAGCAGTTAAAAATGTAAAAAAAGTTCCCCTCTTTTATAAAAATCAACCCAAAGCTTGGATGACTGCAGCATTGCGTGCCGAGTGGTACGACGAAATTTTCATCCCTGAAGTGAAAAAGCACCAAAAATCTCTTGGAAAAGAAGGTAGTAAAGTGCTTTTGATTGCTGATGATGCACCAACTCATCCCACCGAAGAATTGTTGGAAAGAGGGAATGGCCAGTTTAAAACAACCTTTTTACCGCCAAACATCACAAGCGTGTTGCAACCAATGGACCAGTCTGTTATCGAAACCATGAAATGCTATTACAGAAGGCAACTTTTTGGGAAAATTTTGGTGGTGGGCGAAGACGAAGAAGGTGTGTTGGCTAACCCCAAAAAAATAAATGTGAAAGATTGTGCTTACGTGGTGGCGGAAGCTTGGAGACTGGTTAAGGCAGTCCCATTAAGATGTGCGTGGAACAAGTTGAAAGGCATACCAATTGAAGAAGAGAAGGAAAAGGAGAAAAAGGAAAAAGAAGCTCAAGAGAAGGAAAGGGAACAGAGAGGAGAAGATGGGGAGGATGTGTCACTTGAGGAATTCAGAAACATTCTTTTGAAAATTCTTGGATATTCAGAAGTTAGTGCTGAAGATATAGGAGAGTGGGTGGTGTGTGATTTGTCAGACCGTGGGTATGAAATTCTAAATGATGATGAACTTATTAAAAGTGTGAGAGAAGAAAATGTCGAGGAAGAAGATGACTTTAATGTCGAAGTTAAAGCAGACACGGGACCATCTGTTAGTGAAGCAATTTCCAGCCTTGACACTGTGTTGAAGTGGATGGAGCATCAGCCTGAGTGTGACCACATGTAACTTCTCACAGTCAAGCAGATGCGCGGCTTTGCCACCCGAAAATGGGTGACTAAAGTCAAACAGCTTACTTTGACTGAGATGTTCAGCAAGTAAAAACTGTTTTTCTTTAAAAATATTTTTTCTCCCATTTTCAACATACAGTAATTAATAGAAATAAACCATTTTTCAGAAAAAATTCAATTATCCGAATTTTTGATTGTCCGAATGGGTCCCGTCCCAATTGATTCGGATAATTGGAGTTCTACTGTTCCTTCACGTGAAAAACCTCCAATGTTTATTTAAAAGCTGAAAGTTTTCCGCTGATTTACAACCCCAAACATATGTCAAAATCTATTCTGCAGTGAATATCACTCTTCATAACCAACCTTAATAGTAGCTTGAAACAACAAAACATTATGTGATGTTTCAACAGAGGTGAACAGTCTACATCTTAATAGGTGTTATTGGTAATCAACCAAAAAATTCAATATCATATGAGATGTTGCTGTGGCTCTTTTTAGGGAATCAGATAATTGTATGATTTTGTGTATCCTTAGTGATATTTTTCTTATAAACAATGTGTTGTACCTTTATATTTTTTGAAGTGGTTTTGTTAAATGTAAACATCCATGCAAATGTGTTGACCGTTGAGTCTCCAGGACAGAACAAAACAATTGTCTCTCTATAATCAGAAGACATATGATTGTATGCGGAAAAAAAAGAAAAATTTCCAGGTGTGAACTCTTTCATCTGCTAAAGTAGATGGAATATAGAGCAGATATTTAGTGGAAGAAATATTACGTTTTGAGTTTATCTTCTTTAGCACATGACTGCTTCATATACAGATTTTTTTCTGCCATTTTTGTTTAAGTGCATTATGTTTACAAATTGTTTTGCAATCAGTTTTGCTACAACTTTTTGCCATGTTATTTTAAATTGCTTTTTAGCATCTTCATTCTATATCAATAAGTACCGAATGCGACAATACAAAAATGTATTTTGCGTGGATTTATTTTGTTTCCAGTCTAAATTAGAATGAAAATGGTTTATTTCATTAATTACTTGATAACTTAAAATGGCTATGGTTCTTACACTGACCTTCTGTGAATTTATTCTGCATATTTAAGAGTCAATAGTTATATTATTAATATGAAAAGGAAATATAAAATATAATCACCACTTACCAGAGTTAAAGAGAGAAGGGCAGCAGCAACAAAAAACACAATATTTCAGGCTATTCCCTTCTTCAAGATAATAGAACCATGTGACCGAAGCTTTGCAGGTACCCACTAACAACACCGCACCATGAATGATGGTTTTGATCAGGCTGGAGATGGTGGTGGCAAAAAGTATCAAACAATTTTGATGGCATTTTCACAGTTTGAAAGCATAGGATCTGATGGCAGTAAGTCACCTCATGCCAGAGTAGGAATTAAAAATTTATTCTGAACTTCATATATTTTTTTAAATATTTTATCTGCCATATTTTGAAAAATACTGATCCAGTTTTAATGGCGTTTAAATACTTTCTTAAAATACTGCTTCAAAAAAAACTAAAATCTATTCTGGATGATAAACCTTTTTACCAATAAGATGGCGTAACTTAACATTTACCAAACAGATTTTGCCTGAGTTTTCACAATTTGAAACCTTAGGGTCAAGCTTAAAACCTGAGATTTATTTCATCATGCCATCTAACTGTGGATGGAACAGAAAATTAAAATCATATCAAAAAATTAGCAAAGAAATTCATGTGATGCCATCCTAATACTGTCTATTGGTTGTTTCTATAAGTATTGGCTATTCCATGTTAAGCCTCCATACATTGTCATAGTGTAGCAAAGCCACTGAGTTAATGAGTGCTACTGGCACATGAGAAAACTACCTAAAATTAATTACGATAATTTACAACCTAAGAACAAAATAACCGATAGCTTCTGTTTCATGCGGAAAAAGTCAGGGGCGAAAGGTAGAGGTCATCTGTTATTGTGACTGATTTAAACTTAGCTTACATTTCAGGCATTGCTTCTGAATATGTTTTTTTTTATTCCCTGTGTTATCACCACACATCTCAGCATGATTTTTTTTAACATGTTTCTAGAACATTCTTGTGAAATTTCATCTATGCAACTTGAATCTGTTCATGCATTTGCTGGATATTTTGTACAAGAAGTGTACTGTTTATGAGGTAATACAGTTGTGTCCAACATACATGGGATGCAGCAGTCCTTGGAATGATATTTGTATCTTTGAATATCGATTTTCAATACAATTATGTGTATTCTAAATGAGTAATGTTACATTAGAAAATTGCAGAAGTATCTTTCATATCAACAGTGGGTCTTGGCACTAACCAGGATGCCTCTACATATGGATCCTCTGTCATTCCAGTCAAGAGACTCGGACACAGTTTCAATCTTTGTTTATTGTGATGTGTTTTATGGAAAGTTATCTTATTGATCAGCATGAATGTAATGATTGCACATTCACCTTAGAAGGCTGTGATGTTTGTAGAATCCATCATTACTCACCAAACAACTGATAGTTTGAATTTCAGTCTGGTCATAGCCTGTTGGATGATGCTTTACTCTTATCTCAGCATGCTGTGTCAAAATATCTCAAATTTTTAATGCTGATAGTGAATGGCTTTTTTTATCTGCTGGTTCAGAGATGCCTCTGTGGTAACATAAGCTTGAGTTCTCTGACAAGCAATATCTGTAAATGATTAACTATCTTTACACAGTCTGATTACATGATTCCTTTGGGTTGGGGGAAGGGGATGAATGTCCCTTATTCATTAGATATAGGATGAAACCATAGTGTTAAGAATGAGCATGTAGGGTGAATGGCTACGTTCAGGCCTCACATTTGGGAGGACGTAGGTTCGAATGCCTGCCTGACCATTCCGATTTCGGTTTTCAGTGGTTTCCCAAAATCACTTCAGGTAAATGCCAGGATGGTGCCTTCAAAAGATGATGGTTGAATTCCTTCCATTGCTTGCCCCCAGTCCTCTCTTACCTCTAATGACCTAATGAGGTGTGAATCCTAGGACTCAGATATGACAATGGAATGAGGATTATTTATTGAAACCATTACCATTCAAGTAATAAAAATATATTTGTCATTTGAACAGTATTTGAATACCCATTTATTTTAACTGTTATATCAAATTAAATTTTTCCTGTGATTTTACTCTACCCCACCATATTCTCATCCTTCTAGCCAAGGGAGAAAAAAGCTTATGATTTGACTTATTGCATTTCTCTTGAGAACTTAGACTTTTTATCCAGTAAAATATAAATCCTGCTCTTTGTTGCAGGATCTCAGATGTTAATGGTATCATTTATATTCGGTATGTTGACTTTGACAGAGCAATTTGGGTTAGCCCATTTATATTGGAATTTCTTTCATTCACTTTCTTTGCTGCCCAGCTTCAGGAAGGGATGAACTATATTGTGTTTGCTTTCATTTCAGTCCTGTTACTTGCAGGTTATGCATGAAATACTAAAAGACTGGAGGATACTGTCTTTTATTGCCATACTCTTCTTTCCTTTCTCGGTCTACAAGAATTATTAATTCATTTATAAGAGAAAAATTTTTGGTTGGTAAAAAATTAACCAACCTATCAAAGCAAATTGTAGTAAAGACTTTGACTGATTAATGAGACTTTGCAAAATTAACTTACTCTAAGACATTGCATTTTGTTTGTATAATTTTGGAAAAGGAATAAATGGGATTAAAAGAATGTATGAAATTTTCGCATAGATTATTATTATTAGAAAAAGAATCAAATCCTATGGCAGATGAGTGATGATACATATAGAACTTATCAAATCTGTGAACTTTTATTTTAAAGATTTAGAATTATCACTTTTTTTTGTACAATGCTAATATACGATTTGTAACATTTTTCTGGGATAAAGGATGAACAAAATTCCTATTTAAGACTTGTAGCTTTAAATGTTGGTACTTGTCACTTCCTTTTTTTTTGTAAAAATAATTAGAAAATTTATGAACTTACATTCATAGGTATTACTATATGGTTTCATACCTACTGTTATTGAATTTTGTTCTAAATTTGCTATCTAGTTTCATCATTCATGTTTTTTTAATCATAATTTTCTAATATATCTACATATATACTCATATTTCAGATATGGCTGAAAGATGCAGTTCAGTGTGAAGCTTGTGGCATGACTTGTCACAAAAAATGCGTAGTAAAGTGTCAAGTAAGCACAGTTTGTGAGCCTGTTTTCAAAATTACATCAGAAACTACACTAGCTCCAAGAAGCCCTTCTCCAACACCAAGGCGGGGATCTGGTTTACCTGAGATAGTTACTATTGCTCCTGACGATGATATTTCTGTGGTATATTACTTATCCTCCTTTCATATATCATTTACTGCATATGAATTAAAGAATTTAGTAGTTGCTAAATGTAACCTATAATTAGTTTGCCTCTTTTTGCATTGCAGTAACTTACTGTAGTTTCTGTTTATCGTTTTTAGAGCTCATCATTGGAAGGCTCGTCTAGTCCCCTTGGATTACTGGAAAATGGAGATGAAGTTTCTTCTGCATTCAGCCATCTGTTGCAGCAGCCAAGCAATCAGGATCCCATGGCAGTAGCCAAATCAACTGGCAAGGACCTTTACTCCAATTTTCCTTTACCTGAACGCAAAGACAAGATTAATAAGCTGGTAAGAACAATCTTTTAATGTATGTATATTTAAGAATGTTTCAGATAAATTATGATGGTTATGAGGTTAGTAACAAGAACTCAAGGGCACTGTGTAAGATAGTATGTTTAATCCAAGGTATATGTATGTTGAGATCTCCAATTACTTGGAAATTTTGACGGCTATAAATCTGAACTGGCAGGAATGGACATACAACTTCTGGTTTACTCCTGAATTTATTTTGGTTTCTGTTTGCAGTGTCTGATTATCATGTCTAAGAATTCTTGTAACTTTACAAAGGCCTAAGTCACCAATACCTTATCTTCATCGTTTCAAAGGGATGTATCAACATAATGCTCTGAAAATGAAACTTGTAGCTTTTTGAATAACACTTGCAGGTAAATAACCCACACAACCTGACATACAGGAGAGATGTAAACTTGCTGGAAAATCTTCCCACATTAACTCTTCTATTTCTAACTCCAGTGCTTTAAAGGTTGGCTCAGTGATAATCAATTAACTTCTTATATTGGTGTGATTAAGGTGCTGGTGACATTGACCAACCTGAATATGGCTTCATTTGGTATTCCACATTTATTGCAAGTAAACAGTAGGCCAAATTCAAATTACAACTTGTAACAGTTTGTTCTGTGAATGCTGCATTCCTAAACTTCAGTGTTAATCATTGCAGTTATCTCATAAATGATAAGTACCCCTCTAATAATTTTCACCGATTTCCTCACTTCATTGGTCTATTGAAACATGTATATTTTTCTCACCTTCAGATCAACCACCTATTGGACCTATTGTGTGATTCTTCTTTTTGTTGTGTTTATATTTTACTTATGTGTATACAACAGCATTAGTATTCTGCAGTTCACAAACCAGTTGTGGGTGCTTACATTATATATTATGAACACTGAAAAGATGCTATGCTTATAAAAATATATGAGAAGAAATTGCACCTGCTTGTCAGTATTTTAGAGAATGGTGTAATGTTTCACTTCAAGACATACACTACTGCTAACAGGACCATATTCTCTATAGCAACATAAATATAATAATACCTTGAAGTTTGTATTGAGGACTATAAGAAAATTAAAAGTTTTGTCTTAAAATGATGTTTTCCTTAACTGGAAGCACAGTGCTGTGAACTGTATACTATCTCAGCATTTTTGAATGCTGGCAGTGTCCTTTGTGTAATTCTTTTGCAGATACATTTACTGCATTTGTAATCTTGATAGAGCTTTTGATTGTGAATGTTTTGTTACAGTGTTCTTTCCATTGAGGAATGTACAATATAGTATTAATTTTTGGAGTGTATTATAGTTGCACTTCTGCAGTACCTCAAGGGGACCGAGCCAGCATTTGCCTATATGGTTGTGGAAACCCATCTGAAAACTGGAATCAAGATGGCTGGGGCCTAGGATTTGAACCTAGTCCTATTGTGCCTCCCCAATCCAGTGTAGTGACACTTTAACATGTATAGCTACAGTGGCGGGTATCATAAATCCTAAAACAGTTAAAAGTATGTTAATTATGCTATATGAAACTTGTTTGTTTCTTAGTGTAAACATTAGCAGAAACAACGATCCCAAAAATCAGTTGGTTTAAGAATATTCAGATATTTTGGATTGCAGCCTATGTTCCTATCCACATAGTTCATATTTCGTGATATGTAGGACTCTGAGTACAAAAACAAGCACTAGAAGTATATCAAAAAGATACAGCCAATTTGTGTGGAGAATGAAATTTGATAGATGGGATGTTACATATTGTTTAGCAGTGCTTAACAAATTTCATACAGGCAAAAATGGGGTAGGTATATTACTTTCAGTTCATGTGTTTTGATAGAAATTTGTGCCAATATAGTGGAAATATATGGAAATATATTTTCAATAACTTTCTAGCAGTCCACAGTGCACACCAAAAAGTGACATGTTGGGGGTGTATTTGTTTCTCATGAATCATTCGTGTATTTTCTGAGCTCCAAATATGGCAATTTTGCCTATTAACGAAGTTATCGAGTTGAAAATGAACTTCATTGCTGAAGATGATTTTTAACACAAAATCAGCATTCACTTCTTGTTACTCAGTGATCCAATTGCTGAACTCTCTTCACTGTGTATGATCTGTTGGTGTACTGTAAGTTCTTTAGTCAGTTTGATTTTGTAAGCATGGCGATACAAATCTTGAATGAGAATACAGTGAAGTGTGGCTGCTGAATTGTGCATAATGGCAAATCATGGTTCCCAGATTCTCAGCCACTATCTCGCAATGTTTTCTTCTGAACAATTACTATGAACTCATGTTATGGGTTTTACATCAACAACTGAACCAGAAAGTATGAATTTTTTGGTTATTCTTTTCACACCTGATGAATTCAGAACATTATTTCTACCAAAAATTGAAGGCACTTTATGAATCATCGCAATCAAACTTTCACCATTTTGATAGTTAACTTTAACAAAAAGGACACATTATTGTACTGTGCAGTGCTCGATGTTTACTAACTCCTACCCATTTCCTATCAATCTATCACAATTATCGATCTGTTGATTTATAATGGCCAAAATGGCACACACTTCAAATCTCGTGTTCTTATTGAAAATAGCATTTTTTTCTAGATAGTGAATTTGATATGATTTTCCCATTTAACTACTACAGTTGCTTACAGATTTTGCATTAAAAGTGACACACTGTTATTGCAGCAATGTGACATGTATGGCCACTGGAGAATTATCTAAACAGGGCATTGAGGGGTGTGGAGGTCATGCATCTCCTATTCAGAAGGCAATGATGAGACAATGTTTGTAGAAAATATTTGACTTGATTTTGTAGAGCCAGTAAGTTGAACTGGAGCACTTCCTGAGGTGGAATTTTCCTTAATTCTGTGCAATGTGGATGATCCTATAATATGGCATGGCCAACAGCAGCAGTGTGATTTCCAGAATGACAGAACAGCCAATCAGAAGGAGAGGGGTGAACATTTTTGGAGACAGAAAATAAATGAGGTAGGAGATCTCTTGGTTTATAAGATGCTAGACATCGGAGCTGGCTAGATGTTGAGTTAAGGAGATTTAGCATTGAGCTGTAATGTTCTCAGTTTTGTATTGCATTAATGTACTTCTATATTGTGTTTACGCACATATTAATACAACTCAGAAGATTCACAGCCTGTAGCTGTGCCAGTGCTGTTAATGGAAAAGGCCATAGCATAGCAGCAGAAGAGGCTGGAATGAACTTAGACTCTTTTCAAGGGTGTTGGTCAACTGTGGTTCAGAATTAGCACTTGTCAGGAATCTTTAAAGGAAACACTGATGATTGACAACACTAAGTTCTGTTATTACAAACTTGTTGTGAAATGATAATATAATATTTACTGTATGCTTTGGAGTATAGTAAAAAAGTTGATTACTGGAGATACTTGATGCAAAAGGTAAGATTTAATTATTACTTGAAACTGATCTGTTTACATGAACTAGTTAAGTGATTATATGATAGATGAGTATAGTACACATACTACCAAATAGAAATGGCCCAGCACCATGTTTCTCACTTGTCTAGCAGTCTTCCATCTTTTTCTTTGGCAGGCCACTAGTCATCTGAAAGTAGCCTCTTACAGCAACTGACAGTCTGCCCCATTATGTGTGATGACTTACAAAATTTTGAGATTGAATTATGAGAATGAGGTATGAGAGAGAATTAACCATTAGAAGTGGTTTTTACCCAACCATACCACTACTAGATTGTTCTGGAGCCAGCAGCTTTTGCCAATTGCTAGACAGACTAATGCCAGGAATTTCCTTATCACATCATTATAGCACAAAATAAATTGCAAGGAAAGGGAAAATGACTCATCACTCACCAAAGTTGAAGGCAGCAACGGGAGAAGAACATATATCATGAACACACAAATGTACAAAATATTTTGGTTATTAAACCTTATTCATGTTGGAGAAAGTGAGTAATGAGGCTCGGGAGGTGTGCACATGCCAAAGGTTGCTACATGACTCATTTGTGTGTTCGTGATATATGTTCTTCTCCCGTCACTGCCTTCGACTTTGGTGAGTAATGAGTCATTTTCCCTTTCCTTGCAATTTATATTGCCAAAGCAGTTTCCTTTTTCCTTAGTTTCATTATAGCACAAAGTCTGTTCTATGCTGAATTTCATTTTCGAGGAATGTGCCGTGGCCAACCCTCCATCCTCCCCTTTTCTGATTGCTTATTCCATACTCACTTATGTCTGAACTGATTTATGATTTACACATTTTGAATAGTGCATAGTGCATGCTAGTATGGGAATCAAAGGTGACCATAAAGCAATAAAGGCTGTTCATAAATATATGGTCAAGTGTTTTAAAAGTTGCTGGAGTAATGCTTGAAAATATTTTGTAAACCCTGGTGTAATTTGGATGAAAACTGGAACAAACATCAATTTATTTAGGATTTTAAAGATTTTCAGAAATTCTCAAAATTGGACAAAAGAGAGAAATTGAATATCTTTTGTTATGCTGCAGACAGTACTCTTATCAGCCTCTAGTACCAAACTCTTATGTTGGATTTTTCTGTTGGATAAGTTAGATGTCACTCATATCTGAAGACATGATAAAATACTTCATCATGCTTTTTCCACAAAATAGGAGCTACTCTTTAGTAGAACACTAAGGGAGTTAGGAAAGAAGATAAGACCAAAATTGGAAAAGAGTTATTTTCTACAGTCCATCAATCTCAGTTTGTAAAAACGTTGTTCAAAAACCATATTCCAGCAAACGTTTATCACTTCCATTCTCAATTCTTTCACTTATTATTACAATTTATGTTCAAATCCCAAGCCTACTACGTATCTGGGATCACTGTGCCGTGTTTCTTACCTCATATCTAGTAGTCATATTCTATTGTAGTGGCAATAATTTATGTGATTCTCTCTTAAATCAAATAGCCTTTTACCCAAAAGCGTAATGCCTTAGTGGACCTTGAAATTTCAAGGAAGTTCTATTTCATTAACTGAAGGCATAGATCTAAAGCTCTCTGCTTGTTCACCACTTTCTTTATCTGCTGACTGTTTTATTTTGGATAGATGATTACCAGGGCAGCATGTCCATCTTTGACATCCTATAGACACTATTTAAATTTGTGATGAAATTATATGGTGTTTTTGTAGTTGTATCTTTTATTTCAAACTGCAGTTTGTGAACTGCGCTGTGTTTAGCAGGCATGCCCTGTTAAATTTAATTTATATTCCATTTTTAATGGACTATGTTGCACCACTTCTGAAATGACAAACAGTTTTTTAAACTGTGAAAAAATATATTGTATGAGGGTTATGTTAGTTGCTTCTATCACATTTCAGATGGGGACTGGAGCCTTGAGAGTGGAAAGAGATATAGACGAACTGTTGGAGCGCTCTCAAAGGAAGATTAAATTACATGCGGTCTTAGCTATTCATATGTGTTCTAAAAATTCTTTAATTAATTTTGTTCCTTACTTATCACAATAAGTGCACATAATTTTTATAAAAATAACTGTATAAGATTTTTGGACTTGCATACCACTTAGCTCAAATTTATATAAAAGTTTTGTTTTGTGATTCTTCTGTCAGTTGTTCCACTTATGGAACTATTGGTGGTCTATGAGTTTAATTGAACTGATCATGTTAGAAAAATAATTCAAAACATAAGAACTTAAAAAAGTAGCCGCCTCATAAATTCTTTATTTTGCAAAAAGTTTGAACAGCCAATTTTTTTATTACTAATTTTGTATCTTGGTGGCAAAGCATTATAAATACCACATCAGTTATAAAATGAGACTGATTTAATTATGATTGTAGCAATGTAGCCAGCCATCACCTACAATCCAACAACAGTGTAATGCTTCATGCTAAGCTTGATGGGAAATGCAGAGCTACATATACGTTGCATAAGCAATGAGAGAACGTTGTCTAATTAGAAAAATGATCATTGAAATTTTTCCTAATAAACAATTATTCAAACCAAGTCACACAATTTACTCCCATGATTTGTACCCCTGTTGTTCTTATTTGTTGAAACAATGGTGTTATCAATAGTGTGTACTGTGTCACTGAGTCTTTTGGGCCATTGTACAAGAAAGACATGCAGATGTTGTTCCAGTCATTGCTAAATAATGTCATGTGTTGTATTGATGGCTAAGGGATGACAAAGAGCCTGCTACAGGATTGCTGTGGTGGTGTTATCCCTCCACTGGAATTTGCCAGTGTGATACATTTTTGTGATTTTCTGTTGCCTTCTGTAGTGTAAATGTGTTTGTTGCAGCATTTATGAATGACTGTGAAGGTTAGAGAGTGTTCAGTGTATTGTGTTGTGGATGAGAGATGAAAGGAGGTAGAGGATTAATTCCACGGCCAGCTCATTCAGGCCTGCTCTTTCGAAAGATACCAAGAGTCCGTCTGGATTAACTTCTCCATCTGACGAATGAATTACCATCAGGAGTGAGTGTCATATGCTTTCACTCCTTATACATTGTGTAGAACACAATTGGGTGGTTAGGTATCATTCACCATCATCTCTCTTACCCTTTTGATGACCTCCCAAATGGTGAAAATTTCTTCCACCTCCAAGGCTTCAACTAATTCACCCAACGTTGGAAGCCAAATACCATCATGGTTTCTCAGCTGACTTGACTGCAAGGCTAAGTTTTTTTTTTAAAAAAAATTATAATGTTATACACTAGCATTTCATATCGGGCTTTCTTTTTTTTCTATAAAACCAGTCTTGTTTTATAAAAGTTTTGTATAATTATGTATTTTTCCATTATTATAATTTTTAGCATCTACTTAAACCATGTTATCATCATTATCTTTTTGAACATTTCCACTTTTGTGGGTTTTCAGCACCTCTTTCAGAGGCAGTGCTTATATTCAAAGCAAGGTTTCATCGACTACCACTGAGCGTGGTGGTGTAATGCTTAGCGTCCTGACCTTGCATTCGGGAGGACATCGGTTCAAATCCCTGTCCGGGAATTCAGATTTGGGTTTTCCATGGTTTCCCAAATCACTCCAGGCAAATGCCGGGATGCTTCCTTCAAAAGGCCATGGCTGAATTCCTTCCCATTTCATGCCCCCCATCCTTTCTCATCTCTAAAGACCTCGTTGTTAAGAGACGTTAAGCAGATAAAAAAACATCTACTACCAGCTTGCAAGATCTTTCATAATTATGGTGGGGGGAAGCAGTTGTGTTGCCATCTGTCTGTGAAACTTGTAACTTGTGTTCCATGTGATAAGTGTATGTTTGTTTGTTTTTTAAATGTGTATTATGTAGTGTATTAGCCACAGGGTGCTTTAATGGCCACATCAAACAAATTTTTTTCCTGGCGGCTTTCACATAGATGATTGTGGAAAACCGCCTAAAAGCTGCAGTCAGGATGGCTGGTATGTGGGCCCAAGGATTTGAACCTTGACTTTGTTGTGCCTCCCTGATCCAGTGTGGTGGTGATTTAAAGCACACAGACTGCTGGGTATATTATAAACCTTTATAAATACTAGGGCAATCAATACTTAGAGCTGAAAATTTAAACAATGTTCTGAAGTTATTAATGCCTTAGTTCTAAAAGTTCAATATCCCTTACAAAGTTCTAATACCTTAATAAGAATCCACAGAAGACTTACATTGGCTATTACTTGTGTTCATAAACTGTTGCAATAGAATCAGAAATAAATGTGATGTGGTAATAGAAAATTAGAAAGCTTGATATTACCATATGTGATAGAATTATTAGTTCCTGCTCATCAGTGTTGATTTAATCAAAGTTGGATAGTAATTTGAGAAAATATTGTTGATTTTACATAGCTTTTACAATTGATCAATAGTGTCACTGTATAATTAAAGATTTTTATTTTATAATTTATGTGTTTTATTACATATATTTCTAATTTTTATTACAGATAGGAAAGCTCAAAGCAGCAATAGATTCAGAGACACAGTCTCATAATCTTTTAATTAAAGAAAGCGTTGAAGTTAAAGATGTTACTACACAGTCAAGAATTGAAACCCTGATCAGCAAATCCGATGAGAAATTACAAGCTCTTGCAGTTTTAATGTTGCATTGTTGTGCCGGCCTACAGCATGTCCAAGATTTGGAAGAGTCTACTCTAAAGGTACTCATGTTTTTATATGGCACTTTTCACCAAAATTATCCAAATAATTTATAGTACTTATGTAATGTTAAATGTACATTAACATCACAGAATAATGTGTATATGCATTATCAATGGTGTGAGGTACAGAAAACTATAGTTTGGTTCTTCGCCCAGCCAGGTGTAAAAAAGGATATATCAATGGACTTGCATTTGTGAAGACTGATCGATACCTTATCTGTGTTTTCCCACAGTCCATGGATGAATAGTTTTCTGTTTATTTGTGTGAATATGGTAAACACACATTAAGATATGTTCAATCAACAACTCTAATACTTTATACTCTCTGTTATTTAGAAACGCTTTTTGGATTTTTAAGATGCAATCTTACATAATAGTATGGATAGAGCACTCCTTTGATTTAACTATGTCATGCTATCTGAAAATGGCTTTGATTCATCTAGAGCAGTGATTCCCATTGGGTGTGGTACTGGGGGAGTGATTCTTGTCCAAGGTAAATTTAGGGCACATTGAGGACCAACTGCCACCCCCTCTGGTTTCCAGTATTATATCTGGCTTTGACAACTGCATCAAACAAGTTTTTAATTACATTCCTGTGGTCATATGTAGCTAAAAGAGGATATAGCGTAGTCAGAAATTTATTAGTTAAGAAAAGAAAAACATTGTCACTAATGAAATATGATGTTTAATCATTTCTGATGACAAATATGGCAGCAAGTATCAAAAAAATTAGTGTCATTACACTGATCTCAGCCAGGTTGTAATTAATATTTTTTCATAATATGTTTAATCACACTGTAAACAATGTGTGAATATTGTTAGCATTTTTTAATAAAATAATTTGTTTTTCTATACATAGTATTGCATGCTTCTCCTAAGAGAGGTGCCATCAATTCGCAGTTTCAGCAAATGGATTACAAGCCAAAAATAATTGGAGCACTATGGGTTACATTATTTATTACAAGAAGGAGAGTCAGTGTATATTCTTCCTTAAAAGAGAAGATAATAATTTTTTGTTTGGAAAGGGGGCAGCAAGTATTTTTTTTTTTAAATGGGGGGGAGTAGGTCAAAAAATATTGGGAACCTATGATCTAGAGCAGTGTTTCTCAACCTGTGGTCCGTGGCCCACTAGTGGTCCACAAATATGTCAAAGGTGGCCTGCAGACATAATTTTAAAAACTATATTAACATTTAGAGATGTCTGGTAAATCAGTGGTTAAGGCACTTGCTTTCAAAAGTTCACTGCTTCAGACCCATGTTCAAACTTTGGTGGGTGCAGGAATTTTTTAAGGGTTGTGTTTGAACACATGCACTTTAAGTCATTGTGTTGTTCAGCTTCCACCTTAAACAGTAGGCCGCAGAGGAAAGGAACTGGCTATCCTACCTCCGACATAATGGCTTAGTATGCCTGCTTTGGGTGGATCCAACCAATCTTCAGGTTGTGGACTAAGATACCAGATCGGTACTGTATAAGGCTATGAGCTATAAGCACAACTATTTAAAAGCCACAGATATTTCAAAGACGGTAAAAATGTGTTTTTTCAAGGATAGGAGCTTAAGACAGCATTGATCCTTCAATAGCCTACTCAGTAAATACGAGGCGTATTCCAAAAGTAAGGTCCATTTGATCATAATAAAAACATCGTTCAGGATACAAGGTTTTTATTAACGTCAGTATGTAACTACATATCTAGTTCACTTTTCCACATAATCGCCGTTCATATCTATACACTTTCTGTAACGCTGTACCAGTTTCTTTAACCCCTTGGCATAAAAGTCTGCCGCCTGGGACCTGAACCAATTGGTAACGCTCGTCTTGAGTTCTTCATCGGTTTGAAATCGTTGTCCACCAAGCCACCGTTTCAAATGCAGGAAGAGAAAATAGTCGCTTGGTGCAAGATCTGGACTGTAAGCAGGGTGGTCTAGGATTTCCCAACGAAACTCTTGAATCTTCTCTTTGGTTTTGGAAGCGGTATGCGGGCGTGCGTTGTCGTGCAGGAGGATGATGCCAGATGACAGTTTCCTGCGGCGTCGATTTTGGATGGCACGTCTCAGTTTGGTGAGCATTGCACAGTACACGTCAGCTGTAATAGTTGTCCCACGGTCCATGAATTCGATCAAAAGGACGCCCTTTTCGTCCCAAAACACGGAAGCCATCATTTTGCGATTCGTGTACGTCGATTGCTTACACTTTTTTGGTTTGGGTGAACCGGAATGGCGCCACTGCGTTGATTGTTGTTTTGATTCTGCGTTGGTGTACGCTATCCACGTCTCGTCTCCCGTAACAATTTGGGAAAACAAACTGTCTCCATCTTGTCTATAGCGCTCCAAAAATTGTCGTGCGCTATGCATTCGTTGCTCTTTGTGCTGAGCGGTGAGCAGTTTTGGCACCCACCGCGCACAAAGCTTCCGATATCCAAGCTCTTCAGTGACAATCCTGTAAATTGAGGTTCTAGCAACATTTGGGAATTCCATAGCCAGACCACTAATCGTCAAACGCCGATCACTTCGCAGTTTTTGGTTAACTTGCTCGACGATGTCGTCGGTCCGAATACTGGGCCTGCCACTCCGCTGTTGATCGTGCACATCTGTGCGACCACTTTGAAATTCTCGACACCAGTGTCGAACTTGTTTCTCATTCATTATGTTTGGTCCATACACTACACACAATTCGCGATGGATGTCCGCAGCTGACGATCCTTTTGCCAACAAAAATCTAATCACACCGCGCACTTCACAACTGGCGGGAGCTACGATTGTCGCGGCCATTTCGAACTGCTCTCAACAATAGATATACGGCTACTGCGGCACGCCAACAATACTGCATATTTACCAGGAGTTGGTAGATGGCGCTGCAGGTGGGAAACGTCATTCAGGCCTATCATCTGTGACATCTTGTACCCCGGACCTTACTTTTGGAATACGCCTCGTACCTTTCCTGTCAGCACCAAAGAGAGTGCCTTTCATTTAAGTATAATGTTAGTGACCATTTTCTAAGGGTCTTATAGTAGGTGTGGGGGACCGCGGATCATGGTAGGGTCCGTGACATGAGAGCAGTGAAGTAAACAACAGTAAAATTTATCTTGTATGTGTTCTTGTTTGTGCATGGAGGTTGGTGGTATAGTGTAGATTCAGCATACAGTAACATTATTATTAATATTATTATTAAATATTAAGAGTCTGGTTAATAAGTAATTAACTTTAAATAGTTTTCTTCCAGTTCCATAACTGTGTTTCTGTAGGAATTCAAAACAAGCATTTGGGTTTATTATGTTGTAATGGTACAGTACAATATATCCCAGATATTAATAATATACACATAGGCAAAAGAAAAAATAGGCATATATAAGTTAATGGTCCGCAGCTTTATTTTTGTCAATTTGCTGGTCCTCAGGTTGAAAAAGGTTGAGAAAAGCTGATCTAGATGTTGTTAAAATTTTCTGAAGTCTGTTAGTTCTTTAGATATTAGCCCAATAACACTAGTTCTGTGTCTCTCCACAACTCTCTGAAGACCTGCAAAATTTTAGCATTTTGGAAATTTAATATAATTGCAATAATTCCTTAATTAAAGCATTGGTTCTTCTGCTGCTGCTGTTACAAATATCAAGAATTACAAAATTTTCTAGAAGTAATCATTGCATTATTACAATAATTATAATGAGGATGACTAATATCAGTAAACATTGAGAGAAACTGAATAAAACTAAGAAATTGTCAGTTGTTTTTATTTTATTTTTGCAGAGTAATGCAGCTAGGCTGTCATAAATGAAAGGCAGTGTTTGAGATGTTCCCTTTTTGATGAAGTGTTGTGATACACCTGGAATCTCACAGTATTTTATTGTGATCCTGTAGCACCACACCTTGAGATTGTGCAACGAGTAGCAAACTGTTTTGATGATTTGTGTTGTTGTTTATATTATGAAACTGCCAGTGACTTTAAGGTAGAAATGTCAATAAAATATTGTTGCTTTTATATGAGAGAGTGAATGTTTAAAAATTGAGGCTGATTTTTATCTTATTATGAAACATTCCAGATAAATATATAAACTGAGTAAATGTTGTGCTTTTAACACCAGTTTTTATATATGATTACTTTTGTAATGAGAGAGGGTTGTTTGAGATACAAACATTTGTTCCTATTATTCTTTGAATGCTTTAGATGAAATAATAATATTTTGAAAGAGTGCTAAATATAAAATACTGGTGCCAGTATCTGTGTACAAATTGAGAACCTGGGTGGACTAGTGCCAAAGACCAGGTTTTCACTTGTTAAATATGATTTGAAGAAAAATGATGAACTGTGATATTCTTTAACTCCTTGCCAGTGTAAGAATATTATTTCAAACAAATTTTAAAAGATTTAAGTGAAAAATCTTAAAATAAGGAAATTCTTATTAATATCCTGATTTAATAGTATACGGTAAAGATATACACTGTGCTTCATCAGTAACACAGAGCCATAATGGTAATTACAGACAGTTGTTGTAAAATATATCAAACCAAGATTTGAGAAAGAGCATATATTGCTCATGTTTTTTTTTTTTTCATTTTATAATAAATTAACAGGCTCTCATTATTAGGCACTTTAATTTTGATGAACAAACTTTTCAGCTGCTTATTGCCTTATGTAGGCAAGTTAAAAGTTCTTAAATTTTCCTCTTTAAGACACTAATATAATTTCTCTACCCTCTCCTCACAGCAACTGAACTGCTGGGTTGACTGCATATAATAAAATAGGGCCTTGAATTGTCTCCTTTATTGATGAAGTAAAAAACTGTATTTAAGTTGGAGTTTCCTCAAGGCATGTTCCTATATTCTGCTTAGAAAGAAGCCTGCTAATTTTGTGAACTGCTAAAATCGATGTAATCAGTAGGTATATTGCTGAACTCTTTAAATGTGTCTGAGTAAAAATACTTTTAACAGGGATAGCAGCTGGTTTTGTACTGACTAACAGTGCAGCGTGTGTTATATTGTTTACAGCAACAGTGGTGCCAAAAGTCATTGGGTTATTTAAAGCCTCCCTCTCTACATAAGGCTTCCTCTTGCAAATGTAGATAGTGTGTTGTACTACATTAAAAAAAAAAGTGAGATTCATCATCTTGTCTATATAAGAATACAGTAAAAACTGATTTTTAATAGTCTGCTGACAAAAACATAGTGCCTGATAATGGGGGCATGATAGTTTCCCAAAATTTTGTCCTTTAATTCTTTGAACTGAATCAATTTAAATCTCTGGTAAACCATTCTGTTACATTTGTAATTGGAGATACTTCAACTTCATTAAGAAAGAATGCTCTTGAGAGATATCATGTACTGTTTTATTTTCTGTTAAAGTTGTTAAGCCATGTGCAATTTCACTTTGTTTTCAAAGTTCCAAATCATTCTAGATACAAATTTATTCTTTTTATCATTTTAAAGAAATAGTGCTTTTGTTGTCAGCTGTAGGTAATTTCTAAATATATTCTATAAAAGCCTTAGCGTCAGATATCAGGAAGCAGGTACATACTGTTCGTAGTTTTGGCTAAATTTTATGTACAATATGTGTTTGAGCTTGACAGCTGAGCAACCTATGTAACGTATTTATGTTTGTCACTGAATAGTTCTGGTTAATAAATTACAAAAAATAATATTTTTCATTTCTAGTACAAGATCTTGAAAGAAATGAGGCATCCTTATCAAAGAATGTCATAGCAATGTTTATTGCTGTTGGCATAGTAAAGTGGGAAGTAGGCAATTCTTTTTGTATTATTAAAGATGTTTTACATTGTTTCTAGGAAAAGTGATTTTAAATATGTAAGTAGTTTGACTTAATAGTATGTAGCTCTGTTTATATCACCATTTGTGCCACTATACCATGTAGGATATATATAGAAACCACCACATACTGTCTCTTAATGTTGGATCCTCTAAGATACCTAAGGCATATGTGAACAAACAAAACCATTTTGTATCTAGATGTAACTTGAGAAGTGTACAGTAATAATAATAATATATGATGAATTACTTTGTTTTGTGTCATACTAATAGTCATCATCATGTTTATTAACAAGATCTAATGTAATTTTTCTGCCTTTCTTCCATTGGAATGATGTTTACCTAATATGGGAATTGGTGGTTTTATAGTGTGTTGTTTACTTATTAATGTTCCCCACGTAATCACCATTAAGATTTTGTTACGTCTCACATCTGTTAAAAAACCGAAAAATTCTGCTGAGCTAGTTTGTTTTTCCCTTCCATTCAGAATGCAGCCGTATTTATCAAGCTAGATGTTATGTAATCGTAGGTTTGCCTGGTGAATCTGATGCTTGAAGATCTCTCGGGCATGTGGCCAGATGAATTGATTGTGGATGAACGAATTTTCGACGGCGTAACGTGCCATCATCTTTAGGTTGCGTCTGCTGGCCGGCATGAGGAGCACAGTCCAGGATGCGACTGCTGGGCTGGTCCGGCCCTGTCGGTCTGTATACCCTCCGACCCCTCCCCCCCTCCACTCCCACTGTGGTGCTCCGATAGCGGGTTCCAACTAAGCCAAGCTTGGAACCCAGCACTGAAGCGGCTCTGCAAACACCAGAGCTAAGGCACAGTGCGTGACTGAGGTGGCGTACACACTGATGGTCACTGCTTGACGCGTTGGAGGGTACTACCCCCACCACTGCTGTCGGAGTAGCACTATGAGAGTGGAGGGGATGAGTCGGAGGGTATATTTACCAACAGAACCAGACCGGCCTAGCAGTTGTGTCGTGGACTGTGCTCCTCACGCCGACCAGCAGACGCAACCTGTTGATGGCACGTTACATCATCAAAAATTCGTTCATCTAAGATCAATTGATCCAGCCGCATGCCCGAGAAATCTTCAAGCAAGTTAGATGTTATAAAGCATACTGGCATTTGTTACTGCATTAAAATTAACATATATTTTGTAAAAATTACATTTGTATATTCAAGACAACCTATAAATTTCCGTTACTGACTGAAGCCAGAATATTAGCTGCCTACCCCCAAACGTAGGAGCATAAATTCAGATAAATGCATGTAATAGAATGAACAGAAATATTAAAGCCCAGAAACAAAATTATGTACTTTTTGTTTGTGTCCCAGCATTTTCCTTGGTGATTGTGAGAAACTGCCTAGAAACTGCAATCAGGAAAGCCAGTACACTAGGTCTGGCAGCGGCAGATCCAGGGGTGGGGGCTAGGGGGCTCAAGCCCCCCCCCCCCAAAAGTATGTAGGTCCACATCATAATTTTTGAGACTTTTTTTTTTTTTTTTTTTTTTTTTTTTTTTTTTTTTTTTTTTAAAAACTCCACTGATCTCTTACGGGCGGCTATAAAGCCTACCCCTGCCCGACTGAACCCCCTCCCTCCCCCAAATGAAATCTGTTCAAGCTCTTCTCAAACCAAACTCTTGGATCCACCACTGAGGCCTGGGATATGAATTGTGTCTGTTGTACCTTCACACTAGCGGATTTGTATGAATTGAGATGAGTATACTACAATATTTTGGGAAATGAAATTACAAAAGGCTGCGTCCATAACTATAATGCATCTTCTGTCAACATTGTGGAAGAGGGAAATCATACAGGTACGAATGACATCAGTATGATTTATTACTATAACTTATGTGAACATGTTATGGGTCTGCTGGTTTGAATGCAGAGTAGGGAAATGAGATGAAGTAAATTTGGAGGAATTGTGTGGAATGTGGTCATCCAGTTCTTATATGTCTTTAAATTTGCTTCCATAGTTTGGCTCACCATAAAACCCTCTGTGTTCAAGTCTTCGCCTCGTTCTTTCTGACACCAAAAAATGTAAGGGTTATTACCAAAATATAACTGACTGTTCATCACCCAACACTAAGCTGCAACTGCTTAACTCCAGACTGTCACTGACCCCTCATAACCACAGCTTGTGACCACTATTAGTGGGGTGATTAGTCGATTAGCCAGGAATGGCAAGTGGTAGGCACTGTTCCGAAGTAGCTTCTTGACACTTACTTGCATGGAGTGCTGCGCATCCTCGAACGTGCTCTCTTCAGCTTGCTTCGGGGTTGACTCTAACTTCCCCTGAAAGGCAACTTGGACACGAATTGGTAAGCAGACAGAGAAAGTCCGTAAATGCTTTAAACCCGTTTGTTACTTCCCATTAGTCCGATTCCACACACGCTAGGTTATCCTATGGAGCACTAATCCAGGCGCTGGTAACAGTACTTAGAGCAATTACACGTTACTGGAACATTCGATCGAACAGATGGAAACGCGATCGGAACCGAGATCGGACCTGGCTGGCTTCCTAAACGGACATAGTGGCGGCGTCGATCAGTATAACACTTCCGAGCCCCGAGGCCCTCTGAAGCCTCGTTTATATAGTACAGCAGTGTACTGACTTGGCAGACCTTGATCAAAGTTCGTTGTACATTCTAGAAAACTCTTGTAGCTCGAGAGCCACTCAGCATATATTGGACGTCAGCTTCGAATGTTCCCGAAGCTGCCTGAATGCAAGTGTTCACCTGATGCCGCTCGCTCAGCGCTGAATCTGCCTTTGTCAGCGTCTGTCTCGACCATTACCGGTCTCGCGGTTTACACAGCTGCCGCCTTCACTCAACCTTTATTTCCACAATTTATTCCTTTATTCATTTTAATTGTTATCCATTAAATTTTGCCCATTACAATAATAACCGTGCATATCATTCAACTTCTATAGTGCATTGTTTCAACCAGAATGGACTACATTTAATTGAAACCAGTCATGCTTGCGCCTGGACTCAAAGTGGCAACACTTGCAATGTGAGGCCAGTGTGCTAGCTCCTCCACTGTCAGGCAATTTCATGTACCCAATTTGTCACTGTGAACGGATGTGCTATTTTATCTCAATGAGACCAATATCAACTGATATATTCTACATTCCCTACTTTTAGTGTAAAGGGATATGGAGTGGTACGTTACTTTATATACATTTAGTGGGAAAAAATTTCATACAGTTTCAGAATGAAAATGAAGCTACTTGGTCCACTCTTGCTTTAAACAGTCTCCATTTCTTTGGTCCTTTGGCTACTGAGTCATTTATTTGGATTTTTGGTCTAGGTCATAGATTTGGTGATACAATCACAAACTGTATCTCCAAATTTTGATATAGTGTTTCCCCACAGCTGGGCAGAAACCCATTACTCGTTAATTAATGAAGTTAACAAAATTGCAAAAAGTTAACCCAAATATCATTGATGCTCTTCTGAACTTCCGTTAACTTTAGTCCCTTACATTGGTTGTTGACGTCATTTTTTTTTTGTTTGAATAGCGCGCCACGGCACAGTGGTACATTTGGTGAGTCAAATAGCGAATAAATTGGATAACGCGAAGTGCAGGTGCGAGTGTGATGCATATGATGTAACTATTATGATAGGCATTATGTTGGTGTGAGCAGGAATGCTAGGTTAATCGAGAGTTTCTTTTTTATGTCTGCAAACCGGCTACATGTTTCAAATCGTCAGTGATTGATTTTAATATTTATATAATTTAACATTTTTACTAATATAGTGCCACTTTTTAGTTTGTGTTCATTTTGAGTTTATTAGTGAAATAAATGAAATTGATATTCGATGCATGATTACATCATGGAAAATGAAGATCTAGAAACTGTCAGTGAAAGCAGCAATGCTAGCAATAGCAACAAGAAGATTGAAAATCCTTGGCCACATTTATGCGGTTATACTGCATTTAAATCAAGATTGGGAGATCAGTTGATTTATGAATTCTAACTGTCTTTGCATAAACTTTCTGCAATGATGGCTCACATTTCTAGCCTTAATAATCTTAAACAATCCATGAGTAGGAAACAAACATCAAAATATTTACAGTTTAAAAATAAGTGAAAGCAGGATAAACTCATTGGAAAAGGAAAAGAACAATTGAAAGCCTTCTTCAAGTGCTGTGGATTCTTCCGATGTAGATAGCAGCAGAAGTCTTTTTTTCCATCACCATCAGCAAAGCATTGGTGAATCTTTTGGCATCATAGTTACTGACAGCGGCCTATCTGAAGCTAATGTGGACCAATGCATTATAAACTTTTTTGTTGCCAACATGATTCCACTACATGCTGTAAAATCAGATACGTTTGAGAAGCTGATTAAAACATTGAATCCCAGTAAGAACTCAGTTTCTATAGGAACACTGGATAGATGTGTTGTTGATGGTTAACTTTTAATGGATAACTTTAACTTGCATTAAATTTGCAAAAATGTAATGCTTTAATGGTTATCGAAGTAAACTTTTTAAGTAGCAGATTAACGTTTAATGAAGTTAACTTTTTGATTAACTGTGCCCAGCTATGGTGTTTCTTTGAATGCCTAGAGTATGGAAGCAAATTTAAAGATAACTGGATTGCCACATCCAACATTTTCTCCAAAATAGTTGATAAATGAAACAGAAAATATAGATGACAAGGCTACCACACATGTCACAGAACATTAATATTATGATGTATGTCAATTTAATTAAGTTATCAATGTCATTTTTTATTTAGCATATGGCTTGTGTATGGCATGTCAGCTACCTAGTGGCAGAGTATTAATCTCCATGTCTGCCATATGCCACGAAGTTATCATAATGAATTGTTGTGTCATCTGTTTGTAAAATGTGTAGTACACAAGGTAACTTCTCCAGTCCACTGTGGTGGCACTTTAAGGTGCATGGTCACACTCATGGATATCAATGGATGGTAGCTGATACCAGAGACAATACAAGGCTGATACATACTATCTAAGATTTACCACTGGAATTTTTTTATATAACAATTCAATTCTTAAAAGAATTCTATAGTTTGTTTATGATACCTATCTAAATAAAGGATATAAAAAAGTAATTTATAAGAAGCTAGAAGCAACATTACTGATGAGACATTTCTGAATATGTTTCCATTTATAATACCAAACTCAGTTTCAGAAGTAAACCAAAAACTAAACAGAAAATATTTCACATTACTCGAAACACCAGAAAAATCATGCACCACAATTAACTTTGACACATAGCTTTAGCAAATCTACAAGAAGAAGGAAGCAGATACAGGTAAGCTAAATGTTTTCAGATAGTCTTGATAGGGAATGTGCTTCTGCTCAAAAATTATTTCGTGTAAACAAACAGTGTGGTGGATGAGCGGTAACGCTCTAGCTTCACGGATCTGTGTTCAAATCCCTGTCCAACCATCCTGATTTTGGTTTTCCATGGTTTCCCAAAATCACTCCAGGCAAATACCAGGATGGTTCCTTCAAAAGGCCATGGCCAAATTCCTTCCCATTCCTTGCCCTCAGTCCTTTCCACCTCTAATGAACTCAACGTGGTGTAAATCCATGTGCAAAAAGAAAGAAAAAAGTCTATGAACAAGTAGCTGTTTCGTAAAAACAACTGCTACTCCCAGGAAATGCTTTCACAATTCTTCGCAAAAATACAAGCAGGGACTTCCAAAGAAACAGGAACCTCAATAACATAACAGTACATCATACAAAATTTAGGAACATACCTGCATGAAGAGAACAGTATGTCCACTCCACTGAATAAAATAGCTATATTAACTAATTATAAATACAGTGTTTGTTGTTTTATTCAGGTGAAAATGATAGTCAAATCTGTTGAGTAATAATTAGTGTCCGACAGAAGGTCATTTTTTGGCTGAAGCCGAATGTTCAGCTCTTAGGTTAACCTTCGGCCGTAGCCGAAGCCGAAGGTTCAAAAATAATTATATATCTTAGAACACTGACAAGAAGTATATACGACATGCAAATACTGAACTATTATTTTGTTTCATATGTAGTATTGTTGATATAAATTGCACCTTTACAATAATTATAAACACAGTTTGTAATATCTATTTATTAGAATAAAATAAACAGTAAAATGGTACAAACCAGGTTTTGAGCAACACAATTTAGCAAAAACAAATGCAGTAATTTTTATTAGCAATAATAAAAAGAAACTAAAATTTAACAGTAACAGCCTGAATTAAATTAGAATAATTTGTCTCGTGGATTAAATTAATAATTAATTATTTGGTGTTTTAGCTTTGGTAAATCAAATACATGTTAGATTAAATATAGTAATACTGTCGTTTTTTTAACAACAATAAAAACAAGTTTCAATCTTTTTACCTAGCATAAATTATTCTAGCTTTTAAAATACAATATCCTGCTCTCTAAATTAGTATCACATATTGAATTTTCATTTAAAACCGATTCAGTACCAATATTTTTAAAATAGTTTCACGTATGCAGATTAATTATAAATGTACTAAATATAATCAAAACAAAGTAGATTGGCACTAATAAAATAAGATTCAATAATCAAAGCCAGCCTTATGTTAGGTATAAGCTAAAACTAATAGTTTGTCAACATTTTTGCCTCTTAAATTAGCTCTTCTGCCATCATAGATTTGACCAACAGCACTGAACAATTGTTCGCTAGGAAGACTAGTGGGATGAGCTGATAAATATTTGGTTGCTATCGCTCATAAATAAATATACGGACTGGAAGCCCAATATTGAAAAATATTAGCGGTCCCCAGCAGCAAAGGTTCTTTTAAATAACAAATAAAATGTTCTTCAAACGACAGGTGACAGCTGTCCGAATATTCCAGCTCATTCTCAAAGTCATTTTGTTAAGGGTATCCCATAAATCATCTGCTGGGAATTTATTTTCAGGAGTAGAATTTGATGTTGAACAGGAGGGTCTAGGTTCACCAACATCCACATCCAAATGAACCGTTTTACTTGTTATTGTCAGTGCACAGTTTTGACGTAGAAATGCCAAAATTTCAGTCTTCGTATTTAATATTTGGTCGCTAGTCAAACACTTAGTTTTAAACTGTGGATCGATTAGAGCGGCAATCAACAACCGTAAGGTTTTTCTTGTGAAAGCAGATCTCCTGTTAACAGACCCACACAAGCAGCTTTTGAGCAGTACTATATGATCAGTCTTCATCCTTATGAGCAAGTTTTGAATTTAAGATTGCAATTAATGATATAATAAAATTCTCTCGCGTGTCCAGCCGGATGGTGTTGTATAAACACGATGTTTTGACAGCTAGTTCTGCTATCTTCTTCAGGTATCAATCGAGGCGGTGACAGAGATCCTGCGACAACTAGAAGATACCTGATGAAGACAGCAGAGCTAGCTGTCGAAACATCGTGTTTATACAACTCCATCCAGCTGGCCACCTGAGAGGATTTTATTGCATCAGTTCGCTGGGAAAGTCTCTACTCACACAACAATGATATAATTAAAGATACTGATGAGAAATCACTAGAAATGTTAGTTTTTGCTTAATGAAAACACTTCAACATGGTTATAAAATTGTTCATTTGTATGCATTCTTCTGTAGTTGGAATTTCTATTCCACTACGTTCTGACATATACAGATTTACCGCATTTTTCTGTTCTGTTTATTAACATATCGAGTGGCTTGTTCACACTTCTTACGTTTTATCACACTTTTTCACTATTGCAATTATAGCAATATCTTTAAAAATTGCATCCTGAATCATGAGTTGTAGAGTGTGAGCAACACAACCGATAAAAACAAAGTTTCCATAGTGCATGGTTGCATTCATATGTGAAGTATTATTACGTATACCCCTCTGCATATTTTCTTTTGTATTGTATTTGGTGACAGTTGCAGTGATTTCTGTGCAATATATTGCCCTGTATGATCTTCTTCCAACACACCTACTGCCAGTTTAATTTATTTCCTTTTGGAACCTTAGGAAATGCCTTGAGCCATGATGCTCAAAAACGTGTTTGCTTGATCACTCCATATGTTCATGGTAAAACTGATCCATTCAGCCTTTTTCTAAATTCAATGTACCTGTACTGTTTACTTTTTCATATGTAAGACTTTCTATAATATTTCTCTCGCTTTTGTCTGTACTTTGGTCGAGTTTGAGAATCAGTAAAATTAAGTCTAGGAAGTGCTTCTCCTTCAACGAGGTTGTGCGGAAGCATGTTTACAATGATGAGGTCCATACGTAATACATTAATCCGCAAAGAAATCGGATGATTATCGGGTCATGGTGGCGCTACTTTTTTTCTACAATATCGCGTAAAATAGATTGTTGACCTATCTTTTTAAAATATTGGGGTGCATACATGATCTTTAATTTTTTTAAAAAATTTAATCAAGCTTTGTCATTTATAGTCCAGGATCCAGGGTCTATTTTTGCACTTGATTACTATCAAGCTAAATTTCCGTGAGTGGCTTCGTTTTGATGAGACGCCCAACAATTTCCTCTTCGAAAATCCTTGACTGTGGAAGCTAACAGGGGTAGCAGGGATAAAATATGTCGATTTGATGATTCTCAAGAATTGATTACTACCTATGTTTTTTTTGTTAAATCTGAAGATAATTATCTGAATTATTCAAAACAATATTTGTCCTACAAAATGTATGCTTACATCAAAGAGTCCCCTTATTCCAACATGTATTGACAACAAGGTCATCAAAATTGATTACTAACCAGCTGATTTTTTTCTGTTGCTTAGTTTATATTTATATAATTTAACAGTCACATTGTCCTACAAATTGCGTGGTACGTTATCCTGAAGGACTCGTGGAATCACATATACTCAGAAAGGAGCCAAATAACTCTTGTCATAACCCAGTGCGGTGTGCATTTATGTCCATGGTTATAAGTGCATATCGCACTGTGATATGACAAGAGTTATTTGGCTCCTTTCTGAGTATATGTGATTCCACGAGTCCTTCTGAAGAAGACGATCTTATGATCATCGAAACCATGGTCAAGGTTAAATAAACCTAATTGATGCAACTGGTTGGCTATCATTTTCACCTGAACAACTCTCGCCGTTGCTGAAACGCAGCCATGTTCAAGATTTTATTGTTTTAATTAATATTGGTTAGAATGTGAATGAGTTTTATTCGCATTACGAGTTAACATTTGTAAAATATTTGAATAAAATTTATATTTTTTTTAAAAAATAAGGGCTTACAGCAGAAATGAAACTTGTATCTCAGATTGCAATCTAAAATATTGTGTCTAAATGATATTTGAGGCATATTTGCTTATTAGGATCCTGTAAAAGTATCTCCATGTAGTTTAATAGATAATTAAGGTATTACTGTTGATAATTGTTGAATCCTGTCACAGTGCTCAGTTTTAATGAAATTTGTTTGACCAACACATTATTGAAAATATTGTCAAATGTAATGCAACAGTTAATATACTTTTAATTTCTGATTAGCAACTTTCTTCAGTGACAGTAAATATAGATCACTTCAAACTTTGTTTTTCTGTAGTTTATTCATATTTTCAAAGTATATATATATATGTATATATTTAAAAAAAAAAAAAAAAAAAAAAAAAAAAAACTTTCACCCTTAAAAGATGGAAGAGTGATTGAAATGTCATTTTTGTGTAACACAAACCAGTGGCACACATTATCAGACCACATCATATATATGAGCTCGGAAAGCACGTTTGCACAAAAAGAACCCTCTAATAATAAGAAACCATTTCTGAATATCTATTTCTTGGGGCACAACACTTTCTGGGTACAGAAGAAGGGTGAAAAGAACCACATGTGGTGCAACAATGGTACTGATATAGTTTGAAAAAGAAACTAAAAATTTTTTTTCGAAATGGGTTGGAAGGTTGTATTTTGTGACATACGGGATTAATAAATTTGTCGGTACAGGGAGCAGTGAAATGGCACTGTAGAGGAAGACAAAAATAATGTGTGAAGCATATAATGAAGGGCATAGTTTTTCACATGTGTGTTGAGATGAAGTTTAGCAAATGGTTGATGTAAAACACTGCATCCCACTAGGCGAGAGAGAGATAATGGGAAAAACAGTCTTAAAAATCGACCAAAAGGCATTAGCAATGTAATAACTTTAGTGAATATTTGCCTCAACATGTGATATTTTGAGTGGGCATATTTGGCAGGAATCATTATCTAAGATAAGTAATATTTTTATTGTAGTACCGTAAGAGGGGGTTACTTTGTGACAAATTTTAGCGTTTTTCCTACACCAGCTCAACTGTTTTATAAGTTTCCCAAAACTGAGTATTACAAAACACTGATGTATCTTTCTCCTATATAATGAAATATTGCGCAAATCTAAATCTTTAATATCAACTGAGATATTTAGGTTAAGAATTGTCAAAAAGTTACCCCCATCGGGCGGGGTAACTTTGTGCCAGATGCGTTTTTGCCTAGAAATGCAAGAGAAAAAAAACATTTTCACAAAGTTACCCAATGATACATTTATTAAATTTTTAATAAAACAATATTACAACATTTTGGCAGCTTAATCTAGGTCTTTGATAGCAAACAGAAATTTAGGTTAAAAATTGTCACAAAGTTACCCCATCGGGTGGGGTTATTCCTTCCCAGATATGTTTTTGCCTAAAAATAAAAGGAAAAATATTCTCATACTGTTTTATGCCTTTCTTGACACTGAAAATACAATATATAGCTTGAATAGTTAAATGGAAAACTTGTGAGGTTACTTTGTAACAGTATAGTTGTGTCACAAAGTAGCCCCTTAAAGTGTCGATATTTTGGTTTCGTTGTTATATCTCAAGTAAATATTAGATCACGAACATTATATTACTCCACAGCGTAGCTAACATAATAACAACAAAGAAAACTTACCTGTGTTAGCTGGTTCTCAGATGTGTAACGCTTCAGCAGGCAAAGTTTTCGGATGTTGGCCCAAGTACACAGAAAGACCTTTCAACAATACGATTACTTGAGAGAACAATTGAGACGGAGGAGCTTCGGGCAGCGGCTGATAAGAGGCACTGTAAGTCCTACAAAGCGATGAAGCTGTTGTTTCCTTTCCTGGCATTGCTGACATGGCGGGAGATTTGAAATATGAAAACTAGACCGTGTGTCACAAAGTTAAACCTCAGTCACAAAGTAACCCCCTCTTACGGTATATAGCTCATTCTATAGAATTAAAATCTAGTCACTGTTTAAAAGCATAATTTGAGTGCCAGATACTAGAACATGCAAATGAGTCTCAACGAACTAACAGTATAGCTCGAGTAATATTTTTCCTTTCTGCATAACAGCACAGACATCCATTGCATCAGTGCAAGTGGAACATGTCTGAAGTGAAAAGCCTGAACTGCTTGCTAAATTTCTACATACAGAAAAAAATGATCGAATTTTCTGCTAATTACATCTGTGAAATAAATTCAACTAGCGGCTGTTTATTAGGAAGAATTTTTCTTATTTTGTTTTTAATTTTTACCAATAGAACCTAGTGCTAAACGGTATATTTACATTAACATACCAAAACCCATGGGATACCCGTCTAAAAAAAATGGATTTCTTTAGCTAGGCGACATGCAGAAACTACATGGCATGGTCCTAACTAATAGGTGGAGTAATGCCACAAAAAGAAGAAAAAAAGTAGACGGAAGTTCTCAGCAGCCATGTTGTCTCGATAGCCGCCTATAATTGAATTCTTGAGTTAGATGCTGGACCTCATGTAGGACTGACTGTCGGCCATATCCCAAATATGCTACACGTGGTTTTTGTTTGGCGATCTAGGAGGCGAAATCATAATCTTGAATTTTCTTTAAACCAGCCGCGCATGATCTGTTTCCGGTGACAAAGCGCAGTATCATTCTGGAACTTCCCATCAACATCTGCAGGGGCGGATCCAGGATTTTGTTTTGGGGGGGGCTTGACTTGAGTGAATTTTGGTTCAGAGGGCTTGCGTTCAGTGAATTTTGGTTTTTGGGGGGCTTGAGTCGGGAAAAAGGTAGTATTTATAGCCTCCTCGGGCCTCAAATCCGTAGAGCTAAAAACAAAAAAAAAATCTCAAAATTACAATGTCAGGGGTGGACCTAGATACGTTGGGGGGGGGGGGCTTGAGCCCCCTAGCCCCCCCCCGGATCCGCCCCTGAACATCTGGATATGTGAAGTCCGTAAAGGACTGCAAATAGTCACCAAGCTGTTGAATATAGCCATTTCTTGTTATGGACCGGTTCAATTATGATCAGAGGACCCAATGGCAGACAAACACGCTACACGATTATGGAATCACTAGCGGGTTGTACAGTGCCTTGCTGACAGCCGAGCAAATGAGTCGTTAACGCCGGTTTTGTACTAAGTAGAGTGTAGAGGCACCGATGTCGATCTTCTAGTGCCAACTCTCGCCGCATGGACCGTACAGACACGTGTTCAGTGATTCGGTGACAATTACATATTTCATGCGTTGTCGTTTGTTGGTACGGACGTATTTGGTGATCCGACACGTCTTGATCATTCGAGAGACGTGGCCGACCTGTTTGGAAAATAATACTGTTTGTGATGTGTATTATCAGTATATCGTTTGCACTGTGGACCGTGGAATCCTAAATTTCGCAAATGCCAAACCTCATTCGTCGGATTTTAACTGTCATTTAACGTTCGAACCCTGTTAACTCTCGTCAGGTAGTCTTTACCACGTTATTAAACGTTTTACAGGACACAGAAGAACGCAACTGATAGGATTCACAACCATCAGCCTATTAATAATTTTTTGACGCGTTTCGTGCGTCATCTGTGCATTTGCGTCCTGCTATACCATGGGTTTTGGCATGTACTGCTAGTATTGACAGTACCCAAGTTAAAGATCTAAGGAAAGATCATTTCCGAGTTTCACTAGGAAGTGGACAGCTAATATCGCATCAATTACAACAGTTAATGACGCGTTGGAGATAACAGCCATCAGGAAATGGCGATTGACGTTTGACCGATAATGTTTCTGGAAAATATATAACACATAAAAAAAATCATATTTGTTATTGGAGCAGAATCCATGAGATCGTCAGAGATCAAGAGAGTGGACGCCAGATCAATGGGACAAAGACGACGAAGTCAGAGGTATAGCGCCAGCCCTTTACGCCATCAGAAAAAAAAGTTCGTAACTAAGAAAGTTCACTGCCATTTCGTGCTGATAATTCATTGACTAAACAAAAGACAGTTCTGCAAATGTGAGTGATTAAATTTTGCTCGTACTCTACAGTAGCAGCTTAAGATTCTTGAAGCGCGTATTGACTGGCTGGACGTGAACGATAAAGAGCACCAGCGGCTTAAAAGAGTTTAGTGAACTTATCGACCATCGTTTCTACGGTAATGTAGTTCACGTTTTAACGCACTTGACACACGCAACACTTCTAGCAGGGACAATGGTTCCCTACTAAACAGTTGCTACGGTCTAAAATACTATGAATTATATGTCGTGAATAACAAGAATGTAATTTATTTATTTATTTTGTAAAAAAAGGTTAAACCGACGTAAGTGCTGTTGGGAATACATACTTAAATTTAACTGGGAGATTCAATTTATACTAAAGATTCAACTTTATAAACTACCTATTAAATAAGTCTTCATTATATTAATCTGGTAATATTCCATAATTCAGCAGTTGTTGAGGAATAATTTTATAAATAATTCTGCAATTCATCGAAATAGTTGTTTATAGACGGAGTTATTTATAAAATTATTAGTCTTCATTATCTTCTGTACTTGATTTTTAGAGTTTATGCCTTTAATGTACTGTTTTAGTCGGCACGGAAATAAAACACCGCGAAAAAATAATCTGTTGCACATTTGATGTTTTTTTTCCGTTAGCTGTTTGCAGCAGAATTTGTAATCTATTATGTTCCACTATCGAAATATTTTACCCCTTTACGGCGAGTCCTTGCACTGTCTTTGATCAGACTGATAAACAGTCCCGTTGTATTTGCTTCTAGAATTAGTTTGGGCTCTTCTTGTATGGTAGGTACCAAATTTCTTTAGGCTGTATGTGAAAATTTTCCAAATTTCATCATCCCAAATAATTCCCTAACATATACTCCTGAACGTAAGGCCACTATTCTTCTATTTTGTTGCGTCATGTTACGGAATATTCTTGATGTAAACGTTGCAACATTTGTTTCTATTTGTAACGTCTCCTTAAGTTCAAGAATCTTTGGTTATCAACTTGGTTTCCGAATATTAGCCGTCTGAAAAACGATAGTTTTTAATTAAGAAAGGATAGAACTATATTAGGACCCATGTGAATACGTTACACTACATTTAAAAACCATTTTAAAAATTCGCGGAGTCTATTCCAGGTCTAATCGAAAAAAGAGAGAGGGTTCTACCAGCCGATATGAGTCTATTCGAAAATCTCTTCTTGTTGTAACTGCTGGTGGTTTAAGAGTCACTTCTTATTCTAATTCATTCTATGTAACATTTTTAATTCGGAGATAAGTAGCCACAATAGTGTCAATTTGAGATACATTTACTAGTTGTATACGATATTTCCAAGATGAGGAATTACAGCAAACTAAGTTGATGGAACTTTCAGTATACTCACTTGTCATCCATTGCGACTGTCAAGATAGCTGTGGACTTGACATACACTTGATGCCGCGTCTCTAATCGAGGAATTGTCTGTAATTGCCAGGAACCCCACCCTAATTGGGTACATGCCTTTGACGCCAAGCCAAGCATTTCCGAAAACTGTGCCACATACGGCACCGTCTCCCCTTCGATGACATTTCGAATATTTCATATTGATGTCTTCTATTGAGTCTGGCTTATTCTAAAATGCTGAAAAAGATATCTAATATATAGCTGCAAATCGTGACCACAAAAACTGCAACAGGGCAAACATAAGCTGAAAAAGATTTAGGTAGAAAAACTACCAAGCACAAGTTAGGTATCACCGTACATGTAAGCATTTACAACTCTAATTAAGTCCATAGTCACTATCAGCAGATGATGTTTTACTGAATCGTGGCTTTTCTCGAAATTGTCAACGTTGATATCTACACTAAAATTATAAATGATAAGGTAATTCTGTCTGTTTGTTAAGTTTTCACGACTAAAGGGCAAGACCTATTTTGATGAAACTTGACAAGGAAATATTATGTATAATTAGGAAGGACATAGGCCTACTATCCTTTTTTTTCCTGGATATCTAACATATTTTGACATGAAATTTTGAAAACATCCGAACGGTGACAGTCAGACAGACAGCGCGTGTAAATGTTATATTGGTCTCCCAGGCTTTGTTTCTCTCGCAATGAGTTCAGATACTAAAAGTTGCTGGGGTACAATTAGAAAACACGTGTTTGTCCCACGGGCACACGAGTTTCTAACCCTTAAAGGCTTTATATTTTAGGAAATGACAGCAAAATCAAAAACGTTGTGTACAAAGTGGTATTGATATAATATGATTACAGAAAGTGACATAATTTTAAACCAAAAACAAAATTGTGCTGGAAGAACTATGGTAGGTAGTCTCTCATAGTTAATCCTCTACTATTTTTAAACATGTTGCAAACTGGTTCTCTTCATGAGACAGTTTCAGTGGTAGAATGGTATGCTGATGGCTGGAAGTCGCGGGTAATAGTGAATCTATATGTATCAAAGGTCTGCTTGTATGTTTCCTTCCAACCGTCGATGAAGCAAATACTTGCTTGCATATAACGTTCTTACTCCACAGGCGCTGTTCTGTCATTCAAATCGCAGGACATGAAACTAATTCACTGTTTGCGTAGAAATAAGCATACACTATTAACTTATGACAGGTGGACACTACGATTATGCTTTACTTTCAACGTAGAGGAGTTCCTTCAACATACCAAGAAAAACTGAAGTAGTGGGGAATGGTCAAGTGATATATATTTTATCCTACAAAGAAAGGTCGGTTATTATTACTTGTGAGGAAACTCCTGCCCCTGTTGGCAATTTACTTAAAAGCCTACTTATTTATTAGGTTATTGTTGCTTTAAATTCTTTCACTGTTTCAGGTAGTTTTCAGCACTTCCCACAGTATCTTATTGCTGTCGGTGACACCCTTGCCTACAAAGAAAAACTTTCACACTTCCTTATTCTTGAATTCAATTGCTAACTTATGGCCACCATGGTCCTCTCTTTTCACATACTTCTCTTTATTATTCGACAAATATTTATACAATCTCATCACCAATTACCTACAACTCTCTTTACCCTCCGTCTGTCTTCCAAAGGTTCCCCACCTAGTTCCTTTATCATACCAGTTACTAAACACTAATCTCGCTGGTTCACCGGTTATTATTATTCTTTCGTATGGCTTTATTGTACGGAATATACCCCAACGTTTCGACCATGGAGGAAGGAATATATGGAGACGAGATAACGTGAAATCCGTGAAACCTCGTGAAAAAACTGTGCGTGCGCGGCGGACATCGTAGGAGTACCAAAGCATTGGGCTGTTTGCACTGTGTCAGCTGCTGAGAATATTTCATTTTCTAATATTCTAAAGTTTTCTATAATGCCAAGTTGTGATGCATATGGTTGCACAAACGGACGAGATAGGAAAAAACCTAGAATAGCGTTTCATAAGTAATTCACATTGTAATTATCGTTCTTAAAGTATCTGACAGGCAAATGCAATATTAGGGCCATTCGCTATAAATTTATTCATTGCTCTCAATAGGATCATATTATTCTCAAATTTTTGTTGGTGTAGTGTAGACAATTAGCATATGTTACTATTTTGCACCTGAAAAGCTAGCCTTATTGTAGACAAATTTTGGAAATTTAATTTAAACGGGTCATGTTTACATCGCGACACAGTGAATATGGTATTCTGCATGCATTACTCACGTTTAAGTTTACACTGAAATTGCACGATGAAATTAATCGTGATAATTTGTGCTGTGCGAACTACTAAACGTGATGAAATAAACTTTGTTGACGGAAATGTAGTTCGCGATGCATTTCTTGTGTTTAGATGTGTCTACATAGTTTGGTTTTGTAGCGGCAATATTAATGGAAATGTTGGCAGGTTGAAATGCGGTGTATGCTTCAAGAAAACAAACAATTTATTTATTATTAGCTGTTAGCTTCTGATTTTTGAATGTACTGATTTTTCTAGCAAAATTATATAGGCCACTACCAGTACAATATCTTCTAAGTAAGCTCAGAAACTGTGAGGTTTTATGAAGTATTAATTTTTTTTAAAGCTCTAAACATTGACTTATGCTTTTTTTTTAAAATTTCAGATATGACTTGTTTCTGTTTGTAAGTATGTCTACAATTATATTTCTAGATTTTGAAATCTTCCTTGTCAATTACTGAAATAGAATGTGAAAATATAACCTATTTGAACATCAACTAAAATTTAAGGACTGTAGAAATAAACAGTTTGGTATTCAAGTTAAAAAAGAATTACCTGCTCATTAAGTTACGTCCGAATTCATCATCAAATATGGATATGGCGATAGTTTTTTTCTGGTCCAGGCCGCATTTCAACCTAACCACGTCAATTTTAATGTACAATATCTCGAGAACTAAGAGAGATATCAAAAAAATTTATTCTTTACTTTCAGTTTCCCTCATCGAGTTACATAAGAATTCGTCATCAAATTGCGGCGCCCGGTTATCGTTGAATCCCCTCATAACTTAACAACCTCAGTTTTGAGACAGTATATCTCACGAACTAAGCGAGATATCGAAAAATTTTATTCCTTATTTTCGATTTGTATCGTCGTGTTACATAAGAATCTATCACCAAATTTGACTTTGGGGACACGTTTCTTCTGAATTTCAACCAGAAACTCCACTCTTTTGAGACAGTATATCTCGAGAACTAAGCTCGATATCAAAAAATTTTATTCTTCATTTTTGATGTGTCTCGTCGAGTTACATAATAATCCATCATCAAATTGCGGTGCCACGGTTGTCGTATGATTCCCTTGAGGTTTTTGTGCATATTTCCGTGTTTCTCTGGTCAAGCAATATGGCGGCCTCCCCTTCCCACTAGTCTCCACCCGGTTTCACTCCAGTATGTGGCGAAGGTCCCTTGCGTCGTCTCCATATATTCCTTCCTCCATGGTTTCGACCGCCGATTGACAGAGCTCCTATTCACCGCGCAACGCTCCACTGTCGTGGCTACCTAAACCTAACCCGGTAATCCTACTGGGTATAGGGGACCTAAAGTTTGACGTGGAATCTAAACCACGGAAGCGTTTTGGTGTACTTCAGATATAACGAGTTGTGCTAGAGGTGAGGTCGGCTTAAGGACCGAGACAGGGATTCGAACCGCGGACCTATCGATCTCCTGTCAGACGCCTTACAGAGCCACTAGACCGCTCTCGTTGAGTGGTTAAAGCACTGGTCCGGCATTCGAGAGGACGCGACTTCGATCCCGGTGTGATATTCAGATTTCGGTTTTCCATGGTTACCAGAAATCACTTGATGCGAATGCCATGATGGTTCCTTCGAAAGGCCATGTCTGAATTCCTTCCCGTTCCTTACCCAAAATCCTCTTTCGGCTCTAGTAAACTCCCTAACGAGACGTTAATACCGAAACAAAAAATAAAATAAAAATTCGTTTGAAACGTTTGGGGCCCTCCATAAACCACGTAGCTCCATTTTGGCCTCCGGTGAACCTCCCCCCCCCCCCTCCACCCCGCGAAAGCGTATTGATCCCGGAAGAAATTTTGTATTGTTTTCTGTTGTCAGCCTATTATAAATTGCGTACGCAGATAATTAAATGACGGAAATAAGTATTCACATGCTCCTGTTTGTTCAGTACCTTATTTTAATAGTAACAAATAATATGAATGGAAAGCTACGTCGCTTTGCTCGGAAAACCCCCCTCCCCCCACGGAGCCCAGCGTTGCTTTCCAGACAACCCCCCCCCCCTATTTGAGCCACGTAGTTTATTGACGCTCCCTTATAGGGAATTTTATCTGCAAGATCCAGGTTACGTCTCAAATGAAATACATTTTCAAAGGCACATGGTTCAATAAGATACCCAGATATTTTAGTGTTTTTATTCTTAATATAGCCTTACACAGTTCATCCCCAACTCCTCATATGTCCCCAGTATATTATGATCAGGTTTCCTTCCTTTAATATAAAACAATCTTCTTCCGTATTGTGTGTTTTATCTTACCATTTGAGCTCTTGCTGTATTTTTCACCAGTAATACCTTTGATTTCTTTTGTTAAATTCGAAAAGCGCCTGCTGTTTGCTCAATGTTTTGTTCATTTGTTCACCCCCCTCGTTCTTACAGTATTTTGGCTTTAGCGAACACTTAAATACGTGGGTTTCCCATGGTGTCTCCAAATCACTCCAGGAGAATGCCAGGATCCTTCCTTCAAAAGGCCATGACCAAATTCATTCCAGTTCCTCGTCCCCATCCTCTCCCGCCTCGAATGACTTCGACGTTGACGGGCGTAAAGCCATAAGCAAAAAAGGAAAAAAAAAACCACACACACACACACAAAGGAACCCCTGCTATTTTGATTATGATTTTAATCCAAGTTTTCTCAAAATTACACAACTGTTTGTCAAAATTGTAACCTGAAGAAGGAGACATGTGATTACAATGAAATTTATTTCACAGATTAGGGATACAAATGTCCAGAATTACAGAACCGTACATGCACATTGACCCTGAGAATCCAGTACGGTGTGAAGCCGCCAGGTCGTGAATCAGAGCCTCAAGTTGTCCTGGGATGGAATCAGTGAGAACCTGGTTATGCTGCTGGGAACTTAGTAAGTGCGTCAACAATTCATCGACAGTGGATGTCGCTAGGCATTGTCCTGCTTAAGTATGGCATGTGGAAATGTCTGCAGGAGGGGCAGTGCCTCGGGCTGTAAAAATGGAGCGGTTTCTGTCAGATTGCCCTCAGTACTTAGGAGGCTATATTGCATGTTATAAGCCAGTGGCACCCAAAACCATCACACTTGGCGTTTGCCTGCTGTATCGCTCAACAATGCAGTCTGTCCCATAGCGTTCAACACGGTAGTGTCTAACACGTATACGGCTATCACCGGTTGAAACGGGACTCGCTGAAGACACTACATTTTGCACTCAGCACGCCAATGACGGCGTTCAAGTGCTCATTGCAGTTTGAGGAGCTTGTGGTTTCTGGTCAATGGAAGCCGACGCAATGGCATGCATGCCACCAGCCCATCCCTCAACAGACGGCATCGAACAGTCGATGCAGATATGCCCGCACCAGTTGCAGTGCTCCAACGTGGAGCCAACACCGTGGACAAAATGGCGGTCATCCCGGGCTGTGGTCACATTTGTAGTCCAGGACCTACTTGTCGCTGTGAACGACCCTCTTCTATCGACTGGTTCCACACAGTCATAACTGTCGTAGCAGCGTGCCTTACACGAGCCACAATGTCGTGGTACGACAAACCCGGATACCAATCATTCTGCCACGTAACTCGCTCACATGCTGATATTTATCCCTTTGACGTCGACGCAGTTTCTTGAACGTTTCAACTTCGCTTGACTGCTCTGCACCGACTGAGCGTGAGGTAACATTTACCTGTACGGTCTCACAAAAGATGGCGCTGCTGGTCCTATGTACACGCCATCTCTCTGCAATCTTAATCACTTATTATGGCTCCACTGTTCTACACATCCTACTATTTTAAGTGATTCAGAACATTCCTTGCAGGGGAAGGATGCAGTTTTTACCAACAGTTGTGTAACTCGCGTAATGTAACCATTACGCCATGTAGCATGATTTTCCTTAACACCAGGCCAATCAGATACATCTGCTGTTATCAATAGATTAATATTTACATCTTCATCCTTCTAGCTATACGCCTACATCTTTGGATATTTTCCAGTGTATTGATCCTTTTTCATTATGTAGGAGCGAAGGGCTCCACCATGTTGGTTATTAATAATATATTCTCAGCCGCGCCAGGAAGTCGCACCCACGGGATGTTTCTGGAACCATCTCCCTCATTTCTGACCGAACTACTCAGGTGAAAATGAGAACAGACGATTTTAGAAATGATCAACGAGACTGATTTTCCGACTCTTTCAACATTTCAGCTGTTTCCATGTTGTTGTTTCTACTTTTTTTGAACCATCAAGCTTTTACGTCTTGCTTCAGTACTCCTACCTCACATTTCGAATAAATACATCTATGTTTCCGAAATCATATGTATTGCTTGAAAATTTTCAGTACTAAATCAGGTTTTCTAATTAGTTTCTTACGAGATATTCTGCATTCTACCTAATACTGTTTTACAAGTTTCTCTGCCGCTCGAAAGTGATTGATGTCACTGTTTGGAGAAACATGTGGATAACTATCATCTTCGATGTTAATTTACCTGGCTGCCTATTCTAACATGATACTTTCGATTCCCATCGGTTGGCAGTTCGCAGAAATCATCTGTCCGAATACTGAAAAATTGTCTGAAAGCCCAGGCAGAAAGAATTGGACCCGCACCTATCAAGCGAACTCCTGCTCAGGCGTATGTAGAGTAGAGGTGGGCGCCGCGCCGCCGTGTCTCAGTGGCGCGCCGCCGCCGACACTTGCTTCGCGGCGTGTCCTTGAGCAACACTTCCTAACACCACAGCGTGTTTTTTTAAATTTTTGGTTAAACTGAGTGAACACCAGGTGTTAAAATGACTGAACTAGCTAAAACTAATGTTAAAAAACTCTCTGTAATGGTGTTATATGACTATCTAAACCAAACTAGTTTTTGTTGGAAATATTTCGGAGGTTTAGTGATATAAGAAGTCAATAAGAAGAAAATCGTGAATCCCGATCAAGTCTATTGCTTAGCTAGCCTAAATGCGGTAATAACAAAGTATTTAACCCTGAGTACTGAAGGTATTTAGTAAGTGAAGACTGGAGACAAAATAGAAGGTATGACAAGTGATAAAAGAAACAGTTGCGACTGAATGAATAGAAGATTCTAGCTATCATTGATGCTGGAAAAAAGCGCGAAGAGTAGTTTCGTTGGCTAATATGGAGTGTGTCTTGGTCATGGGCTAAATAATCTCGTTACAGTGGAGGCATAAACAGAGTTACATAAATTGAAAGGCTCGTAAAAAGAATGCAAGAGGATTGTCAAGAGAGAGAGAGAGAGATATCCCTTGCCAGCACATGCCGAAAAATGGAAAAAGAGTTTATGGATTCCCTTGATAACGCTGTTCAATACCTAGAAAATGATGAGACGGACCCTATTTTAGAAAATGATTAGATGTAACCAGTACACAAGAAATATTGGATGAAGTAGTTGAAGAGAGATCGCTATCAGGATCAGGAAATGTTATATACTCTCTTTCTATCAAAACCGAAAGACCAACTCGTTGGCACAGATTTCCAGAGATGCTGGGAAGTCTAACCCACGTATGCAACTGTGGCATAATAAATCAGATGTTTAGAAAGATTGGACAAGATGAGATAAAGATTAATCAAAGTGAATCGAATCTTTTAGACATAAAAAATCTAGTAAAATTTTTTCAAAAGGTTTCGCGAATCAGTTGAGGTCATGTCGTCTAAAAAATAAGTACAATGAATGCGAATCTTCTGTTCCGTTCTGAAATAATTGACATTCTGAATTCTGTCTTAGATGACGAATTATTGACTATGTTTCGGCTTAATCGCAACTTAGTGGCAGGAATTAGCAAACGATTCGCTGCCACAAGAGCGTTCGTAGCAGTATCACCTTTGGATTATCGTTTTATGGGTTTCAAAGAAGTAGGTACATATTTGGAGTCAATGCAAAAGATCAGTACTTCCTATCTCGCCTAGTATATCAAGGAAGTAATCACTGCCATTAATGTGTCAGAAACAAATGAAGATATGGATTCCATTGCTTATACAAAATCCACCACTGACACATCGATGCTGCACAAACTATAGATGAAATATTCCGATAATGATTATCTGATCGTTCAAGAAAGTTGGAGATATTTAGCTTCATCTGATACATCAGATACTAAAGATGAAAATCTTTTGAGTCACTTAAATTGAAAAAAAATTCTTTATTCGGTTTTCTGCCCTTGTCAAGACTTTTCTTTGCGTGCCTGCACAAGCACACCGAGCGAAAGAGTATTTTCTGTGACTAGGTTAGTCACTTCTGCGAAAAGGTCTAGTCTAAGCTCGGTTCTCCCAAATAAAATTATCTTTCTACATGATAACTACAAGGAGTACAAAAGCCTGCAAGATTTTGAATATATAAGTGAAACGTTACTTATTTTTTGTTTTTGAGGTTAAGTAATGATATATACGTATAACAAATGTAAAATAGTCACTCGTTACGCCGCCGCCGGCTGAAAATGTTCGGCACGCCGCCGCCGAGATTTTGGCAAGCGGCGCCCACCTCTAATGTAGTCATTGAAATATTTACTACAAAATATATGATAGTAGGATGCAATGTGGTAAAGTGCTATAGAAATAAATTCGTTTGGTAATTTTAGCTATCATTACCTACAGAAAATTAATTTGAACAATAAATATGAACGAAATTTAAGCAACAAACCAAGCTTGTGCGTTACGAGAAACAGAGAGACGAAACTAAGTTCTCCATGACTTATTGATTATTGACAGAAGATGTCAACTGAGATCATTTAATTCGATTGTATGAGGCACTGCTGAATTTTGACAGACCGTGAACGGAATATTCACAAAACTTTTAAGTTTTCACAGAAAATACATAAAACTGTTATCAGTCAGTGTTCAATTGTAGGAATCCCGTTAGAGTACTGTGAGAAATTAAATTAATTAATAAATAAACAAATTCCCGGCGTCCTTATCGACCTGTGTGCCATCTTTGGGAGGGTTGAAGCAACCTTGGACTTGAGCAGCATATTAATTTTTTAACAGAACTTACAGTTGCCGCCTCTGTTGTGGCTTAACCCAGGTCGGTAATCTTTCCTCTAAAGGGAACCTACATTTTATGATGGAATTCGAACCACATAGTGTCTCAGTCTAATTCACAAACACTAAACAAATCATAGCAATATCCATCAGTGTGGTCGTGCACATTAAGGCGTCAGCTTACAGGATTGGGGAGGCAACAGGCCGCAGCGACTGTGGTTTCCAGTAATCATCTAAGCAAATGCTGGGATGGTCCCCTATATATAACACGTGTCATATATAGAATATACACTTACCACACAGAAAATAGATTTAAAAAAATAAATCATAACTAGATTTCCTGGAAAGCTAGAAAGTACCTTTGGCCATATTTGTACCTCATGGCTCAGGATAAACGTTTCTTATTCACAACTGTTGTTATCTTCGGTTCCTTTGTTGTATGATATGATTTGGGAATCGAAGTCATGGAGTCATCTATGAACTTTTATTTGTACTTAATTCACATCTACCTCATTTAACAAGTCCCCAGTATTTTTATCAGTCGCCATACTGTTAGTTAGAGCCATATTTTTTAACATTCTTATTTGCCTTGGCTTGGTCGTCTTCCAACCACTGCAGTACAGTTACTTGTTTGGTATTGCTACTTCACTAATAATAACTTCATTTTTATTCTTCTTACATTCTGAGGCAAAACATTACATTTCTTGGCTATTTTTTACGATTTTAGTCAGAATATTGCAACGGGACTCTGATCTTTTATTCCACCCACTTTTATTGATCTCTTTTTCTGCATTAATTCAGAACTATGTTCGCAATGATGTTACTCCGTTAATCCTAAAAACATAGAATATAACGGAAAATAGTCAAACAATTAACTTCTTGATGCAAAAAATGTAAGCTAAGTAAGATGCAAACAATTACACAAAATCTGTGAAAATTGGCACTTATTTTCATTTACTGGAAAAAATTTCAAACATTTGAGACTAGCAAGGATGACCTAAACATTAAATACGTTTAAGCCAAGGCACTGCTTTTTATTGATTACCATGCAAAAAAATGTAATAGATATTGTCTTACTCAAACTGAATAAAATGGTTTAAAAATAAGAAATTCCTAATTTGTTGTTCACATTACTGAAACTGCTTAAATTTTACCTCTCTCTATTTGGTAGTTTATCGCATTGGCAGTAAAATAGGGATGTACATGTCATTTGGTTTAAGGCCATAACTGCTGAAACCAATGACTTTAAGTATGTAAGACTCCAGATAAACCATCATTGTTCCTTTTGGCTTTATTAACAAGTAGGTTTCGCCCTTCTCGTGCCATCATCAGCACTGTCAAATCGTTAAGACATTACCCACAGCAGTTTCTCGCTAGACAATATAAATTACACGAGCAGCATATAACCTGTTTAGATTCACTGAAGATGCTCAACTTCAGAATGGCGAAACTCTGTTGGATAGAAACAAAAGCGTAGCAATAGAAACCAATTTGATGCTTCACTTTGTTTCTACATCGATTATTTACCGACATATGTGATCTTTCGGATTCTATCAGCATCTCACAATTGGCAGTGAAATCTCGCACCGTTAATATTGAAGATATAGTAAAAAAGATTTCTAGGGGTACTATTTGTATAGTGAAGAAAATAGGGGAAAGTGTGAAAATTTGGAACCTTTTTAACAGAGGAATGTAAACTATACCCTGTTCTCTTCGAACTGGCGGTTTAAGGTCATGTTACCGCTCCCTCCCGTTCCTACGTTTCCGAGCTGACCGATGTCTCCAGGTGACCGAGTGTCAATTTTCCCCACCGCATGCAGGGGTATAGACAACGGAGTGGGATAGAGCAGACTGACCTTGAGCCGCCTCCTTTCAGAAATAAAAGAAAGGCAGATCTTAAGGAAATCCTAGGTTCAATCGAAGAAAATAGTGAATTCTGGAAACGACACAATCATGGACGCAATACATCTGTAGAAAAGATCACAGACACAATTAGTAGGAGGATAATTGTTTTCCATAGCTACATTGCCCATATGAATCCTACAGGGCTGAGCAATAGGATCTTTAATTACTTTCTCAGAAAAAAAACCAAGTAGGCGTGGTTCACCGAGAAGTGGGGATAGCACAGGAGGATATCCATAAATGTATTTTTCTCAAGAAGAAATTCCAAGAGCATCGTAGTTTCTAAGAAAAGTCGAAATTAAAAACATGTACTGAAGCGAGGAAGGAACAGCATAGGATACTATTGCGGGTATACTTGGTGAAAGTTAAAGCTTAGGCGGAAGGGGAAGAACTATCAGGTTTTCAAACACGAATCTTGCACAGTGGAATCTTGAGCCCACTGAATGGCAGGCATTGCTACTGTTAAGGTAGTCAAGTAGTTGTGACCAACTTTGGCCTCAGTTTACCATTTAAAGATCGGCGTTACAAGGAAAATAATCCAAACGTTACCCTAACTTTTGAAATTTCTGCAATATTGCAACTGTTAAGTTCTGGATTTTTTTTTTTTGTCTCAACTTTGCAACTAAATGACTCTTAAGTTACTTGGAATCGAGATTGTTCGATTTTATCGTTGCGTTGGCAGCTGACAGGTACTGCAGTGGCTTTATTAACGATAGCTTCTATGAATAACGTATAACTGTCTTCGTTATTACTACTACTATTACCTAACTTTTCTGTGTTATTTTCTTTAAACTGAGATAAGTAGGCAGTGGTTTATACTACTCTGCTAGCTTATTAACAACTAGCTTCCAAGTCCGTAAAAAATGACGGGTTGTCTGGCAATTCATTACTTTGAGCTTAGTATAAAAGTGACAGAGAATATAGCGAAAACATATACATTGAATGTGATTTGATCAATTAGATATTCTGGAAACAATAGAGTTCTGCATCTACACTAATATTAGAAATGCGATAGTAGCTATGTCTCTTACGTTTTCACGACTAAACAGCTAAACCAGTCTTCATGAAATTTGACAAGGAAATACTATGTAACATTAGGACGGACAGAGGATACTTTTTTGGGCTAAATACATATTTTGTCATGAAATTTTGAAAAAAACCGAATGGTGAAAGACAGACGGATAGTGTGTGTAAGTCTCTATAATGTTATATCGCTCACTCAGCCTTTGTTTCTTTCACAGTCAGTTGCAGTATTATCTTTGGAGTTATCGGGAGTGCCTTCTTGTTATGAATTAAGATGAAAAGTTGAGGTTCCCATACCCCACACAGTTGGAGCGCAACGTAATAAAAGCTCTGATCATGGTTGATATGGCAAAATGGGATGTTTTGATTCCTCAAATCCAATTAATTCCAACAGACCTACCATTCTAGTTTAAAAGACTACAGTTCCCATTAAAGTTAGCCTTTGCAATGACTATCAATAAAGCCTAGGGACATATGCAGAAAGTAGCAGGGGTATACTGAGAAAAGACGTTTTTCCCGTGGGCAGTTATATATAGCTTGCTCACGGGTTTCCAACCTCCACAGGATATATATCTTAGAAAGTATAATAAAACCAAAAACGTTGCGTACAGTACAAAAGAATATTGACATAAGATGTTCCCAGACAGTGACATAATTTTAAATCACAAACAACTGTGGTATGTAGTCTCCCATAGTTAATTTGTTGCTATTTTTTAAACATGTTACAAATTTGTTCTCTTCATGAGACAGGTTCAGTAGTGATGGTATGGTGATGGCTTCCCCGTCATTTTATTCCGACTCCGTGCTTTTTGAGACACCTTTTTTACGTAACTTACAGCTTTCTGTATCCAATTCTAGCAATAAAAAAAGTCGCATTGGCACCTGAGACATTATAAGAACGGAAGAAATTACTATATTAAGATGAATGTGAAATGCCGAAGTTAGGCTTAAGTTTATGCGAAGTAATTACTGTATCTAATATCTCATGTATTTAAACATGTAAAATTTCTTTGGATTAAAGATGTTCCTACAGTTACATAAAACATGTACAAATTTACCTGAAGTTCAATTTAGTGAATGTCCTTTGTGGCTGAGGGGCACCTCATTACGATGTATTTAATTAGATTTTGTTCACAAGGTTCCGATTGGTACAGTCAGCATGGCCGGTTGCTGTTAATTCCAGCGTTTGGACTCCACCCAATTTCAGCGCCTTCGGAAGTTCAAGAGCCGATATTTTCTCGGCAGCCTTCCTCTTGATAACACGCAAGGAAAGTCGAGATTAAAGTAGTCCTTATTATTGTGTAAAGAATAACATTATCCTTGAAACAGAATGAAAAATCTGTTATATTACGGAATATTTCAAAGTTTGACTCGACCTACCAGACACTATCTCAGTAACATTGCCTCTGTTACATTCCTTGGGTTCCTTGACAAACTACTCGCAATATTTGATCTGATTTTCAGAGTTATAGTTGGTTTCTGAAACATCTCACTATAACATTCTTCATCGAAACTGAGCAAATGTTGACTCAGAAACTGAGAAAAGACTTCACGGAAAATCTTTGCTGATCTTAAACGTGGGATGCACAAAAAGTGCAGAACCTCCAAAGAAAGTAACTGGAAATGAAACGGGACAGGAATATGCGAATCATTAATACCGTAATATTTTCTTTTTGTATTAGCTATGGATTTTGGTGTTAGGAAAGTGTGCAGCAGTATCTCTCTTACCCAACTGACCAAGTGCATGAGCCATGCACAATCAATGAGCCACCTTCAACAAAGGTAACGTTACGAACAGCAGCAAATAAATTTACTCACCTATAATGCTGTTGTTATGGAAATATCGTTCAAATTCGTCGTATGTTGGAGGACTTTTTTTTTTTAAAAAAAGGGATTAAGTATACAGTCTTCCTGTAATAGCGTCGAGAAATAATAACTAGGTGTCGAATATATCTAATATCTATAAAAATCTCGCGTCACGATGTTTGTCCGAGATAAACTCCGATACTAATGAACCGATTTTGATGAAATTTGGCTTACTGTGTGTAATTAGATCCAACTTAAAAGATAGGATAGTTTTTATCTCGATTTTTTACCTCAATATTTATTATTACGAATTAAATGTTTGTCATAGGTCAATGGTTTGTAATTATTTGTAAGTTCCTTATGTTAGAGCGGTCTGGTGGCTCAGTGGTTAAGGCGTCTGACTGGAGCTCGAAAAGTCCCCGGTTCCAATCCCTGTCTCGGCGGGGATTTTCATAGGCACTTAACCCGGCGTTAACCTCTGGTGCAGCTTGCTGTGTAATGTGAAGTACGCAGGACGGTACGATGGTTCGGATTCGACGTTAAACTGTAGGTTCCATGTACCCGCCATGATTGGAGGGCAAGGTTAAGAACGGCTACGACAGGGGCGGAATGCGCAGCCAATAGAAACCCTGTCTCAAGGTCATTCCGACAGCACGAATTTGTTATTATAGTTCCAAAGTTTCTAACAGATGGCGATGTGTTAATTTATCGACACAACACTTGGTTATCCAGGTTGGGTAACCATCCAGTAGATGACGTTGTGTTTCGGTTTCTTTATGCTACAGTCTATTCCACGTCATATGTGGTTATGTTTACGACATAACCGAGTTTCTTGAATTTTTCGTGTATTATCATTTTTATAAGTGTGCTATGTATTTATATTTTAATTGCGAAAGTAACTCTGTCTCTCTGTCTGTTTGTTATGTTTCTTGGGCTAAACGGATAATCCGATCGTGATGAAATTTGACGAGGAGATACTATTTGGCATTAGAATGGACATGGCATACTTTTTTCTGTATAAATAATACATGTTGTCACATAATTTTGAAAAATTACTGAACGGCGATAGACAGACACGTAGGATGTGTATGTCTCTGTACCACCTGTGCAATTAGTGGTCTGATAGCTGAGTGGTTAAAGCGATTGCTTACTGATGTTTGGAGCGTGGTCTCCGGTTCAAATCCCCGTGTAAGTAAAGATTTTTAAAAATTGTTTTTGATCGTATGAGTCACGCCTGGACCGTCGGTTGTTCGGTTAAACTGTAGATATCACAAATTTAGGGGGTTCAGTGCGAGGCAAACCGTAGGTTGTCTAGCAATGTTGTAGGTGTACACTTTTTTACGTTATATTGATCCCTCAAGGGTTGTTACTCTCGCAGTCAGTGTGTGTGTGATCTGCACTAATAATACAATAAATGCGGAAGTAAGTCTCTGTCTTTTTGTTACGTTTTGACGAATAAATGGCTATACCGATATTGATGGAATTTGACTTTGTACCTGTAGAGAGGGAACAGTACATTTTTTCGGTATGAATAACAGTTGTAGTCATGAAATTTTGAGAACTTTTCGAAAGGTGATAGACGGATGTGTTAGTCTGTAACGATACGTTGGTTGCTCAAGCTGTGCTTCTCGGACGTTATGTTAGTGTATGATTTGTTAGTAAATTTCGTTTAGAGACAAAACGTATTATTTAGTATCGATGTCGATTTTCTCTGTACTATTACTTTGTGTCTGATTAAATATTTCTGGCACCAGTTTATTTTGCCTTCATTTTTTGCATGCCTTGCGGGCGTAAACTGGCCTAAAGTATAGCTCTAGCAGAGCACGAGCAGCTAAAATTATTAGAACCCAAGAATCGGATGCTCATGCTGAAGAAGGAAGAAAAGACCAAGCTGAAATAAAGCTGCTCTTAGTTAACCGCCCCCCCCCTACCCCCCCCACCCCCCACAATTCCGCACCTTCGTTTGTTTTTCTGTTTGAAAATTGATTCTCTTCATGAGATAGGTTCGACGGTAGAATGATACAGTGATGGCTTTCGTGTCATATTATGCCGACTCGGTGTTGTTTGGGACCAATCCTACGTTACCAACAGCTTTCTATATTCAATTCTGGCAACGAAATTCTTAATCCACGCGTACGAAGTCGCGGGAATCAACAGCTGGTATATATATATATATATATGTATATATATATATATGCTCTCATGTGCTTCGTCATAGAGCTTTTTAACTTTATATCAATTTTACAGGTACACTGTTACAATACCAGAAACAAAATAATTTGTATAAAACACAAACGTCACTGTCATCGGCACAAAGAGGAATTAATTATTTTGGGACATATCTGTTGACTAAACTTCCTAACATTGTATAACAGTTTATAGATTATAAAGATGTATTTAAAGAAAAACTGAGGGGTTATCCTTCACTGAATTCAAGAATTTGAACAAAGGAACTAATTGTATCAAGTATGACTTTTGCAAAAGTCAGTTGAAAAAATTAATGTTTTTTTTTTTTCTATGTAACATATAATATTTTTTTCACTGTGATTATTATTCATATTGTATGTGTATTATTAACCATGACATGTTTCACATCCCAGAGGTACTTCTTCAGCAGATATCTGTGTAACAAAAGTATTAGTTAAATAAAATAAAAATATGAAATATAGTTCCCTTCAGATGATTAGTAACTGAATTACTGCGACCAAAAGAAGGGAAAAAAACCCTTTCACGGGTAAACGTATGAAATGCTAACTCAGTAGCGATTGCGTCATGTAAACCAAAAATATGAACAGCCGTGTACCTGTTGCAATATATATAATTTACTCTGCTTCTGTAGTATGGTATACAAAAAAGTAATAAATGAAACCAACTATTTAAAAAATTAGAACTCGAAATTCACCTCCTCAACCACAATGAAATTGTATGGACTGAAAATCGTTGTATTTTGCAACAGTCGTCGAGGTATTAAAGATATGTGAGAATGTGTTTTGTTTAGTAGTGTGTGTTGGACTCCAGAAAAGTCACTATATTCAGTTAACAGCGAATCTACACTATCACAGGTTTGAGACATCGAATTCGGAATTAGGATACTAGGCTGGCTAACAAAAAAGCGCCGCAGGCAGCAGTCGATTAAAGTAGTTGTTATATTTATGAATACGATTCACTGATGCTCATTTCATTTTCAACATCTTTGTTTACATAGGTGCAATTTATTCTATTACACGCGACATAAATGGCAGGTCGTCGGCAGCAATCCAATTTTGTTCTACACTTCAGGTGAATTTTTCCTCAGCCATTTCTATCATAATCTATATGACCGAACCCGCTCTCTACCACCAATCGTGGTGGTGTAACAGCTAGCGTTCTGGCCTCGCATTCGGGAGGACGGCGGTTCGAATCCCCGTCCTGGCATCCAGATTTGGGTTTTCGATGGTTTCCCAAATCACTCCAGGCAAATGGCGGGATACTTCCTTCAAAAGGCCATGGCCGAATTCCTTCCCATTCCTTGCCCCCCATCCTTTCTAAAAAAAACCTCACTGTTAGAGAGACGTTAAGCAGATAAAAAAACCGCTCTGTACTTGTTAGAGGTTATGATCTACTTTTGGACTCATTTACACATAATTTGGAACTGTTGTCTTCTTAGCCTTCGGCTTCGGCATTTTCACAAACAAATAAGCCAAAATTTCACAATTTTGGCTCCACAATACTAAGTTATATATCCAGTTGTAGGCAGTAGTGTAAGCTACTGACACGAGGCGGGGGATTGTGCACAAACTACGTGGCTCGGTCCAGGGGGGAGGGGGGGTGGCTGGAAGGCTACGCTGGGCTACGTGGGGGGAGGGGGGGTTCCAAGCCAGGCCACGTAGCTTTCCTTTCATAACATTTTTCACAGTAAAAATGAGGAACAGAACTCACAACAGAATGTGAATATTTATTTCCGTCATTTAATTATCTCAGTATGTAATTTACAATAGTCTGACAAGAGAAAACATTACAAAATGTCTTCCGGAATCAAAAGGGAGAAAAGCTACGTGCTACGTGGGGGGGGGGGGTAGAGGCAAAAGCCACGTAGGGCTACGTGGGGGGGTTCACAGGAAGCCAAAATGGAGCTACGTGGTTTGTGCACGCTCCCCGAGCACTGAGTAGCGGTTATCAGAGCTATCTTTGCGAGAGGTGGGGGTTTGGTTTAATGGGAACTGGTACTCCATCCAACGTTACCCCAACCACTTCTTCCAGTTAAACGGTTCTCAAGCAATAGCAATTTTTTTAGGAGCATTATTTCGTTTCACAACTTTTGTCGACAGTACATTCATTTTTCAAGTATAAAGACGTTCGTAGTATTAACGTTAAAAACTGTTTCTTTTAACTTATTGTTTTACGCCTCGTCGACGGCTAAGGCGGGATGGGAGTGGGAATAAGGAACGGGAAGGAATTAGGCCATGGCCTTTTTGAAGGAAGCATCCCGGCATTCGCCTGGAGTGATTTGGGGAAACCATGGAAAATCCAAATCTGGATGCCCGGACGGGGATTCGAACCCGCGTCCTTCCGAGTGCAATGCCAGAACGTTAACCGTTCACCCACCACGCTCGGTTTTAAAAACTTAGTTCACAATCCCATAGTTGGTAGGATTCTCCAGAAGGAGGATTTAGAAGCCACCGAGTGAGAGGTAGAACAGGCGTACAATGTTGGCTCGCGTTCCGCCACCGTGATTAGGGATTTTAGGCAGATTTTTTCTTAATTATATGTAAGAATGCTTAAAAATTACGGAAAGTATTTTAACGTAATTATTTTCCTCATATGGCTTTACACCTCTTCGTTGTCGAGGACATTAGAGGTGGGAAAGGGCTGGGACTCGGAACAGGAAGAAATTCGACCATTCCCTTTTTAAGGAATTCGCCTGGAGTGACTTGGGGAAACCATGGAAAACCAAAATCTGTATGGCCGGACGGAGTTTCGAACTTGCGTCCTTCCGAGTATACAGTATATTTACATAGAGAGACGACGGTAGACACCATCAACGTTAACCTGTCAACAAGGCCTTACAATTACAACAGTAACAAACATTACCATTATTGACTTGATAAGCACCTATGTCTAGTTTTTTTGTCTTTTGACGTTTCAGTCACCAGCTTGAATCCTCATCTGAGAAGTAACAACAGGTAGGCTACTTCGGTAAAATATGACTAATACAGAGCCAGAGAAGTAAGTTATAATAATTATCTGACAAATAACAAAATAAATAATACCTATATGGTGACGATTCGATAAAAATATGAGGATGATACCATATGTGCAGCGATGCGTTGTAATGCACTCGTGGACTGTGTGGTCCGAAGGATGAACGCTCCTATGTGGGCTCGTGGCCAAGAAACTAACAACGATCCCGAAAACTTTCGGCCGCTCCTACCGTCCAAGGTGAAACATCTGCTATCCGTTTATCCCTCATTGGGAACTATTTGCTATGGTTTATATAAGCTCTAATTCTGGTATTGTCGTTGGAGATCGATTTGATAATAATTTTTATTTATTTATTTTTTACCTATTGCTTTACGCCTCGTCGACGGCTAAGGTCATTAGAGGCGGGATGGGACTGGGGACAAGGAAGTGGAAATTCGGCCATGGCCTTTTTGAAAGATTTTTTTTTTTTTTAATTTTTTTTTTTTAAACAGTTTAACGTCCCTTTTTAACAACGTGGTCTTTAGAGACGGGAAAGGATGGGGGCAAGGAATGGGAAGGAATTCGGCCATGGCCTTTTGAAAGAAGCATCCCGGCATACGCCTGGAGTGATTTGGGGAAACTATGAAAAACCCAAATCTGGATGCCCGGACGGGGATTCAAACCCGCGTCCTCCCGAATGCGAGGCCAGAACGTCAACCGTTCACCCACCACGCTCGGTTTGATAATCAAATATTGGTGACTGTGTACAGTACTACATCGGAAGTTTTATGCAAGCCAGGTAAAGGATAACGCGGTAAAAGTATTGTACTGAACTGTTAGCAATCGGTATAACGTTTGCATTATAATGTTGTTGGCGTAAAAATAATATTATGTACCCATAATGTACCTCGCAAGTATACATCCTATGATGAAACAGAACTAGTTAATCATGGCCATATAGCATCAAGAGGCACCAATAAAAATTTATCTTGTTGATATTATATTTTTTATTTCAACTAAAATATATAATAGAAATAAAAAAAATATTTCCAGAAAATTAATCAAATTATCACTGAATAGAACGATAACAGACTGATGAATGTAGCTTTGTTCACTAACACACGACGAAACATACCTAAGCTTTACTAGAGCGAGGGTGGTCCATTTTCATGGTCAGGAACAGAAGGTCTGCAAACCTTATTCAAACTCCACGCTTCGTAGTTTGTCAACAGCAATGCCGACTGTGGTGGATAGCATTACAACTTTGTCTAAAGAGAATCTGTTATTTACAAATTAATGCAACATCTGACGACAATAGATGATTTCAACTACCGAATAGCACTAGCAAAAGGAGCCTTATTTGAAATGAAAAATCTTTTGCTTTCAGACATTGCAGCAGATAAGAGTGACAGCGCTGAGAAACTGCTGAGGATGCGAATTAAATATTTAGAGAGGAATAGGACTAAATATAAAACCAGGCACGACAAATGCTTTAAAGTGTAACAGAGATTATAAAATAACAGTAGATTAATAGTATCAGATCTAGTAGTGGAAGTAGGAAGATCCTGTTAGTTGGGAGGTAAAATTACAACTGATAGCCGAAGCAAGAACTATTATAAAAGCATATTTGCTCTAGAGAGAGAACTCAATGAGTTACAAAAACTGACATAAGACACGAAAGAATTATCTAAATCTGTATGCGTGGAGCACAGTACTTAAATGCAAATGAAGCCTTGACTTCAGGGATACCAGACAGAAGGAAAATAGGAGTAATTGAAATGTGGTGCTATAGAAAGATTTTGATAATTAAATTGATGGATAAAGTAGGAAATGAACATAATTTGTAAATGATGGGCGAGGAAAGAATCTTGAGAAAGATTGTCAGTAAAAAAAAAAGCCCACTCAGAATAGTAGCTAGTATATGATTACATCAGAAAGAAGGAGAAACTAACCATTGGAATCATGATGGCAGAAGAATAGATAAAGAAGGTGAATAGTTTTAAATATGTGGAATTTAGGAGGAACAATGGAAACATAAAGACAGTGGCAGGTACAGTGGCGGATTTTTTTTTTTTTTTTTGGGGGGGGGGGGGGGGCTTGACTCGGGCGAGGGTAGGCTTTGTAGAAGGAGGGGTTGACAACAGAAATTTCATCAACGTTTTATTTCGGATTGCCGCCGTTATAAGAATAGTAGAGCTAAATAAAAAAAAAGGGTTCCCAAAATTACGATGTCGTCGGGGGTTACCTAGATGCTTTTGGGGGACTTGAGCCCCTTAGCCGTCCCCCCCTGGATCCGCTACTGGGCAGGTAGAAACATTTGTAAGAAGTTTCAGAAGCCTGACTTCGATCAAGGATGTGCAGCAGAGAATTATGGGAGTGATCTATCAGCAGTATTCTGTTCCTATTCTCGTTTATGCTGTCGGAACTTGGACAGTAAAAAGGCGGGATATCAGTAAGGTACATGCGAGTGAAGATAAATTTCTCAGAAGCATAATGGTGGTGACAAGAATGGACAGAATAAGAAATGGAAAGGTAGGGACACAATCTGCAGCAAAGGATATAGAAGGAATGACTCAACTGGTATGGAAATGTTAAGAGAATGAGGGAACATAGAATATCAATAAAATGCGAGAAATGAAGATCTGCTTTTGAACGGCTCAGAAGAAGACCAATGGATACATAGCTGAGAGGAGTGGAGGAAGGGGTGCTGAAAAAAAGAGAGCACTGGACTACGGTGGTGACAGAGGGTAGGCCAGGGGAGAGAACAAAATGAAGTTTGTGTGCAGCGGCTATAGGAGATGATGATGTTGATGAAATGGAATGGAAGACAGGATTCCGACCATAAATTCTCTCTTGGTTTCCATGGGATGCACTGAACAAAATACCTGATACAATGAAAGTGTTTACAGTAAAATGAGTAAGCGTATGAAGAAATTTCCACTGGTGCATAATCTAATTAATTATAACAAAAGCCATCCAGCAGATATGCGGGATGTTGCAGAGAGGCGCTCGTAGTGGACGCGATTGTGAGCCGCATTCATCGAGGCCTTTGTGAGCCGCAGTCAGCTGCGCCAAGGAGCGAGTTGGGGGGAGGGGGGGGGAAGGAACGCGATGCTATACTAGCACGTTTGCGCAGCGCACGCACGGGACCTGAAGATGACGACACAGTAGACCGTCTTTCGACAACGTCTTCCGACAGTGAATATTAGAGCACAGTGACACGCAAGGAAGGTGTTCGTTCATATTTCTGTTCCGTCGTGATCAGCTTTGGGACCAGCTTCGTGGATACTCTCCGTATATTGAAATCCACACTGGAAACAGATGTACCGAACCAATGAGATTTACATAAGTTCTCGGATGGTGGTCGAAGGCACACGAAGGTTGTCCTTTACTGATCTCGACATATGAGCTCGTTAAGGATCTATAGGATCGTGGTCCAGTCCCCACCTATCTACTACCATCTCTGAACCGCTTATACTACTCCCCGATCTATGTGGCAGGTAAGTTATTGCTTCGCCCCCAATAACTTGGTGAATCTTCTGATGATTTCCACTTGGATACCAACAAGTTTCTTTCTAAACGTGATGCAATAGCGTTGATCAACTAACGCCAGAGACCATCTTTAAAAACGGTAAAAAATTCAAGTTGCCATGTTTAGATCATATACACCTCTTTGAGATAGAGCCCACCATGCTTGATTTGTGTCTCTGTGAAAAAATAAAATTCCTTCTGCTTTTGGAAACATTTTGACTTGAACATTGTCATACAGTGTATGAAACGAGGAGTAATGAGAAAAAACGCTCAAAAATAATCGACACTTGTTGCAGACACGTGTGGACCCAATAACGTATGACAGTGTCCAGTGAGGTCTTTTGATCTTAAGTGATGACTCACCCGTCTCAATGGACGCGGACTGAAGATGGCCATCCAGCGCACCGCACAGCTTGTGCACCGGGACTGCCAGATCACACCTACCGCAGGATCCCAAGAACAAAGCCTGCAGAATCATAGTATAACTTTCTCTGGACTGCCTACATCATGTCAATTCTCTTCAATTAGTATCGCGTTCGAAAAACCTGTCACGGTTGGACATATAAATCCCTACGCATATGGCAACTGAAGCCACTTATATTGAGCCATACACGTCGATAGTGAGTAAAACGATTACTTGTTTTTAATACAATGGGGACATAAAAATTAACCGAACTTTGAAAGTAAAGGAATAGAGTTATTAGCTGTAGTAATTCCATTTCCTATACACGTTAATCGTATGCACTGTATATCTTCACATCGCCTTTCGTTCCCATCATTTATAGATATTGTAGTATTTCAAGACAAGTAGCGCTGTATTAGTATATAAACGCGTCGCAAACAGCTACCCCAACTGAAAATCTGTGATATATTTAGAATATTCATACTTTTATGCAGAATACGTTGTGTTACAAATGATTACAACGTACGAGTATCAAAGCTAAATTATAATTGATACTGCAGAATATCGATCTTGGTTAACCAGATATACAAAATCCACTCCAGTCTTTATCTTCCAAATGTGTTTAACTTCTATTTCAATTTCTAATTTCTGCTAACGTTTTTCCCCTTTATTATAGGTACCTGTATACGTTTTTTTTTTTTTTTTTTTTTTTTTTTTGGCTTTATGTCTCGTCGACGTCGAGGTCATAAGAGGCGGGAAAGGACTGGGGGAAAGGAACGGAGAAGGATTTCGGCTTGAAGGGACAATCCAGGCATTCGTCTGAAGTTATTTGGTGAAACCAAGGAAAACAAAAAATCTGGACGAGGATTCGAACCCTTGTCCTCCCGAATACGAGGCCAAAGCGTTACCGCTCATCCCCCACTTTCGGTCTAGGACTTTTATTTCTGTTCGTAAAAATATTTTTTCTTTTTTTACAATGTTATTTATGATTCTCGTACTGTATATCGAGCATTTATAGTGATCATTTGAGTGTACAGGTAACTTTTCTCGTGTCTCTCGTCCTATGGCAGGGAGAAATCATTTAACAGGAATAATACGAATATCTATGCAATGTTACATTTGATATAGAAGTATTTGTTGACTGTAGGCATAAGAATTGCACTTTTGTGGATATTGCTACTAGCTAGGATTTTTAACTGGGTATTTGGACTCATACATATGTCTTGTCCAGTAAGGTAAAGGTGAGATCAGGATTATGCACGGTGGACCGTGAGACTTGGATTCGAAGAGGTAGAGCTCTGTATTTTTTATTTTTTTAAAAAAAAGTCTTCAAGGCCCCTTTTGGTAGTGATAATCTAATTCCGAGATTTTTGTTTCGGCTATCAGGCGTAATTTTACTTCTTTATTGACAGAATTGTATTTTTTGTTTTACTTTATACGTTCCAGTTTTTAAATTTAGTCCGCTATTATTATTATTATTATTATCATTTACTATTTTTAATTACACTTTTTGAGCTATATTGCTCTTCTTGCCTACGAAGGAAAACTTTCGAGATACATTTTTAACAATTTACTATGGAGGTCCCCATTTGTCTTCCACCCAGGTCTCATCGCCAACATATCCCTCATAGGAACCAACCACTCTCTTCGAGAGTCTTCTTTCTTTCAGTGACTCCTAATCGAGCTGCTTTGTCTAATCGTCATGGTACAGTACATTTATCGATATCCTGACTCTTACATAATAATGACTTTCTTCATTCAATTACATCATCTGTCTATGGATCTCTATACTCGATGTGAGGACCATCTGATAGATTACCGTTAATTTTTTCCAGAAGCAGAGGATGATATTTTAGGTTCATTATTATATTTTGCCCTGAATGAACATCTTTATTGTGTGTTATCGCTAGGAACCAGATTTTTTTTAAAAAAATGCATATTTTGAGTGTTAGTGCGTATTTTAAGATATGTGCATATATCGGCATTTATTTCATCTCATGACCGAAAATCCGATATTTCTGAAGAACCTGAAGTCTAGTGTATCTATATGTTGGACATTTTTTATTTTTATATCCTGTACATAGTAGCCTAGCACATAGTTTCTACTCTGGGCCCATATTTCCAATATATTACTCGAAGTACTAATATAAAATTCTAGTTTGAAAATAACAGCTGAATATTGTTCAGCATTTAAGACTAGTTTGTGATACATAAACTTATCAAGTTTCACGAAAGTTAATTACATAATTAAATTAAAAATGTGTAAGAATGTATTTGATAGGTATTAGTGTTCCGGTGACGTAATGTCAAAGAAGTGCCGGAAGTGCGAGAGGTGGGGGTTTGGTTTAATGGGAATCATGCTGGCACTAGTTTTTTTCGAATTGCTTCCATCAGTCTTTTCAAAACTTGCACGTTAAAAGAGCCGTTAACAGATTGTCCAGCTGGTAGAAATTCATGGTGCACCAGACCTTCATTGTAGAAAAATGCAATGAACATCACTTTTGTTTTGGATTTGACATGACGTGATTTCTTTGGTCGAGGAGAGGACGTTGTGTGCCATTCTGATGATTGCATTTTTGTCTCCGGGTCGTAAGCGTACACCCAAGTCTCGTCACCAATAACGATTGTCTGAAGAAACGTCGGGTCCTCTGTGCTTTTTTCAAAATATTTGGCCACAGTCAACTTCCGAGTTTCCATTTGATCTGGATTCAGCAGCTTCGGGACAAACTTTGCAGTGACACGTTTCATCTTCAAATCATCTGACGGGATTGCGTGAATGGATCCATGAGAGATCCCCACTTCTTGTGCCAACTCGTCGATTGTCATTCTTCGGTCTGATCTGATTAACTGTTTCACTTGCTCGACCATTGCTTCGTTTCTGGAGGTTGAAGGTCTCCTACTGCGACTCTCGTCTTCCAGCGGTTCCTGTCCATCATGCAATCTTGAAAACCACTCGTAAACGGCTTCTTTCTTTAACGATTTGTCACCGTAAACTGTTTGTAAGTCTAACAAAGTCTCTGAAGCATATTTCCCTAATCTGCACATGAACTTGATGTTCGCCCTTTGCTCAAACTACGACATCGCGCCAACTGATTACCACACAGACCTACCTTCAGCTACACTGCAGTCACACTGACTGTTATGACCAGTTCATACCTGTCAAACTCATAACAATTGTATCACAAATGCCATCACTACGACAGAATTCCGGGAACTTTTCGACTGCCCTTCGTACGTTGACACGAAACGATCATTTTCGGCTTAGAAACTAATTCTGTCCTACAATAGGAAATCTTTGACTTCTGAAAACATTGAAAAACTCTTGTTGACATATTGTGATTCATCATTTTGTAAGGAATGAAACATGCATGTCAGTAAGTTGAAATAAAATAAATCATTTAATAAGTGCACATTTTTAGTCTTTTTTGTGTGTATTTGCATGCATAATTTAGTTGTGTTTTTAGTGCATATAGATCCGGACTTTAGTTATGGCAGACAAACGTTGTGGTCTGCTCACATGCGCTGTCCAAAACAGCGAATCCACCAGAAATTATTCAGAGCTCTTCTTACCTCCCGGAGAGTTACAAGACAGAAATAAATGACGAGGCGATGTAGGATCGAAGGGCTTCACGGCGTTACGTATTAATACCACATTCTCTGGCTCCAGGCCGTGTCATATTGTCACATTATTGGTATTTTCGAGGATTGTTTCGGTTTTCATTTTCAACAATAATGCCGTAAAAAATCGTCACTAACTCCAAGAGATAGGTAAGGAGATCCTGTTTATTGATGCCTTTTGAGCGCTTCTTTTTTTATATTCGTAAAACATTGAAGTCAAAGGACTCAGAGAACTGTATCTGATTTTGGTTGACGTTGACATAAGGTCAAATCAAGCCGCATATTATGTATAATTGTCTCCTATTGGAATGGTAAATTTTGTAAAAAAAATTCCATTGTGTATACCCCTGAGCAAATACAGTTTCCTTTCGCCATGAAATACGCAATAACTTCATATACGGCATGTTAAAAGTTAGAGATGTCGACACGTTAAAGACTAGTTAGGATACCAACTAACATTCAACAAGTAATGTTCATAATTTACGTGACCATACAAAAACATGCAGTTACATCATTCATTCCACACCACGATAAAGTATAATTAAAATGCCGCGTGATTCAAATCCAAGATTACAATTGGTAATTTGACCATGAACACAAAAACATCTCTCTGAAATGTTTGTTGAAATAGCCGTATGTCATCACGCAAATCAAGTCGTGGATTTCGACTAAATTACTCCGTTGTTTTGAGATTAAATCCGCGCAATTTATGACATTTTTCACTCACCTCTAGCATTTATGTGGATGCTTGTTGAAGGCAGATTTATTTTTCAATGCACACACTAAACTGTAATACAATGAATAATTCAACTACTTGCTGCATAAGTTTTATGGACAATGTTTCATTTTATTAATGTAATGATAAGATTTGATGCAAATTTCTTTCAAGATTTTATTTAAACATGTATGTATATAAGTTATTTTTCGTGTATATTTTAATTTTTTGATTAATATAAGTTTGCATTTGCGAAGGCTACCTGAATTCACGCGCTTCTGTATGTAAAGAATTGTAAAACGGCCAAAAGGACCATACGCTCGCGTTATAAATTCACCTTAGAAAGCAAGAATAGCGATGATTTTATCGGTATCCCATTTAAAATTTATATAATTGTAAAAATGCTTTAGTTATTATTAAGTCACAACAAACACAGAGTTGGGGCGGTTAAAATAAAATTATTGTTATAATTTTATTTTCACCGGCGGATGGGCATATATAAAGTGACACTTTCACCACATTCTAAGGCGCATTTTTACTATATAAATCATACTGTTAGATTAGTTTTCATAAAGTTTGGGCGACTACCTACATAGTTTTTAATAATTTCCTAAAAGTACGCAAGATTCCATATAAGAACTGTAATGTCAATGGTGAACATTCAGTGTATCTTGATGCAATGAATATTAAACAATTATTGAGCTGAACAGGCTTGAAAAGAATCTTGGCTTTCCCGAAGAGGCATTCACCGGTAGATCCGTTAGCCATGGCCGCAGGGTGTCAGCAGCTAAGAAAGCACGAGGGTAACGGGATTTGCTAGAGAACACATCCTGTAACCTTGGGGTGGGTGGTCGGTCGACAACAAGAGGTCGCTCACCAAGCGGGAACTTAGGCGAATCTTTCCGGCCGCATGCGATCCAAACGAGGGGCGAATAAGGTATCGACGATATCACGTGACATCAGGTGGCCAACCTCAGACCCAATCCCTGTGAGCACAGTTAAACATGATTTTCGAGAGTGCAAATGGTGGGGCCAAAGTTTGCCTCTGAGATGGAAGAGTGACGATATTCATTCTGTTGCGGACTCCGAAAGGTGGCTTTTTTCGCTAACTGCTGAAGCCTGACGCTGCCGGCTTGCATAACGAGGCGAATGCTGGAGCGGGATTCGCACGGCGACGTAGTCAGAACGGACGTGACTGTAGCCGCCTTCTAACACGGAGCTCCCGTACCATGGGCCATCTTCGATCACCGCAGACATCAGACGCAGAACTGCAATGGTAAAATGTTACGACCGAGCCATCTGATTGTGCATTCCGTGAAACCGAACCCTTAAGTGTCCTTGAGAGGATAGATCCATGTTCTAACTTGGTAGATAAAACCCCACTGAGCTAACGGCATAATTTGCCAGAACTAGTTATTTCCGAATGGCATGTTGTTCGTGGCGCCCTAATTTATTGAAATGTAAAGTCACGGTATTCTTTCGGATATGTTAATTTTGAGGTTGATTCTAAAGTAAATTAAAATTATTTGCTTGTTTATGACGGCTAATTGTTCCTCTGAGCGTTGTTTTGCGATTTTGCCTTCTTGTATTAATATTAACGGTAAATTCTCTCAGATTTGTAATTGCCAGCGATACAAAATAAATGTCATATTGTGACAGTTTTTCTTGTAATTCCAAAATCATAGAGATTCTTATACCAATCCACATTTGCATTAACTTAACATCAAAATTAAAATCACCTTTATTAATAATAAATGTAAAAATGATAACTATAACGTATTCGTCCACAGGGACATCCCACTACAACAGGTCAGTAAGTTTTCAGATGGAGTAAAGTTTGTTTTTTAGTCGTGAAATCTCCTCATTCAGCATAATGAGAGTCAAAACTTAACGTGCGCTATTTTCGTGTTCTGCTACCAAACAGCCTCCCCGGGCCGGGCTGAACACCGCAAACTCCGCGTATTTCTTTTTCGCTGCCGACTGACCAGTCGCTCTCTATTATGCCTCACACTTATCCATTCGTCATTACTTCGTGATTGACTGACTGCGGTCGGCACCTCGTATTGTGACTCCTGATACATTTCTTCCCAACGAAAGTTTGAAAGCTGAGTGAACTCCCAATAAAACTCCGCCAATAAACGCACGTTATCACATTCCCGCTGAGTGTCATACACTTCACTGGGCCAAGAATGTAATTTTCCAATTCTGTGACTGGGGTTGTCAACCATACATTATCATACTTTATTTTTGACCGATATTTTTTAGCCTAGCCATAAATTGTGCGGAAATACTTTATTTCTGGTAGAATATACTATTTGTGGAGAGGAATGACATTGTTAATTTATTTATAAATCTATATTTGGAATATTGTACCAGTTATAACCCTTTGTGAGGAAACCAAAATTTAGTAGCTGGTTCAAACAGGTAGAACAAATATGTTTTTAAGACAATAATTACCTAAATTTAAAATACTTTTTTTTCCTTTCATATAGACTACTTTTTATTTTCCTCTTCCAAAAGGTAAATATACTTTTTATTCTTCCAAAGAAGTTGGCAACCCTGTACTATGATCAACTGTTGGACAGCAAACTTAAAGCGGTCCTCTTTCGGGACGCTTCATATTTATTAGTAAAACATGACTAAACGCCACAAGGACAATTTTATTTCGCCCTGCATACTGGACGCTGTTAAGTGCCGTCTTTGTGTCAGGTATGCGTCTTTGAGAAAGCCCCATGGCCACGCTATCCTCCTGGATTCGTTCAGGTGTGCATGGAATAAAGAAAGAGGTAATGGTACCTGATTGACAGCGGGAACGACGAGTGAGGTGGCGAATGGCAGTTGGGGCATGCCCTCGTAGGGAGCGGCTGTGTGAATGCATGAAGGGGGCATCCATAAATTACGTGAGGTGAAATTAGGGGGGGGGGGTCCAGCGAAATCTCACAAAAAAAAAAATGACGCGAAATGTGATTTTAGCGGCGTTTTTCACCGAAAAGTGGGTGTGTAACCGACTTTTGGAAGGGTGAGACCAGATCTCACCAGAGAGGGGGGGGGGGGGGGGTCGGGCCTGGTCTCACGAAGTCTCACCAGAGGGGAGGGGGGACTGTAAACACCTCACGTAATTTATGGATGCCCCCCGAATGGAAGAGTTGATGATAAGACACTTTTAATTGATTATAAGCTGGGAAAAGTTCTGTTGTTTATGTTTCCATGTAAAATCCCTCGCCTGGAAGAGACGGTTTGAGCTGGACCACGGGGCCGCCATTAGAAAAGGAGAACCATTTGCTCATCGAATATGTGTTAAAAACAAGTGTTCGTGTAGTCTCTTAATTTTGCTTGTGTGCGTGTCGCACAGAAACTTTTACAGAGGATCGGACGGCGCTGACTTCACACAGTAGACGTCATTCAGTCATCTGGTAATTACATATCACCTTTATCCGCAAGAACAAACTGAGCCAGATTGTGGTGCGTTGAATCCGTAAGCGAAACCCATAAAGGCTTGTGCTCTCTGACTTTTATTTGAGTTAGTCGGATTATGTATATGATCTGCCTTATCATTGTTCATTCATCAATTTTTATGTATCATGTAGATGTCGATTTTCCTGTTATGTTTGTTAAATAATCAACATCACCTTTCGTTGTGTTTCATGTCAATAAATACGTCATTATCTCAAAAGTGATATAAAATTTCATTATAATTAAAAAGTAAATAATTATATTTCTAAATGTTGATTGCATAAGTAAATTATGGAAGGATTCTTTCCACGTCCCTGGCAAGAATGAACAAACGATATTATACGCAAAATTTTAGAAATAGAGAGCAAGATTAACAGGTGGCAATCCCTACTCGCGGGTACACTACAAACTCAACAACGTGAAACTGCTTATTTTTCATAATATAAATACGAAGTTTGACTGAATAATTATTGGCATTATATCTCTTCATAAAGAATTACTGGATCACTAAAATAAAAGAATATGGAACTTCAACGGCTAACAAGACTAATTTACGTAGCATTGAAGGGTCTGTGTTCGTAAACATATTGCTGAGGATAGCACTTGAATATGGACACTCATAAAGGATTCTTAATGATCATGATAAGTGGAGTAAGCAATGATGGATCGATGTTGCGAGTGAAGATGAGATAAAGACAATATGCTTAGAGAATTCTGTCTTGAAATCATGACTACCGGATTTTTCATGTTGTCCACAAAAAAACTGCCTATAGATGGTGTAGAGACAGAGCATATTGCTCGTTTTACATTCAGAACACAGAATGGTGATCAATTAATGTATGGCATCGATTATTGAATCAGCTCTAGATACAGAACACCTGCAACAAAGACTTGGATGCGCCAGATGGAATCTGATGTCGTGCTTGGCGATGTTGACTTTAACCATTTACATTTCCCCGGCAGGTAAATGGCTATACGAAACATGGTGAGCGTAGGTGGAGAGCTTGTGGTGAAGCTGTAGGCGGTGCACGGCCTGCATAGCGTTTCTTTGAGTTAGAAACCGGTGGTAGGCATTCATATTGTCTGGGATTTGTTTTTGTACAGTAGCAACGGCAGAAAAAGTCAGTGGTGAGATGTGACGGCTGTTTTTATCTGATGATGTTGACACACTGGTGGCGTTCCGAAAATCATACGCTCGCAGCCATTAGCCGACTGTAGGGTTTGCAAAATCTCGCTGGAAACGATATAATCGTACCAGTGTCTTTTAAAAGGGCAACCATACGTTGAGCATTACCCCCTCATATGGGAATCTGAGACAGTATGGTGTCGCCCTTTAGTTGTGTGATTAGTGCCTATGTTTGGTTAGCTTAACCTGCTTGTCATGCAATTCACTGACTGTACTCGTAGTGCTGTCTTCAATACCAAGTTAACCTTGGTATTGGTGACGGACAATCTATGTAATGCATTAACTCTCTTCATGAGAATATACACTATCGTGTGTTCACTTAACAGAGGCGTTTCAAGGTCACTTTAGTTTATTTCCACTCCAGTGCCCTTAGCCATAAACGCGGAGTGGGTAGGAACTGGAAAGGCCGGTTACACACTGGGCGGTTTCGTCCGCGCCGGAAATTTCTCCGTCGCCGCCCTTCAGGTAGTGGCGCAAGGGATCAATTGGGAGCTTACACACCGGGCGGAGGGGAAAACCCGCGGCAGCGCTGCCGTCAACGGCAGGTATGCTGCCGCGTGCTGCCACTACATTCGACGGTTGTTTCACCACCCCAGTCCAGACAGTGGCCCATGTGGCCAGATGGGCGCTTGCACACTCGGCGGATTTTCAACCGCTTGTGCGTTTTCAGTCTGTGTAAAGTTATCATTTTTTGAATTTAAAAATCATAATATGAGTTAGGTGGTGATAGATAATGATATTCTCATTTCGTTAGTGGAAGCTAGACCAGTTTTAAGAGACAAAACAGTGGTTTCTATTAAAGATCGGGACGCTACCAGGAACGCTTGGAAAGAAGTGTGCCTTGAAAGTGGAATTTACATAAATTTTTACCGCTTCAACTAGAACTTGAAAAATATTGAATCATATTTTGGTTTTTAATAGTATATAACTGTGTCCTTATATCTTAGACATTTGCCAAGGTACACTTTCAACATTCAAAATTCTGTCATTCGACATTTTGAGACTTTTTTTTTTTTTTTTTTTTACACACAGCCTTTACGAATACAGTGAGACAAGCTGTTTAGTAAATTCGGCATTATCTTCGCCATTTACTTTTGATTTTTCTTTGTAAAGTAATAATTTTTAAAACACTCAACATATTACAACTTAAGCAAAAATGTTTAACTAGTCGATTGTGCTTGTAAGAATAAAAGCAATGTAGAGTAAACTCAACAGTGATGAGTCGATTACACAGTGAAGTATATGTATTAGTTACAAATAAATGTAAGTATTAGCCATTATATGGCATAGTG
>JARYHS010011710.1:0-26004 GCA_031002005.1 Vandiemenella viatica
AAAAAAAAAGAGAGATACCTATCAAAGTGAGTAAGTTTTTTAAAAAGTTAATGGTTTCACTACGGTAGTATGCCGTTCCTAAAAGACAGAAATCGAGCAATAGGAGTGAGAGACACACAGGTAGTATTTATATTGTTAGATAATCGATAATAACAACATTTCTAATTTTTTCAAACATTTCTTATTTATTACAAATTTCGAAAATGTGTATACAGTTTAGAAAACTTATTTATTCAATTTAAGAGTTTAGTTCAGTTCATACTATAGGTCTTGTTGGAAATGTACGATACCATCTGGGGAACTAAAACACTCAGGAAATTCATTTCTCAACGTACTTCTTGGTATCCTGGAAAAATTCATGAAGCCATGTACTGGAGCTTCTTTTGTCTTTGCATTCTTGACCGAGCTTCTCCTGTGACCTTGCATTCGGTACCAAATGCCACTTTTGATTGTATATTGCTGTTGATCTGCTTATTATTAGAAAATTGTGTAGATGAGGTATACCTAATGTTACTTTTCTGCTGTGTTTGGTTCCATTACCACTGATATCTTTTAGTACGCCAAAGATTGAAGATATTATTTCGAATATAGTCTCCGACACTCTGTGTGCTCTGGTTAAAAGGTAACTAAAAATCCTTTTCACTGAACCCTTTTTTTGTTCTCCTGGAAACAAACAACATAACATTATACGATAAGGGAAACGCATCATTAGCAATAAAATCAAAGGATGTAAGTAAGAATACTTCTACCAGGAAATACATTCGAACTGGGAAGACTCATAGTGTTACCTTCCAGACATTTCTTGATTTCCCCCCCCCCCCCTCCCCGTTAAATACAAGATACTAAGGAAGCCCTTATAATTGAAATAAATATATTTTTTAAGAAACTAATATTGTTTATAATTCTTAGTTTAATGTAATCCTGCAAAGCGTTGACTAAAGTATCCCAAACAGCTGGATTGATTCTGGTAATCGCTTTCTTCGAAATCTTAAACATATACATAAAAGAGTGGTAGGAGTTCCCTGTTACCAAGAACTGCAATTTAACTGCTAACCTTCACTACCTGGAATAGCTCTTCTAAGTGAAGTGCAACTCTTGCTTATTTTCGAATAGATCAAATTGAGAAGGATCTCAAAAATACTCCTCGACATTCGAGACGGAACTCATCTGCATCACTATTAATAAATCATGCAAGTAACTGTCTACCTCGAAGAGTGGGACATATCCAAATTCGTCGTATACGTGGTTCACTACATGATACATTTTCGACTACTATTGCTTCAGCGACGGCAACAAACAGATCGTCGGCAAACATTTTGACACTGAGTGGCATTTTCTATGGGGACGTAGTGAATTTTCAATGGAGCTGACTTTGCCATATGGCCTTACATTGCCTGGCGAATGGCATAGTGTGGACGATCCTTTAGGTCGTAAAGACGACCAATCAGACCCTGAATGCCAGAGTGTAACAAACATTGTTTACCAAACAGGCAAACATTGCCCCAACTATAGCAGAGAAGCTGAACAAGCTTAATGGAGAGCTACGAATCAACAGGTGCGCACCATTAGCCTCCAGTTTATTCACCAAGCTGCTCATTAGCACTCGGCGAAAAGCTCCACTTCGACGAAAACGCAGCCGTCAGATCAGCAACTCTTTTACAAGCTCTCAACTAACAGTTGGTATTTACCATTGGGAAATTCAAGGTTGTTATTTTACTCCTGTTTAATATTGGCACACAGGTCAACACATATATTATACTTTTTTATTATACAATTTAACTACACTTAAGTTACTATTCAATCACTGAAATGGTGCTTAATAATCTAAATCACCTATTATTTCATCAAGAAGACCAAAAATGGAGTGTAAAAACTTATGTGCGATTTTTCTAAAACAAACCTAGAAACAAAGAGTTTTTTTTTAATGTAATATTATTTGGTGCTAGATTAAATTTTTTCTATTTCAACCGTCAAAATTAAAGCGTCGTTTTTATTATTAAATTAGAATGTCCCCGCCCCGTGGAACTTGCGGCACACTGATTTATGAAACATATGAGAGTGAACCACGAACTATAAATTTTGTAAAAAAAGATTAAAGTGTAAATTTACGTATTTAGATAGTTAGGAAAATTTAAGAGCAGTCAGTATATGAACGCAAAACATACTTTATTCCTCAATATGAATTTTACTATTCATTCTAGATGAACACAATTATTAAAAACAGGTAATAATCTGATCTATGAACCTTCAAATATTTACTCAATATATACAAGAAAATCGTTAATGTGTGCTTTTTTGTGACATCTGAACTATTTATATCGTTGCATTGAGAATCTATTCACCATCTGATAGCACACTGTGGTTGTTTCACTTCTCTTCATCCAGCCGCAGCTGAATACCGTGGTTTGTCATTAGTACAAAGGACTGTGTATTGAAATGGACTGGTGTCTTGATTATCTCTGTAGGCAGGATGTTGAACTTGGACAGCAGATGTGCAAGACCAACTTTAGTCTGAATTAATCCCAGCCTCATTCCTGCAAACAGAAGATGTACATTAAGCTGACGAAAAACCAATGTAGAAGTCTTATTATAATTTTTTTAACTTTATATGATGTTTTCATTTGAAATATGTTAACATTTCCCACTAAGCTTTTTCAAAAGAAACTGATAACTCTATCCTCCAGGGCAACAAAGCCATAAAAGACATGTGAAAAAATATCGATTACGCCCTTTCAAAAAACGTTAATTTATATATACATACATACTTTTGAATGTCGAAATTTTAGCAATCTACACATTCTATAAATATTGTACTCTCTTTAGTACAATGCTATGGCGCCTGTTTAAGTCTTTGTTTATGTGATGGTCATGGACGTTGTGTGTAAAGTAAACATTCTGAGGAAATTTCACTTGTTTAATTGGTTTCAATTAGTTGATATTACAGGAGTTTAGAATTGATACACCACAAGACAAAACCATCGTCTGAAAAGATGCATAACACTGAGGTAAGTAATTTGCTAATGAAGAAGATAGAAAAGATGGAGAATAACATTGTCAGTCAAGAATATAAAAAAACACCATTGATTTCATGTGAGAATTTGATACTCTCCTTAACTTCAGAGTATTTTACATACTATTTTCGATATTAATTGTAACGCAAGAATAACATTTTTACGATATGCCTAACTTAACTTAATTAGTTCTTCAGTTCAAAGCAACCTACGACTATTACTTAAAATGAAGAATAAAATTTTTTGGTATGAAATAAATATAAATGTAAAAGATATAAAAGAACTGTAATATATATCATACATCCATTTAGGAGAGATAACTATTAGTGATACAGTATTATTAAAATGTAATTTAAAATTCGAGAAGAGTAAAGAGAAACTTATGGAGATATTTAAAAAACTGCTACTTGAAGAAAATGAATAATGGACAGAAATAATAAATAAATGAGTTCAAAATACTTGTAATATATGATCGATTTAACAGAGCAGACTATCAAAATCGGGAAAAAAATGATAAAACGATATAAAACATTACTAGTGTATAAACAATAAGCTGATTATTATTGTATGACTAGTGAGGATATTTGAAGCTTGTAAGGTTTTACGCTTCGTCTACGTCGGAGGACTTTAGAAGCGGGAAATGACTGGGGGCAAGGAATGGAAGGAATTCAGTTATAACATTTTTAAGGAACCATTCCGCCATTCGTCTGGCGTGATTTCGGGAAGTCATGGAAAATCGAAATCTGGATTGCCGGAAGGATATTAGAACGCGCTACCTCTAATGCGTTTCTTCTCATCCACCACTTTAGGTGAAAGGTTTGGAATTAGCAAATGAGCTCCGATGGTAATAAGCCCGTTTGAAACACTTGAAAAGTTGATAGCAGATTGGCACGAAGGCTGTCTTGGCAGATATGAGCTTTAGAAAAGAGAATATGAAATGTGAAGGACAGTAAAATACCTGTTGAGACTGTAAAAACTGGCGAAATATTGTTGTAGCAGCTAAAGAATAGGAACATTATTGCAGGTAGTGAAAATAAAAGGCGTGGCTACGAATGCTTATTCCATACAGCTGGCCCTTTTTTAAAAAATTTTTTGGGGAAAAAATCTCTGTACATGAAACATTACACTCACCTATGCAGATGCGTGGGCCTTCTCCGAAAGGCATGTATACGTAAGAATGTCTCTTGGCGATCTCTTCCTCTGAGAACCTCTCGGGGTCGAAACGCTCGGGGTCCGGAAAGTATTCAGGATCCATGTGGAGGCCAAGCAAGGGTATTACCATAGCGGTACCCTTATCCAGGACCACGTCACTGTTCGGCACGCGATACTCTTCGCTGCACTCTCGGTTAAGAACGGGTACCACTGGGTACTTACGCAGGGTCTCTGGAACATAGAATTGTAATCCCGTGAAGATATTTTATAACAATAATTGAAATGTATTAATTTTTTTCCTGTTTGAAAATATTTATATTTATACATTAACACACAGCTCACATACTGGAGTTAAGAAATATATTTTGCACATAATTTACAATGTGCCATGTAAGTTACAACACAAAACCCGAAATTTGGTAGTATTTACAGAGACACTGTAGAAAAATTCTCTATTTAAATTAAACTATTTTTACTGAGTCCGGAACCTCGAAACTCATAAGAAGGTAATTGAATTTCAGTTAAATACTTTAGTGAAGCTATGAGATCAGTTTCAGTTTATACCAAAATCTGTTAGCATATTTTAGCGTTCTGTAGCTTGTACTTACGTGGAAAGGGTAACATAATTTATCTGCTTTGTGTCACAACTATGAATGTGGAAACTGCACAAAATTCCACGTATACCCGTATATACATGTGTAGTATCTGGGTGCGCAGACTTCCGCGGTCGTTGTCGATGTTATCTTGGTTGTCCGGGTTAAAGCGGGTCAATTTATCTAAACCTAACGTTTCGGCCATCATTTTGCGGCCTTCTTCAGAGGACTGTCAAGGCTGGGATCGCTGTCGCCTATATATAGCTCCCGGAAAGCGCGCTCACCGTTTGGAGTGACATCACTCAAGCAAGCTACCGCCGCCAGCGTGGCCTATCCAATGGGGGCTTGCGTCCCGCGTTTTCCTAAGCAAGCTTCACCATATTTGGTCAAGTTGTAGCCCGCCGTACGCGTTCATATTATCTGGTCTCTTTTTAATTTCCAACGCTTCTCTGATACGCCTGGGCCACCATCTGCTTTCGTGAACAAGTACACTGGTGTCACTAAATAAAATTGCGTGCCCACTCTCGGCCGAATGTTGTGCTACAGCTGATTTGCTGACTTCGTTATTTTTAAGATGTCTTATGTGTTCACACAGCCTTTCCTGGACCGTCCGACCAGTCTCGCCGATATACACTTGGCCACAGCTACAGTTTATTTGGTACATGCCCGCTGCCTTCACTATGGAAGTTGAGGTGGACAAACAACTTCCCTTTATGAACGTGATAGTGAGGCGGAAGGAAGATGGATCCCTGGGCCACGGAATTTATCGCAAGCCCACGCACACAAATCGCTATTTACACGCAGCCTCTCACCAACATCCAGCAGTGAAACGCGGAATTTAAAAAAATTTAAGTGTTCGCGCTTCCACAGTAAGTGACGATGCGAGCATAGCCGCGGAAAAAGAAATTTTGAAGGAGACGTTTCTGGCAACGGCTACAGCCTTAACGTTATTAATAAGGCCATCGCAAGGCTTGAACCTCAAGCACTACCTTGTGATCCAGCACCGGAAGTTGAAGCCAGAAGACAAACAGACGGACCCATGACAGTATTACCAAACGTTCAGGGCATGACAGATAAAATTGGCCGTCTTCTAAAGAAGAAAAATATCCGCCCAGTATACATAGCGCCTAGGAAGATCTCTGATGTGCTCATAAAGATTGAAGACAGGAGGGAGAAACTGCAGGCAGCGGGCGTGTACCAAATATCCTGTAGCTGTGGCCAAGTGTATATCGGCGAGACTGGACGGACGGTCCAGGAAAGGCTGTGTGAACACATAAGACATCTTAAAAATAACGAAGTCAGCAAATCAGCTGTAGCACAACATTCGGCCGAGAGTGGGCACGCAATTTTATTTAGTGACACTAGTGTACTTGTTCATGAAAGCAGATGGTGGCCCAGGCGTATCAGAGAAGCGCTGGAAATTAAAAATAGACCAGATAATATGAACGCGGACGGCGGGCTACAACTTGACCAAATATGGTCATCCTTGATTAGGAAAACGCGAGACGCAAGCCCCCATTGGACAGGCCACGCTGGCGGCGGTAGCTTTAGTGACGTCACTCCAAACGGTTAGCGCGCTTTCCGGGAGCTATATATAGGCGACAGCGATCCCAGCCTTGACAGTCCTCTGAAGACGGCCGCAAAATGATGACCGAAACGTTAGGTTTTGATAAATTGACGCGGCTTAACCCGGACAACCAAGATAACATGTGTAGTATCTGTTGCGGATATAATATTCATTTCCACCGAAAGGGGTACATAAATGAGTAATTTAAACAAAAATCATATGAGCGTGAAAAATGTAGATAAACGGAAGACAAGCATTAGGTTAAGGAATTTAATATAATATATTTATCTATATTTTTTGAATATGATGATAAAGCAACCAAGTAAGAGTAAGCAACACGTCATTAAATAATCGCTTAAATAGAAAGACCTTATATTAGCTGATCGTTCGAGTTTGATTCACAGATATGTTTGAGGATAGAGAAACTGCTTGAAAAATACGCTGGAAGAGTTTAAGGATCAAATACAGATAAAAGAAAAATACAGAAAAATGGAAATAATCACAGAGTATTACAGAAATATTAACATATATGGTAGAGGAAGTAAGGCATTTCTGTGATTTATGAAGTTCTGTTAGAGCCACTGACCGAAACACGAGTGATTTAAAAAAAAGATTGTAACAGTTTTTTTTTTATTTTACTTTTTTAAATCTTTGATAGCTACTTTCTGACAGTGATCCGCAGGGACAAACGATACCAAGTAAGTATGAACCATAGGAAGCTCACACGTAGACGTTTGAATAACAGTATTGCCCTAGGTAGCGTCCTGGCTCTACTTTTATTCAGTCTATTATACACTGAAGAGCCAAGGAAACTGGTACACCTGCCTAATATCGTGTAGGGCCCCTGCGAGCACGTAGAAATGCAGCAACACGACGTGGCATGGACTCGACTAATGTCTGAAGTAGTGCTGAAGGAAATTGACCCCATGTATACTTCAGGGCCGTCCATAAATCCGTAAGAGTACTAGGGGTTGGAGATATCTTCCGAACGCCATGTTGCAAGGCAACCCAGATATGTTCATGTCTGGGGAGATTGGTGGTCAACGGAGGTGTTTAAACTCAGAAGAGTGTTCCTGGAGCCACTCTGTAGCAGTACTGGACTTGTGGGTGTCGCATTGTCCTGCTGGAATTGCCCAAGTCCGTCGGAATGCACAATTGACATGAATGGATGCAGGTTATCTGCAGGGATGCGTACGTACGTGTCACCTGTCAGAGTCCTATATAGACGTATCAGGGGTCCCATGTCACTCCAACTGAACACGCCCCACACCATTACAGAGCCTCCAACAGCTTGGACAGTCCCCTGCTGACATGCAGGGTCCATGAATTCATGAGGTTGTCTCCATACCCGTACACGTCCATCCGTTCGATAAAATTGGAAACGAGACTTGTCAGTCCAGGCAACATGTTTCCAATCATCAACAGTTCATTGCTGGTGTTGACGGGCCCAGGCGAGGCGTAAATCTTTGTGTCGTGCACTCAGCAAGGGTATACGTGAGGGCCTTCGGTTCCGAAAGCCCATATCGATGATGTTTCTTTGAATGGTTCGCACTCTGACACTTGTTAATGGTCCAGCACTGTAATCTGCTGTAATTTGAGGAAGGTTTGCACTTCTGTCTCGCTGAAAGATTTTCTTCAGTCGTCGTTGTTGCCGTTCTTGCAGGATCTTTTCCGGCCGCAGCGATGTCGGATTCCCGATATTCAAGGTTCACTCGTGAAATGGTCGTACGGGAAAATTTCCACCTCATCACTACCTCGGAGATGCTGTGTCCCATCTCTCGTGCGCCGACTATGACTCCACGTTCAAACTCACTTAAATCATGATAACCTGCCGTTGTAGGAGCAGTAACCGATCTAACACCTGCATCAGATACCTTATATAGGCGTTTCCGACCGCAGTCCCGTACTCTGAGTGTTTAAATATCTCTGTGTCTGCGTACGCATGCCTATACCTGTTTCTTTGGATCTTCAGTGTATATTCCAACGCTCAATCATGACCTCGCTATTACGGTCTAAGAAAATTTTCTCTCAAACGTAGGTAATAACATATGCATTGAGTGTATGAGTAGTAAACAAATCTGAAACTAAACAAATAAAAAAAAAAACTCATTCTTCTTTTACACTGAAAAGGAGGATGATTAACGTAATTTGGAGAAAAATGGAATCGTACTCTCACTGAAAATTTGCAACCCTTCGGAAACTGATTCCTAATTATTAGGAATGGGATTAAACCAAGGATAATACTAGACCCTGGTTTGCTTCTTAGATTTTCATCCGAGGATTAAGTCAATCCTGTCTTGAGGAACTCAGCATACTCCTACACTAGCAATGCCGTTGAGACAATTCTTACTTGCAGAATGATAATGTCATCGACCTATAAAATGTACTAGCCGAGTGGCATCAAACCATCTAGCATTCAAAGATGGACAAAGAATATAAGTCGTCAATGACCCTAGAAATTTCCATCGACTCAAGAATAATGCGGCAATGGTGCCGTCTATGAAGATTTTCTTCAAGCACGGGAAGGAACTGTCGGCTGATACATGTTCGGAAAGGTTAAGGAGATGAGCAAAGGTATGTAGAAGTAAGGTTTTCTCTTGGTGTTCTCTTCCTCAGAGAACTTCTCGGGGTCCGGGAAGTATTCAGGGTCCACTGAACGAAGGCTTGTGTTATTTTTTATGAGATGAGTGATTCTCAGATAGAGAGGGTATGAATTCTAAGATTCGCAGAATAATTACGAAATACTGCTTAAATTCCGTAATCTCCAGAGATGAATTAGCAACTGGTCCAGTAATTAATTAAACTATCAGTTGCCCTGACTATAACCAAATTAACTATTTGTGAGTATCGCTTCTTTAGTTATCTAGAAACAGCAGAAGATAGAGATCGTAACATTACTAGAGGTCGTCATAACCTTATTCGAAGAATAGTGACGATAGAGATTTGTACTTTTACAAGTTAGCTCTAGTGGTCTTCTCAGTCAATTTCGAGTCAGCCACTACCTACAGGACTTGGAGGGATGCCCGTTAGAGGATATTGCAGATATTGAAACTAACTCAGAATGGAGTGTAAAATATTATATAGAAATGTTCGTACTGACTTACCAGACACAACTTTATGCATGTAAGTCATTTCGTTGATTCCCTCGTAGGTGACGGCGCCTCCGTATTTCTTCATCACAGTGTCGACTTCCTCTTGCAACTTGCGCTGTATCTCCGGATGCAGTGACAGTTCCAACAACGCGAAGCTACTGGTCGTCGAAGAAGTTTCGAAGCCGCCGACGTAGAAAATAAACGCTTGGGCTTCGACGTCATCCATCGACAGTTCTGGAAATATAACATTTGCTGTTGCGCATAGACGAATTGTAAACCTTTTCATACAGGTCTGCAGCTAGTAGTGGATAGCAGTACTATTCCAAGCTTTTAATATTCACACTGAAGTATAAAGAATTTAAGTTGGAATTGTAGCACTTTTAGAGTTCAGTTTATTCCATTATTAATAAATATAATCCAAGTTGTGAACTAGATTTGATGGGATGAGTTAGTTTCCGGAAAAAATATTAAAAAATATATTTTTTGATTAGTTCAGTTTGCGTATAGGTATTTTGTTCCTACATTTTGCTGTATCTTACGATAAAATGAATGTTAATCAGAGAACATAACCTTTGTTAAAGAACTGAAGAGGAGAGAGTTTAGTTAGATTGCAAATTCAGCGAGAAACATCAGTGAAAGTAAATTTTATCTCCTCTAGAAGGGTATGCCAACCGAAAGAACTTCTAGGAAACTTTGGTGTAAATGCCTTTTGCGGGATACAATGGTTTGGGATCAGGTTTGATAGTGATGAATGGCTAGTTTAGTAGTTTCACCTTCTCTTATACATCTTCCCATTGTTCGTTGACTCCGACGCCATTCAACCTATAGCTATAGACTAAGAATGTTGACTTTAAATACACATGGAACTTTATATATATATATAAAGTTTGTAACTAGTGTTGTGTTTTCTGATTGCGGTGATACTCACTCCAGTTGTCGGCTGCGTCCTGAGATGCCTTGTCGTCGTCGAGAGCCCCTTTGTTCTTGAGCTGTATGAGCAGCTGCATGAAGTCCTTCCGGGAGACATTGTTCTTCTCACGGTACTCAACTGTCTGCCTTACCACATTCGAGAAGTAGTCGAGCACCTCTCCCTTTCCTTCCGACAATCTACAATGCACAGTGAGCAAATGTATAAAAACAATGAGATAAACTTTTCATGCTTAAACCTGAATAACAAATGCATTTATATCCAATAGCGAATGTACAAAAAGGAAGTTATTGTTAATAAACACTAAGTATGCAGATTAAAGTGTTCAATGTTACATAAAAGTCGTAAGGTATTTGTTGGCAAGTTGTCTCACTTGAGATAGCCACCAAGCCAGGGCCAAGCCATGGCTAGAAGCGACTTTATTCCAACCCTAATTGTGGGTCGGAAGTTCTCCCGCCCATAGCGTCTGAACTCGGTGTCTGGATCCCGCTGGCTGTGGCAGTCGATACCGAAAGCAATATTAGCGATGATGTCTGTGGTGAAGCAGGCAGCCACGTCCCTCATCTCCACCACATCGCCTCGCTGCGCCTTCTCCTCCATCACTTCGGCCAACTCGCGCCCACAAGCGTCAATCGTCTGCAGACAAGCGTAAGAAAAAATGTATTTAATTTACAGAACTTCACATAATGGGACTGTAACCTTATGTATTTTTCAGTTGAGGTTGCAGATCCTGACAGTGTAAATACCTTCAAAAATCTCTGGGAAATGATTTATTACTGACAGTTTGGTGCATTTTTAAAACCAGTAGATGGTGGAGAAATTGAAAATTTAGAAAATAAAATCACTGAATCTTCTAAAAATTAAGTTTGCTACTTATGTATCATTACAGCAGATAACAATGAATCAACCTCAAAATAAAAAGCGAAGAACTTTTGAAACAACTCCTTTAACTCAATTTTTGAATGAAGTGATTGAATTTGAATTCTGAAGAATTATTCGTGAAATTTTTTTTGTTTAAAAAAAAAGAAGAAATATGGCTTTACGCTCCGTCGACGTCGAGGTCATTAGAGGCGGGATGTAATTGGGGAGAAGGAACGGGAAGGAATTCGGCTATCGCCTTTTGAAGGAAGTATCACTGCATTCACCTGGAGTTATTTGGGGAAACCATCAAAAACTCTAATCTGGATGCCCCGACGGGGATCGAACCCCGTCCTTTCGAATGCGTGACTAGAGCGTTAACCGCTCACCGACCACGCTCGGTGCTATTGGTGGAAATTAGTTGTAAAGGAAATAGTAGGGGAAGGCCAGGCTAAGATTTGACGCTGTTTTAAGGTAACTTACTATACACCTAAAGCCATCAAAATCAGGGGTTACAAAGTTCAACTATCCCAGTACATATCAGAATTTTTTAGTTACCTTTGTGTTAAGTTTATTACCTAAAATAACCATTTTTCAAAAAGTACCCATATGGCCGCTTTGCCCGACGTGGTGGGGCAAGTGACCACTCAGCTTCAAAATCAGAAATGAGTGATTAAAAACGCTATAAATTTTCAAATTGGTGTTCTTTATTTTTTTTAAAAGTCATATAACTTGTAAATAATATAAATTATAATGGCAAAAAAGCACTTTAATTGCAATTTTCTCAAACGAAGGACTAGCTGCTTCGTTCAACTCCATCACAGAGTTTGTGAGCCCAAAACTAACATATTTTGCACTCTGTCCATTGTTCTCGTGATCTTGAACTGAAAAATTTCGTTGGAGTACGGGCACTTACTGAATTCTTATCATCGTCATCATTAAATTACAATATTTTTGGGTTATATTTCCTGCGGTTGGTAGTTTTCTATCTCTCTTCTCTTTTTTTAGCTTTTGCAGCTTCAAGTACTTTTTTACAAGAACTTGATGTCAACATCTCAAAGAACCTTTGTTTCGTCCTTTACATTTGCTTTTTCCTGCTGTTGTTGCACGACAATATCCTTTGCGCTCACAGAAAAAAAGTTTCCGTTCGTTAAAATACCATCACTAAATAGAAATAATTTAATTATTTTTGTTTTTTGATTATTATTAATATACTCACTTCAGCTTCACACGATAATAAAGCATTTACTCAAAGCATTGTATAATGTTCATAATCTGCAAGGAACAAACAGAATCCGTGCCCAGCAGACAGAGGCTACCTCCAGCAGCAGGTGGTCCTTTGCCCGGTTTGGCGCCGTTACAGAAACGTCATTGTATTGTAACAATGGAAAGAAACAACCATGTTCACCAAATCAGGAACTTACAGCAAAAACATCACTCTTGCCAAAGAAATTCGTTCAGAAGCGGCAAGTCATCTGATTTCTTAGTAATAAACTCATAAACTGATCACTTACCGAACATCAGGATTATCAAAAACCACAAATATTCTTATAACTTCGGGAGATAATATGATAAATGGATCGGGCTTCTCAAGGTAACTGAATGCTTTAAGTTTCACTAGATATGATTTTTCCCGCCTAGTGGCACCAATCCCTGGCCCCAATAACCCCCAAGGCCACTTTTCCCGTCTATCCCCTATACTTTGTTGACCAGAAGTGGCATTTATGAATAATGAGTGGGTGAGTTGACGAAAGTAAATAAAATAATAGAAAGAGAAGTTTGAATTAACATTCGATGCACATCTCGGTTCCCCAATGCGTTCGGAGTAGTGTGATGTCAGTCGTTTAGATAATAATTTTATTTTTGTTCAATATCTTTACCACCATGTTTTTTGGTAAGACAGCTTCATTCTATTTCGTCCGCAACAACTTTATTTATCAAATTATTAATCATAGCAGGCAATGATTTAACGTGAATACAGCTTGTGTTTGGTTGCAACGACAAATCCTCAGTGCGGTTGGTGTTTGTGCCCTGTTAACGCTAAGTTTTAATTGCTTGTGTGTGTACGTGTGCATTCCTTGGACTGATTTTATCCTATCTTGTCAGTGGCGATAAGAGAGTTGTTTGTTTCACCAAGACTCCTCACGTTTAGACATTCTGCATTCAATTGCTTTTGATACACGAGGTTATGTGTTCATCCATAGAACAAAATCCCACTTTAGACAATCGTAGTTTTGAATTGATCGATGTGATTAAGAAATTTTTTCATGCGAAGCTGCTAAGAATGGCAAGAAAACGTTTCACGATGTTGTGTATGGTGCGAGGACTCTGGCGAGAACCGCTTGTGAATGACAAAAATTTCTATGTATGGATTTATGTGCATACTTTAAAATCCATTATAATGCATATACAATAAATGTTACCAAGAAAATTAGAGGTTTTGTTTGTACACAGCCCCCCCTCGTTTTTTTACGGCTTTCGGCAACATAGGCCATACAGCCAGCTCATAGTGAATATCATATATCTTTCAGTGAGTCAGTTTTTCCAGTATATATTGTAACTTCTAAGTATGGACACCACAGGACGAACACGACATTCACACACAACACTTTAACACCCATGCCCTTGGACGGACTCGAACCGTCGACCTTCGGCACGCAGCCAGTACTCTAACCCCTACGCTACCGAGGCCGGCCCCAAGCAACTTGTTCCTATCTTGTCATTATTTTTCTTGGCATCAAAATCATAATACGTCTGAACATGGGCGTATCTTGGAGTTACACAAATGAGAGCCGTAGAGCTTAGTGCTCCAACGAATAAAGCTCTGTCATTAGATGAATGTATTTGTTCCTACTTCAAAATATCTGCGGTTCTGTTTAGAAATAGTTTCCTTGTCTTCACTTATGACAGTAAGTGAAACATCTTCTCGAGATTCATAGGTCTCCGAATTAATAGTTTCAGGAGTTAAATATTTGAACTGATTGAAGGTGTGTCTGAAGATTTGTTGCTGATATACTTACAGAGAACATCATTTTAAGCTTTCCAGAGGTGAAAGTAGGTGACAGCTTTGTGCGCAAACGGCGCCATTTATGTCCTGTCAGGTTGAACAGGTGGTAATTGATAGGTTTGTAGTCGCCCACGAAAATTCCTCTGTCAGTGAATGTCGCGAAGTCCTTCACCATGATGTTTCTGATGAGGTCAGGATCGCGAACAATAAACATCGGGTTGGCGAACCCATAAATACCACCAAAACGATGTCCTGGAAATGAGAAAAGAATGCATTACCAACATTTTCATAGAGACGTCCCCCATTCTTAGTTTGACTGCAAATCGAGTTCACTGTAAAGATATGTGGTATTTGTTACTCTGCACAGATATTTGGGGAATGGTTTTCAGGCACCTACAACCTCATTTCTACTTTGCCGTTCGCAATATTGTAGGTAGCAAAGGGTGTCTTCCCCAATCTTTAATTTCCTTCAATTCACTGTTCCTACGCTGGTAGGTTCGTGTGTTTTTCCGATTGTGCGGCTTCCTATTTCCCTAAAGGTGCGTTTGCACGCTCAAGCCATTTGCGCAAACTGGCATGCGCAAGCCAAAAAGATTGGCCTGCGTATAATCTGTCCCGACAGAAAACTGGCTTGAGGTTGAAGTGTAGGCATGAGCGTCTAAACACTGCTCAAGCCTCAGCTCCAACCTTGCGCATACGCACGGGTGATGATGACGTTCGACTACCGGTTCCCCCGACCTTAGGGGCGTCCATTAATGACATGAGGTGTTTCTCGAATTCCGGACCCCCCCCCCTTTCCTAAAATGACGTGAAATTTTGATGAGACCCCCCCCTCCCCCAATCCTGATAAACGACCCCGCTCTCTAAAGTCCACATCTGCGCCGTTTGTAGACCTCTTTTTTTATATAACTCTACTGTCCTTCAAGAATTTCAAAACCTCACGTGAGATTTGCGTCAACCCCCACTCCCTCTTGGTGAGATTTTGCAGGTTCCCCCCCCCCCCCAACCCCATTTCACCTCACGTAATTAATGGGCGCCCCCTTGTCAATTAGCAGTTATCTATTCACTTATCTTATTATTTCATTATCTAGTCATTCGTGTTCATTGTTGCTTAGTTTGTTTATTGTATTATTCAAAAGTCTAAAGAGATATAATTTCTTGATGAATTTATTGAAAAATACAAGTTGTTTCCGTGTTGGTGGAAAATTGAGAACGGGGTTGGAAAAAAAACACAATTTTTTCATGAAAATAAAAAAATAAAACAATTAAAAAAATGAAATTTATCATGATTTTTTCACTTTTTTTCCCCTCCATAATTCAACTATTATATGTACTAAACGGAACGTATTTGTAGGCGGCTGAGGAAAGGGCATACCTTTCTCTTTGTTTGTCAGGTGACGCCGAAAAACCTACTTTTACTAATTATTACGAAGTATTTCTATTTGACACTAAACACACATCCGGAAAGTTACATACTTCTGAGTATCTCACTCAACTTGCTATGGCTTTAATAGAGCATCTGAAGTCTAAGTTTAATGATAGGGTTAGCAAGTTTCGTAATAGATAACATTTCCAATAAGTATAAAATGAGAAGAGACATTAAAAATGAAAGAAGTATAATATATGGTTGTTCAGCACACTTTCTGAATTTACTATCAAAGGATTTGCAAGTGGAAATGGCCAATAGAATGGAACATGTGCAAATTATCAAATATTTCCGAAACAGTCATGCTACAAACTGTTTAAAAAAGAATGTGGAAAATCTTTTGTGTTGCCACAAGATGTTCGTTGGAACACTGACTGATTGTTTTGGAACTACATACTTCTGAGTGGAAAAAGTTAATAAACATTTGTGACGAGATCAGAAATATAATAGTCATTGTAATTCAGTAAAAAGTCGAAAACATGGTAATAAAAAGATCTGTTGAATGATTACTGAGATTCTCAAACCAAAATCAACTACAATGGATATTCTACAAAAAAGTAATGGGCCTCTGTCAGATACAGCAAACCCCTGGAAAATACTTGAAGCAAAATTCTACGAAACGGACATTAGCCATATATCTAAGTTTAAAAAGAGATGCAACCAAGTTATGCGGCTCAGCCACTTTGTGGAGTATTTATTAGACCCAACTCAGACTGAATTCAGGGTGACAGAAGAAGAGGAAGATAGCGCGTTGGATGAACTAGAACTCAATATTATGGTTGAGGTTTACTGCCAATAATTATAAAATTAAAGTCACTATCAAAACCCTTCAAATCTGTGATGTTAATGAAGGAGTTAAAAAATGACACAGGTCTGGAGTGGTGGAAGTCACAAAACCATATATTAACGAAGTGGAATAATCCGATTTACATCCAAGTTTCAATCAACTAGTTGGAGCCATAGCATTATCAGTGTCAGTGAAAAGAGCATTTTTCACATTCGGACTTGTCCAGTTTATTTTTCGAATTAGGTTGGGTATAGAGAATGCAGGAAAAATTGACATTTCTTTTTAAGTATCACAATTCAGCCATTGATTAGAGTTTTTACTTTGAGTAGGCCATTAAATGACAATTTTATTAAATCTCTGGTTTTTACCGAATAAATCATTTGATTTAAATCATGATTAAAATCGTGATTTTAATCAGAATCTTTTAATCACACCAACACTGGTCGACAGTAAAGAATACAGCGACCGCAATGTTAAATCTCATGGGCATGACATTTTGGTAGTAAAATTGAAAGCAGTATCTGCTTTTTAAATTATTGGCGTTATTAAATTCGGCAAATGCTGGTATGTGGTTTTATCCATATGCAAACAGATGCGAAAATCGTCAAGCTATTCAGCTATTGGTTTGAAACAAAAATCCCTTTTTAGTAACAATTTCCTTTCATTTGCCTTCAATTTGATCTTTTTTTTATATATAATACAAACCGCAACATTTGCAAAATTAGTTCTTCGTCAAAATTTTCAATTTTGAACAAAGCAAACTACAATTTTTGGGGTTACTCACTTCATAACTGTGCAAACCAAATCTGAAAGCGCGAACGGCATTTCATTTAGTTCATTTGCACAAACTGTCTTGCGCAATGGTCATATACTGGCGATGAGGCATGGAAAGATTTTGCAGTAGGTATGAAAAGTAGTGCATGGAATTGAAAATATGACCATGACCACAAGCTGGCACTCGATTTCAGGCCAAGGATGTGGGAAGATTCTCTTTTTTAGGTAAGGGTGTCAGGGATTGGAATGAGTTACCAAGGGAAATGATGAATAACTTACCGAAAACGTTGAAAGAATTTAAAGTTAAAGTTTGTAGAGGGCAAATGTAGGTGGGTGCAGGATAGGGGGAGTATGGGTGTGTAGGGAAATTGCCACCGGAGCGTGTGTTCCATTGAAATTAAATTAAATCCTATATTTAATCATTTTCAAATTGATTCCGCCTGGTCAAGGATATTTAACATTTTCTCCTGTTCTTAATGCCTCAAGCACTTCGTCTTCTGGAATTCATCGTCTCTCTGCTCACTTTTATGTCCTAATCCTCCTTCTTCTAAGTTTTCTTCTCTATCCTCATTCAATAATTTTTGAAAATATTCTTCCCATTCCCTTGGTTTTATCGACTGGAGATTACTTTTAGCTTTTGTTCCTTGTCGGAGTCCTTTTAATATGGACCATGCTTCTTGTGATATCCCCAACTCCAATTTACAATTAACATTTGCACACGTTCTTTCCCATATTTCATTTCTTGCTATCCTTATTTTCCTTAGCGCTTCATTCCTCTTTTCCTTGTATATAATCCTTGTTTCTTATGACTTATTACTCAGCCAAACATTGAAAGCATTTCTTTTTTCGTTCTATGATAGCTCTATTTCGTCTGACAACCACTCTGCTTTATGTTTAAGTTTCGTATACTTTATGATCCACACCTCTGCTGTAATTTTTTCATGTTAAATTTGATGTACTCGTTTATTTCTTCAGTATTCCCATCAAATGACTGATCCAATATACTTCCTATTCTGGTAAAAAATAAAGTTCTTATACTTTCATCTTGTAGGCTATCAATATTATAACATTTTTTTTGGATCATTCTCGATGTGATTCCTTACTGTAACAATGTTGTTAATCCCTAGGATTTTCCATGGCCAGAAACATTTCATTTTTACCAGATAGTGATCTGATCTACACTGAAATCCTGTATATGATTTCACATATCTTGCCTTACAGGTTCTTGCTTGTCTAATGATAATGTTATCTACGAGATTAAGATAGAAGTTCTCTGGTATTATGTTTACAGGTATATTTATGAATATCTTTGTGTTTGAAAAATGTATTGGTAATTTTTAAATCAAATTGTTCACATAATTCGTTTAACCAATGTCCATGGTCATTCTATTCTGCTTCTCCGTGTTTTCGCACTACCTTGCAAGAGTCTTGTTTTTACTCTGGAATTTATGTTCCCCACCATAATCAATTTTTCCTTCCTGGGATTTACTCTATCGTCTCTTGGAGAGTTCTCCAGAAATTATCTTTCTCCCGACATTTTACATCGTTTGTGAGAGCGTATACCCCAATAATCACGAGCTCCCTGGCAAACAGTGTCATTTCAGCTGCAATAATACTTCACACAGGTATAGTATATAATAAAAAATAAGAAAAGGGGTAATTAGATTAAGGACTTGCTACTGTAGCATGTGCTACATCGCAATTAAAAATTAATAAATTATTATCTTCGCTACAACAAAGATAATTGGATACACACTGAAACTGATTTCGTTCCTTTGAAATTATGACTGAGCAGGTAGTTTCATGTGTGACTGTAGTGCATTCAGTGCAGTACTAAAATTATAGTCAGTATTTTTTTTTTTTGTCATTAGTCTCCTGCAATTATTATGTCTTCCTAACTTGAGTTATTATTCTTCATCTCAATAAAACCATTAAAAACCACATCATAAATTATCTGATTTGTTTAATCTTTGTCTTTCACTACAGTATTTTCGCTAAATTCTTTGCTCCACTAACAAATCATAATTTCAATTACTAAATTTTAGGTGACCCAGGGAGTTTAATCAAATCAGAAAAAAGAAGAGAACCATGTTATTACACCACTACCATCGGTTGAACTTGTTTCATAGTGCATCAGAACATGAAATGAGTCTGTATTCTGAGCTATAAAAGTGAAAACAGTAATTCTAATGTCTATAGATCAGCTAAACAAAAAACAGAAGTAAGACCAGGAGTCAACTCATTTCAGCGTCATTTTAACAGAATGAAGCGATTTCATAAATTCACAGTAGCTCCATTCATTGATATATGGTCACGACACACTACAGATACGTAGAAAAACTCATAAAGTTTTGTTTGGCTGAAGCCGCACTTCAGATTTCTGCCGCCAGAGCGCTCGAGAGCGCAGTGAGACAGGAGCCGAGAAAGCGTATGTCGTGCTTGAAATGCACTCACATCAGTCGTTCATAACAGTGCAACGACACTTCAGGACGAAGTTCAACAAAGATCCACCAACTGCTAACTCCATTCGGCGATGGTATGCGCAGTTTAAAGCTTCTGGATGCCTCTGTAAGGGGAAATCAACGGGTCGGCCTGCAGTGAGCGAAGAAACGGTTGACCGCGTGCGGGCAAGTTTCACGCGTAGCCCGCGGAAGTCGACGAAGGAAGCAAGCAAGGAGCTAAACGTACCACAGTCGACGCATTGGAAAATCTTACGGAAAAGGCTAAAGCAGAAGCCTTACCGTTTACAATTGCTACAAGCCCTGACACCCGATGACAAAGTCAGACGCTTTGAATTTTCGGCGCGGTTGCAACAGCTTATGGAAGAGGATGCGTTCTGTGCGAAACTTGTTTTCAGTGATGAAGCAACATTTTTTTCTTAATGGTGAAGTGAACAGACACAATGTGCGAATCTGGGCGGTAGAGAATGCTCACGCATTCGTGCAGTAAATTCGCAATTCACCAAAAGTTAACGTGTTTTGTGCAATCTCACGGTTTAAAGTTTAAGGCCCCTTTTTCTTCTGCGAAAAAAACGTTACAGGACACGTGTATCTGGACATGCTGGAAAATTGGCTCATGCCACAACTGGAGACCGACAGCGCCGACTTCATCTATCAACAGGATGGTGCTCCACCGCACTTCCATCATGATGTTCGGCAGTTCTTAAACAGGAGATTGAAAAACCGATGGATTGGTCGTGGTGGAGATCATGATAAGCAATTCATGTCATGGCCTCCACGCTCTCCCGACTTAACCCCATGCGATTTCTTTATGTGGGGTTATGTGAAAGATTCAGTGCCTAAACCTCCTCTACCAAGAAACGTGCCAGATCTGCGAGCTCGCAGCAACGATGCTTTCGAACTCATTGATAGGGACATGCTGCGCCGAGTGTGGGAGGAACTTGATTATCGGCGTGATGTCTGCCAAATCACTCAAGGGGCACATATCGAACATTTGTAAATGCCTAAAAAAACTTTTTGAGTTTTTGTATGTGTGTGCAAAGCATTGTGAAAATATCTCAAATAATAAAGTTATTGTAGAGCTGTGAAATCGCTTCAATCATTTGTAATAACCCTGTAACAAAACCAGAGGCAGCTATACAAATTATAGACAAATGAAGCATGTTTAGTTGCAGAAATCACCCAAGAAATGTTAACTACAATATTAAATGAGGTAAAACGAATGTCTGCAGTAGCTACACTAAGTGACACGCATTGTGGGATATCTCCTAATATCGCTGTGGGCTCTCCTTTTTTTTCCCTAGCGAAGTGCAGCAAACAATGACTCAACAAGTAGTCTGAAGTCACCTGAAGAAATGTTCAGCTAAATTTCCTCTGCAGCCGTCCGTAATGGCGAAAGTGTTGCCGATGCAGGACGTTGTGTACGAACTGGCCTTTTGATCATGTCCCAAATATGTTCGATTGGATTCATGTCATGGCCTAATCCATCTCTGGAATTTTCCTCAAACATTTTGGCCGGATTACGTGGAGCATTATCGCGCTTAAAAAGTATATCGTTGTTTCAGAACATGAAGGCCATGAAAGGCGGGCTGTAAATGATATGGACATACCATTGACAGCCAATTGTTGGTTCAGTTTGACAAGATGACCAAGTCCGTGCAACGTAAACACAGCTCGTACCAGCATGAAATCACTAAAAGCTTGAACAGTGCCTTTCTGACAACCCTGTTAGCACTCATAGAAGGTCCAACCAATATGTTCACTAGCCCAGGAGAGGTGCTGGAACTGATAACGTTATGTTACAGAGGCACTCTCGTCATTCTTCTTGTTTCCATTTCCCATCAACGCCAAATTTCACTGCTCTCTACGCTCTGACCAGTCTGCCGTACGTCTGTTTGTCGACAATGTCACCTCACAACAGATGTCGCTGGTCTCGTTCATTAACTATACATGGTCGATCACTCCGTTGTCTATTGCTTTTCTAATGCCGGGAATTACATATTCACTGCGCCATTTACCGTTTTGCGTTCAGATTCTTTAATTCACGTCGTCAAGCCATAGTTAAGTCGGAAAACCTTTCAAACATTTCTTCCGCGAGCTACCGCCATCTTCCTATGCCATGACTTCTGACACTTCGGTTTATGTTTGAAACATTGAATAAATAGAGTCGTGTGATATTGTATTGAGGAATATGACTTTTGAAATCATTAAATTTGTCATCAACACACTCTGCTGATACGAATAACAAACGGAAAGGCTATTTATTACAACGTAATTTGGGAAGCTTCATATTCAAATGGAATGAATATGAACTAATCAATGTATGCACAGAGTGGAAGTTGGGGAGTTAGGTAATTATGAACAAACAAAAAACAGTAAGATCATTGTAGAAACAAATAAGTAGTGGTAATTAAGTGTCCCAATTATGCAAGATACATCATACACGATAAGAAAAGAGACACATCCGAAAAATAACACACTGCGTCATATGTCACATCTTTAATGTAAAATATAAGTTTATAAGTAATATGAACACAAATGGTATATTTGCATCTTCGATCACTCGTTCCTAAATGGTTGCAAGGAACGCCATGTTGCAATATATATGAGAGGAATACATCTCAGTATAACGTTCTGATACCTTTTTACTTAACGACATTCGCAAAATAAAGTCATTCAGTTGACAACACACTGACGAGTTACCATAAAAAAATTACTCCACCAGCGAATAGACTACTCACATTCGGTGAAAATCTAATTAATTTCCATGGATGACAGAAATTTTATGCATTTAGCATCATCCATAATAATAATAATAAAAAAAATAGTGGAGTAAGTCAAACTTACCCTTCAGTTGCTCATAAATATCTTTCATCAATACGCCCAAACTCTTCCTACCCAGGAGATTATCCAAGAAGTTTCCGAACGGAAATTTCGGCTCCAGCTGAGGTACGCCCTTCTTGGTCCAGTAGTTGTAGCGGTTGGAGAACCACCAATAGAGAAATACGAGCCCTCCAGCCAGCACCAGCAACAGCTCGGACAACCACGAGGAGAGCAGCAGAGCCATCTTCAACCTGCAATCACAACTGATGTCAGTCTTCACATCAGTAAAATGTTGAGTGGAGTGAACAGAGTTACAATATACCTGATATAATATGATTTAATGCGACCTTTCACTGCTCGTTAATTATTATTTACTCCGCATTTAGTTACGGGAGTTGGAGAATTTACCACAGAACAATATTTGCTACCAAATTTTTGACAATAACCTTATTTAAGTCACACAGGATTGTTTAAGACTCAAATAGACCATTTTATGATCTTGATTTTTTTTAACGGACACCTAATTTCATGAATTGGTTACGTCATTTTCAAAGTGAATAGTTTCAACATCAAAACTCAAATTTACAGATAAATGTAGCTAAACACTAACACTGCGAACGCAGGTAATATGCGAGGATCACATAAAGTTTACTCGATATGCTGTTTATGTCATCTGGTCAAATTCTTCAAGTGATTTTTAAAAGTTGGGAACGGACCATCTGACGGCCCTTTTACTTACTAATATATGATTCTGGTAAATTTAACGAACATATGTAACGTAAGAAATTTCTCTTATTGTATAAGGGACGAAATTGTCCTCTTTGCCACTTTCTTTAACAAATCGGCTTTAGTTGACCGTGTCTGTACAATACAAGGCATAAGCGAATAGTTCTTTATATGCAGTATTTTGGACTGCATTTTTAAAAGTGTCTCTAAAGAGGCATTTTCTGCTCCACGAATCAACTCCAAAATTAACTAGCCAGTAGGTGTGGTACTGCAAGTATTTTTGGCTTTCCATTGGTTAGTAAGATTTTGAGTTGAAGACAGAATATTTTTCTCATTTAATGTTGTCGTGTTAATATGCGTTCAAGTCGTCAGGCCAATAGTCTACCTACGGGTGACATGCCGTGGGCGCCGTTTGTTCTGATCGTTTCCAAATCATCTTTTGTGAAACCAGATACTGAATCGCTGAAAGAGACCTGGGAGTCCCTCAGACATACAACGGCTGGTCTTCGCTAACAGCTCAGCGAGAAACCTTCCGAATATTAAATTATTCTTACTCTATTGTCCACAAAATATAAATTCTAAATGCATTTCGTTCTACGCTTCAGTTATTTACTAATAATTAAATATTGTTCAGTTATTCTTTTAAAATACTCGTACACCACTGCAGCAGTTATTCCGAGAAATCTCTACCATTCAGGCAGTAAAGGCCCCTTAAAATAATACAAAATCGCGATGGCAAATAACACGAAAATCATTGCTTTGAACACCCAAAGCGTGCTAAGAGGAAATGTAATCGTCTAAAGTTATTGTATTCCGTAGAGGAAATAGTGTTCACGTAGGTCCCCCATGTAAGGAATCCTGTGAAAGAAATCGTCAGTAGGAGTGTAGATGAAAACATTCTAGTTATCCGAAGGTGGAAAGATGTAAGTTTTCGTACGGATGGTTTGTTAGAGGAAATAAAAATGTCATATTTAGGAATTGTTGCAATCAGTGATGATATGGAAGATTCTCTTCTGAAAGGAACATAGTAATTAACTGACTAAACTACTAACGCAGTAAAAAGACACGAATTTTGACGTAAAAGAAATTAGGAAACATGGCAAATCATTAGGAACACTTTATTAACACAATTTTATTGATGAAAACTAATCCTGCACCAAGCATATTAATAGAAATGTGGGTTAGAATCCCCTTCCGATCATCCAGAATTGGGTTTTCCATGGCGTCTCCACATCACACCAGGTGAATGTCAGGAAGGTTTCTTCAAAAGGTCATGGATGAATTCCTTTCCATTTGTGGGCCTATTCCTTTCCCGCCTCTAATGGCCCCAACGTTGACGAGGCTTAATTTAGAAAAAAGCAAGCCCGTATATGAACAACTCCGGCAATGATCTTATAGTTTGAGGCGGAAATTAAATTTCAAAACAATAACAGAACAAATAAACATTTTCAAGAAAAAATACACATTACACACCCTGGAAGTTAATGGAGAACGGCGTCCCACGGGTAACTGCTTAGAAGAACTAATTTTATAGACAGCTACACAGAAGTCGAACAAAAAGGAGGATTGTTAGAACAGATGCGACACTCAATATAATTAGAAAGTATTTTGGGTGGAAATTTAATAAAAATGTATATGTTAACATAAAAAGAATTTCATAAGGGAAACCCACTAATCTCAGAAAAAACAGGTGATAAATAGAAGTATTAAACTAATGCCATTATGATAGTATGTTCGACAAAATTACTAAGCAGAATAATTTAAGAGGAATAGAGCTGAAAATTGATGAAATATCGTATGGAAACCAATTCAGGTCTATTTAAAACTGGTGTGCAATCAAATAAATTTTGGTGTAGAGATTCACATTAGAAATTCTAATCAGGATAAGCAGACATATAATCATGGCATGTATAGATTTCGTAAAGGTTTTTCTTTGTTATATTAAAATGGCTGAAAGTATTATATATTATATTTATTATATATTAAATTATACGTATTACTGATATAATCCAAAAGAAAAACCCTTGCTTTATTATGGATAATTGATTGGAATAAACTCAGAAATAGTAACAAAAATATTGCTAGATCATTTCGGTAAAAACCTGAGTACCAAATTCGTTGCTTTGGTGAAGAGGAAATGAGTACAAAAGAAATAAATCTCAAGATCGAAGATATCTTGAACGGGACGTCATTCCAAAAAACATGGAGAGTTTTTAGAATCTTCAAGAGAATAAAGGAACGTTGAAAAATCGGTTATTAGAGATTGAAGAAATTGTGAAAGTATTAACAAAATTTTGGGAAAGAAGAAATGAACGCATGAAGTTATTTCACGTGATCCACCGTTGGTTAAAATTGGAAATAAAAATGAGGGTCGTGCTGTTTGCACATAAAAGTAGAGATATGTTGGCGTTACGGAAAGGCAATGAAAGTAATGTTGAGGATGGAAATTTGATTAAATTTATATCAACGTGAAACAAAGTTCATGTATTGGAGGAGAAACAAAAACAATAAAAACTATAGTGCAAGAGATAACAGAAGTGAGTTCAGAACTAAACATGAAGGTACACTACCTACAAACGTCCTGATCAAACGAAAATAAGTTATGTTAGCAAAAATTTGTACTTTGCTCACAATGAACTTTTTCGCCGACCAAAGTAATTGTTGAAACAGAAGTCTGAACTCCAGAATCCAAGGAACAATAAAAACTAAAAATTTGACATACATTTGTATACAAAAGTAATGTAAAAATTACAAGAAAGGAGTTTTTGGAAAAATTCAAATGGCGAATATTGTGTACTGGT